>KZ308189.1:1675577-1792745 GCA_000376725.2 Ladona fulva
AAATTAATTTTTAATTAAATTTCTTTGTCTTTAAATACTTAACGTTACTTAAAACTTATAAAAAAAATATTAGTGTGTGTTGTTACAAAAAATTTCTAATCAAAATGATTATTTTCGACATTCCTGTTCCTCATGTCAACCCAGAGGAATGAAGTGTTTAACGGTCTAAAGAACCAATTTTACCAATAATTATTTTCCGCGCTTATAAATTCAATATAGAACAGGGGTGGCGAACCTATGGCACGCGCGCCCAAAGTGGCACGCGAGAGAAATTTTTTGTCACACGGAACTCTGAAGGCACTATTCTTATTACCTGTTCTTTACTTAAAAATTAAACCCCATTGCAAATAAATTTGGAACATACACGTTGATAGATAATTATTCATTATTTTCGTCAACAGCATATATATCCACTCGTTGACGTAATTGAGTAGATAAGTTGACCATCTAACTCTATGATTTGGCACTAGACTGGCACGTAAATCCCTCGTATTTATCAGAAAGAGCACTCTCACCACGAAAGATTCGCCATCCCTGAAATAAAGTATTAAATTCATTAAACAAGGCGTAGTTTTGTGGGGCTCTATCACAGAAGGATAACATTTACATACTATCTATGATTATCATTCGCAAAGCATTGATCGATATCGGAAATTTTCTTCATTTAGTGAATTTTGCCATAAAAAATTTGTTTAGGAAATATGATTTAATGCATTTCAGATCTTTTTATGCACTTATTTCAATTAAACATGATCTCAAGGTCTAGAGCTTTTACGATTATATTCAATTAAGAGATAGTAATTATATAAGAACAAAGCTTCGACATTAATAACTTGAAATTATTCGGATGGCTCTCGAAATATACTACAAAATGTGCAGAAACGCTTGACTCAACCATTTGTATCCGCGTGGTTACTAAACAAGCAACTGCGATAATCCTGCCTACAAGAAGAAGAAACTGCGCCTAACTTCTCTGAGATTATCCCATACATCTATATTCATGCAAAAATCGTGTATGTATGTGAATCCTGCAGATGAGAAACGATCCCTTAAATTGCACAATCCATCTTTCAAATCGAGCAAACCGTAACTAATTTCACGACGGTCATTCACACCAAGAAGCTTACCTTGGTTTAACGTTTACGCCCAAAAATGTAGCTTGTTAATCTTTTCGCGTCTGTAATTTCGACGATATGTTTATTTACTCTATATTTATTTGTAAACACGTTTCTCTGTTGGAGAGTACATCATAAAAATTAATTTTGATAACTGTTGCCTGCCATTCCTCCAAAGACGGAAGGGAAACACCTCCAAAAACCTCCCGTAAGCAATACTTTACATATAGGTATAGGTTAGAGTTTGAAAACAGCATAATATAAAGTTATTCGTAAAAGTAACACATTTACAAGTTAAACATTAAAAATATTTGCCTTAATATTGACATACTGAAAGATTATACGATACAATTTTTGAATTTAATTATAAACTATGATAGTATATAGATCTCTGCATGAATTACAATTTTTTACACCAAATACATGGTCGGATATCCACATAGTCACATATATTTAGGCGCTCAAAACATAAAACAGATTTTCTGTAAATAATAAAGTTCAATTCAAGAGAAAGCAGGAATAATTTTAAAGAGCGGTTGTATACGGAGTTCAATAACTTACACCCATTTTATCTGCGGAAGACTTTGGAAAGATTGGCGGGACAGTAAAACAATCAGCGCGCCGCATTCTAGCCGTACGTTGGAAGACCCAGGTCTAAAAGGTTTATTTTTATTTGCAGAGATAATAAATATTAGTGGTATCAACAGATAAATCTGTACTGCCTGTTTTTTCACGGGGCTAAATAGAATGCCTCTCGAAGAGATTGCACGGGAGTGAATTCTAGAAAACACGGATTTTCCCATTGGAAACGCAGCTTATCAGAGGGAAGTAGACACTTAAATTGAGGGATCCTCTGAATAGGGAACCCGGAAGAGGCGACCTCACTGGGGTCTGTCGCGGTCCTCAAATTTCTGGGTCTCTTCCAGGGCCGAATCCGCACAGTAGATGGGTTTTTCCGGCTCCCCACTACCCCAAAAGTTATTCATCTTCACCTACATCCTCCAAATGGTACAATGGTACTAAAGCGAAGGTTTGGCATTGTTCTAACAATGACCTCTTTAATGGACCTTAACTCTCGAAAACTGTCCTGTACCGAAAGCTAACGTTAAATTAGGAGGCGCTTTTTATAGTTTTTAGGTTGGTTAGAATCAAAAAAATGTTTATATAAAAGAAGTAACGTGAAGAAAGAAAAGATGCAGCTTTTACCTGAACCACGAAATGTTTTATTTAACCCGTAAAAACTATAAACCCATAATAAAAAGATGCAGAATTTTATCTGTACTACAAAATATTTTGTAAAAGCTGCACCTTTTGATTTATAATTATTTTATTAAAAAATATGTTGGTGCGCGTAGAAGTTGCATCATTTAATTCTTTACATTATGGAGACCTAACTCAAAGTCATACCAAAAATATTGATATTATGTACAAAAGAAATCTAATGAAGGTGGGAAAAGTAATGGCTAGGAATTAACATTTCTTTGTGATCCTTATCTAAAGGAAAGGAATGGTGTACTAGCATAACTTTCCTTTGAATATCCCTCTTAGAATACGTAACTCTTCTTTGAATGACTCTTCTATTTTTTCCTCATCTTTTCTGCATCAGAAGAATAAGTGAATATGTTCTCATAGAATTCCTTTCAAAAAGAAGATAGATTAGTAGATAGATAGAAGATAGTATTACGTCTCTTACAATGCATCTATGTCATTATTTGTTGTCCTTTAGATTATATTTATACATTGTCTGGGTAACATTTATGCACATTGCTAGTTGACCACCATAGGATGTTTCCGATGGTTGATTCACCAACCCTCTTTGCGTGAGCGATTCCGCGCACCGAGGGTTTCACATAGCCGTAATCTGAAAGGTTTTTCACCGTACCCAAATCTTTTAATTTTGTGCTGAATTAAGGAGGTTAACATAGTTTATCTAATAGCCTAATTACGTGTTCACCCCATATTTTCTTCTCTGCATTTCTTTCCCAACCCTGCCTTCCACCACAGAATCTTAAGTCGTTTGCCCAAAAAGACTTTTGTCTTACAAACTACTTTACTCTTTGTAACGGCATTAAAATGATTCATTCCATTGAAATTATTCCTCCTAGATCACAATGCTTCATTCTTACCTCAACTTCATTTATCTTCCCTTCAGATGATTCAACTTCACTTCGCAGAGTGTTGGTTGCACATGTTTACTTCAACGTCCCAAGATCGGTTTATCAAAGTAGAACAACACGCTGATGAACGCTATATTCCCAAAGGTTTGCAAACAAACACTTTTTGCCGGAGAACGAGCGGAGCTATGGTTTACCAGATGAAATAAAATTTCGGCCTTTTTTGAACAGTTCAGCTTCACTAAGCTTCTAACATCCTTCGCTGCAACTACCTTTCATTATAAGTCGTTGTTTATCCAAATTACTCTTCGTGATGATGGAATAAACTATGCTCTACCCCAGGGGTGGGAAATCCTCGGCTTTTTCAGATGTTCAAAGCTGCCTTAATGCCTTTTCCTGGAACAAATGCACGATTTTAATAACTTTATTTCGCAGTCAGTATTATTAAATCAAAGGAAAGTGAAATCGGAAAAGCACGACGTAAATTTGCTCAACGATTACGTTCCTTTTCCTACCTATTTTCGATGTTGGAATGCTCTTTCGCTTCTTTTAGCTATATCTATTCCCTTTTCTTACTGCGTGTGTTCCTGTAGTGGAATTTTTCCCCAAGGCTCTGTTAGGTTTTTTTATATCCACATTTACTTCTCATATTTCTTTATTATTACTGTTTTAAAGTTAATAAATGTATGAGATGTAACAATACGTTATATGGAAAAATTCTCTTTATCGCCCAAATAAAGTCGTTTCATTGTTTATTGTTATTGTTAAAATACATGAATGTAGGCAACAAAAAATTAAACGCGGCCTGATGAATTCACACGCGATCTAAAGGTTTCTTATAGGGTCGGATGGTATATGCGACTTTCCGATGAAAGCAAGGCTGCCCGCCTCTACCCTAACCGGTAGTGTGTTTTCTATTTGTAGTTTCTGACGAATCCTGAGTAAGCATTGCTATAAAATGCCATGTGCATAGAGAACTTGATTACGAGGTTGAGAGTGGAAAATACTTCAGTCAGGCAAGGTGAAAAATGAGCATTTTCCCACTCCCATTAGCTATAGGATTCCCGAATAATATGACTCTGCAGCGTAATGACTCGTTCTTGCTCGCCCATTCTGTCGCGAAGATGAGCGCTAAGACTCGACGCCATCTGCATTACGAAGACGATCCAACGAAATGTCTATTAATTTGGTAGAGTGGTACGGAGAGAACCCGTGCTCGATGACATGGCAGGCGCTGGAGTGACAAAGGAAGAAACCAGCCCAAGTTCTCGAAATACTACGTGTACAAAATGTGACTCGATTCGGAATACAATAACCACGCCTTCGCTTCATGCTCATTTCACTTCGTATTTGCATTGATTGCACACAATACAGCAAACGCATTTTCCCGTTTGCAACCGGCGTTATATGAGTAATTTTTCAATTGAAAACGGTTTCACGACGGTTTCCATCCCTTTCACGGAATTTTACGGAAAAGTTAGATATGTCTCAAATGACCCCTAACACTGTTATGTTAAGAAATAATTCACAAATAAGATAAGTGGCATGAGGTAAATGCAAACAGTCATAGAAATTACATGATGAGGATATGTTTAAGAAAATAGCTTCTTCGATGAATTTAAGCATCTTATGCTTTCTAGGGCCAGAGTATAAATATTTTTCTAGGATCAGAGTATAATTTCTTTTTCGATTTCATTTCTTTTTTATTTTCTTTTTATTTGATTAATTCGTTGGTGAAAAACGAAAATGATTCTAAATACAGATCAAAATATTTTCCTCGGATTTTTATCCGAATGCAATATATTCTGTAGCACATTAAATAAATCACTAAATTAAAAATTTGCATGAATCAAGCTATAATCAATAACAGCCTCGTTACGGTTGCTAATTACTTGAGTCCCGTTTCCTATTAATGGCTGTGTGGTCCATTAATTCAATTATAGATATCCATTATTTAATATAGTTCGAAATACGTATTTAATTTACATTCTGAAATACTCTGATAAATGCACCTATTACGAACAGTAAATATCCTCAATATTTTGAAATTTTAAATTCTTTGATTCGATAGTCTGCAATGTATTCTCAGCAAATGGCTCGAAACGTATTACTTAAGATCATCCCAGCAGTTATATGCCATGACCCTTAATTTTTTCTTTCGGCCAACCTAGGATCGATCGAATTTTCGATTGATCGATGATCGAACAATTTCCATAACGTTCAAATCTCCGGCTTCAAGTCGGAATTCACCCAACTCTGGCGTTACAGAAATTCTTCCAGTGAATAAAGAATGTGCGGACAGTATATCATAAACCCTTTTTACCAAGGTGAAAGTATCTTTTATTAAAGCAAACAAGGAGCAGGGAAGAAACGTGCAGACGTATTTACCGTTTATACAAATGCCTTGCCTGGATTGCGGCATTTGATGAAACGCCCTTTCATTGAAATACCCTTGAATCGGCTAAAACAGAGAATTTTGATGGGAAATCTTCAAAAAACTGAATGAAAAGGAATTGCCTGGAGCTGCTTTACTCAGATTGGAGGCGCCACTTTGGATTCGCCGGCCGCTCATTCATCTTTATGTATTTGTTGGCTTGCGTTTGCTTTGAGAGATCGTTCTGACGCTAGAGTTACGCAATTTTACGGTTCCCAAAAGTACAAGTATAAATGAGAACACGGATTCTCCGCTTGTCAGCTGCAAAGAGAAGAAGTTGTCGATCACAAAGGAAGCGCGCTTGCGGAGAAGAGTGGAAAATTAATGAGAATATTGTCGGATCGTAATCTTTTATGGAGTAATTGAGCGCCGGGAGCTCTTCAAAGTCAAGGATAAAAAGTATTTTCGCCTCCAAGCAAGCGCACTGCCAGCTGGGTAGTAAATACAGAGGAGTATTTGAAGAACGCGAGCACTACAGCGTAGATTCAGAGCTCAAACAATCGCTCTGCTTAAGCTGATATGCCATACTGGAGAACTATAGCATCGGATTTAATTATCATCAAAAGGATGAGGTTTTGTCTCTAAGGACCGTTTTTGTCCTTCATCAGAGTTAGTTCGATCCTAAAAACATGTTTGTACTTCTCCATAGTCATAGCTCTGCCTCATTTATGGTGCAATTAACGACAAAAAATACTATTTAAGTAAAATAAAACCACGTAAAACAAACAAATAAGGAAAACAGGAAAATGGGTAAGGGTGACTCTGCGCAAGATGGTGCACACCCAGGAAAAATCCCAAGGAAGAATGGACTTGAAAAAAGTCTGATTCGCAGAGTCACCCTTACCCGTTTTCCTGTGTTTCCAACCTGAAGGGGGTATCATTTCCATCACTTTGTGTGGCCAATGCTTCTATGAAGCCGCGACAGCGAACGATGCCACCATGTGGACGAAATCGCACAGTCCTTGCCCACAAAGTCTCCCGAATGGCGTGGAGAAATTTTCTGCCGGGATAGCTCAACGGACAGAGCACCCGACCGGCAATTGGGAGACCCGGGTTCGATTCCCGGTCCCGTCAGACTTCTTTCAAGTCCATTCTTCCTTGGGAAATAAGGAAAAGTTTCAGATGAACGAAACATCCATCTCGTGAACTTTTTTCTACAAAATCATGAGGTTTAAATAAATAAGCTATTGTTATATTCAAATGTAAAATTACCTCCATATGTTCCAAATTAAGAATGAAAATGTTACCTAAGCAGAGTATGAAAACAAAAAATACATATCCAAAATCAAAAACTACACAACGAAATCAACAGTAATGGAAAAACTGTGTACATCAAAGTTGAAAACACAGGAAATCGGGTAAGGGTGACTTTGCGCAAGATGGTGCGTACCCAGGAAAAATCCCAAGGAAGAATGGACTTGAAAAAAGTCTGACAGGACCGGGAACTTCCCGGTCCCGTCAGACTTTTTTCAAGTCCATTCTTCCTTGGAATCAAAGTTGAATATGAAATAGAATCTTACAAGAGGATAATGTATCATAACAGCTTGCCAAAAGAGGTTCTCACTGGTATATATCTGTTTGTCTATTAAAAATTTATAATCCTCATATTCCAATCTCATATCATAATTTTTATTAAAAATGCAAAACGTTTATCAACAAAAATTACCTTTCTCCATGTAAAAGGACTTATTTTCACATAAAGCGAGTTGAGGAGGATATAAAATTGGTAATGAATTTAAACCTTACGTTTTTATTTTTCTAACCACTTATTTGCCCCAAAATCCTTCTAAGCTTTAAGATACACTTCCTGTCTTCAAGAAAATTTTGTTCGTAAATTAAACTTCAAAGGTTATTTTCGATCAGCTGTTTTCTAGATAAGTTAGACAAAGGCACTATTGCCATTCAGCTGTCCTCTGTCGCGTAAGGAGCCTGGGTTCGAATCCCTGTTGATTTCATTTACTGTTTAAGGATTGTTTTTTAAGAGAGGTATCGTAGGACATTAATTCGCCCAATGAAAACATGATTATATTATCATCATTACTATCAAGTACTTTAAGGGACGTATTACGTATCGAGGTTTAAAATTTGTAAGCACACATTTTTTGCTTTTGCCAACTCCCAACGTGTCATTCCTAAAATCTCCTATCCCAGCACTCCGGGATGAGCCTTTTCTAAATTAGAAAGATCCGAAGGTATTTTACAGAATTTTGCGTTATGTTCTCTTGGATGATTTTTATTTCCACCTAATGGAATCTTCGTCATTTACAAACCTTTTCTGTGTCGAATAAGTTTCATCACATAAATTTCTCTCCTAAGTAAATCAATGCCATAATCTGCAGTTGTGAAGATTTCCAAGAACACGTAACACTGTGTTTCCACTTAAAGAAAAATTCTTTATCTCTGCTGACATTTCGCTGGCGATTTTAGGAAATTTTGTAGTGACATTATTGATGCATACAGCAGTAGGTCCATTATTTCGCACAATGCATGTATGGATCTATGCATTTTGACTGGCTATCGATTTTTCGAGTACATTTGAAACTGATATGGCACAACTTGCTTAAAAGTTATTTTTTAATATCCCTGCAATAGTTCATTGGAATCATTTGTGCTTTAACTTTTACAAGTTACAAAAAAACTGGAGCAAGCCCTTGAGTCAGATTGTCCATTTTATTTTGATTTAATGTATTATGTAAACAGATTGAAGGATACTTCCTAAATGTCAGCGAAATAAATGTCTCACAAAAAACGGATCTGCATTTCATTGAAAAACACCGTCATCTATTCTCACAAACTGTAATTCACTTAATAATATAGTAATATAACAATAATATTTAATAACTCCTTTTACATTCAAATAATTATTTTCTTTTACATTATATACTTGAACTATTTTCTCTGTCATCAATCTTACCTGTCATTACTCCTTCCTTTAATGACCTATTCCTACACAAATATTCTATGAATTCCCTCCTTAACTTTCCTATGCAATCTCCAAGTCCTATAATTTCCTCGCATTTATGCAATCTCCAAGTCCTATAATTTCCTCGCATTTCATCGTCAAATAACTTCTTATTTGCTTTTGGATCCTGTTGACTTGACCTTCTCTAGTTGAAACTGTCTCAGTTTCATTTAAGTCATTTCATTCCTTCCTTCTCAAAGGTCTTTTTACTGCCGTAAAATGACATTTTCTTGTAGTGTTTACATTTATCTCCTGGTAAAAACATTATCAAAGTACTTCGTCATTAACCCATACACTAATATTCTTTTTTCTGTGCTAAATATCATTGGTAGAAGGTAAAACACACAAAAACAACCTTTTGTGAAGAAATGTCTAGCTTTTCCGTTTTTTTCATAGATTTTTAATAAACCGCGGTACTCCACTCACCAATTTCTCATTTCATTTTGACTCTCCAAAGAAAACTAACTGATTTTTAATGTCTTTTAATGAACACGAATAAAAAAATCTGTCATTTCCAAGGTCATTATTTAACTCTCAAAGATTTGATACGTTTTACAAATACGTTACCTAGATAGTTGTATCAGATGAAACCAAAAAAAGAATTTTGTTTCCATTTCCTGTATTTTCGCTCCAGGTCCTCAGCACTTTGTCTCTCTATCTGATCAGAAATCAGTTTATCGATAGGTCAACGAGCACGACCTCATTCTGGCACGGCTCCAACGATACCGTGTGAGGAAGGTTCAACGACAACCCATTAGGGAAAAATGAGTTGGCATTGCACCCGAGTCGAAAAAATTCCTCTGAAGGACCTCTGCTCTCGAAGGATACGTATATCCAGCAATCGATACCGCTTAATCGCCCCTCGTGAAACAGTTTGCTCATCGTGACAAAGTGAGACAGATATATTCTGAAACTGTGAGCAAGATGAAGTAGCCGAACACGCGTATGAATTTTTGCGTCATCAACCGCAGCGGGAGCTTAGCGAGAGAGCGATTTATATGTAGACTAGAAACACCGCACCTTTCCACAATACTAAAAAATAGCAGCCTAGGACGTAACTGAGACGATAAATAACCAAACTAGACAAGCATATGCTTCCTTGAGGCGAAAATAACTCATATTTTCCCTCAAGCTGTCATACTTAGGCAAAACGTGGCTAGTGTCGGCTGCAAAAACGACCTCCTCTTCAAACTGTGTTTCCGAAAAGAAGAAAAAACTTTTATTACCCGCAAATGTTGACTCTCATCTTCTTAGTGTCGTAAGGCTTCTAAAAATGATGTTTGTGTGGTGAAAACCTGCTTCAAATGAACCGTTACAGAGTCCCAAAAAACAGGAGGAATATCTCTGATATTTAACAAGGAAATGATCGCGGTGCACTCGTAAACTGTTTTTCTGTGAAGCTTATATTTATCAAATGACAAAAACAGTGTTCCGACAGTTTAAACATGTAAATGGGATATCTCAATTCAAGAATCAGTTTACGTAATGTCTTCGCATTATTTGGATGTATTTTTCCGTGATAATTCCGCCAATAGCTGCGTGGAAGTCCTAAAATAAGAGCCAATCTAAAAACAGCCGTTGTGTACATATTTCGCCGGCAAGTTTATTTACCATCACTCAGGTGCACGATAATATGGCGTCATTTTGTATACCGAGAATTAAATTGATCTTCTTTCCTAAATTTCATTGATGTTCGATTTTTCATGTTGGCTCTTGACTCATCTTTAACGCTTTCAAACGGAAAGGAAAGGATGCCAACCCCCAACATGCCTTTAAAAAGGCTCGATAATGTCCAAATACATCATATAAGGCTACTCAAAATCGATTGGAAAGTGAATAGCAATGTAACTTTAAGCATGTTTAAAATTTTATAAAAGCTCAATCCCATGCATAATTTGTTTCCTGTGTCCTTTTCTTTTTTAAGTGCTATTGCGACTTAATAAAAACATATCGTTGTAGGCCTTGGTGGAGGAGTGATTAACGTTATAACGCCAAGGGCCGGGTTTGATTTATTTATTGTTCATTCATTTATTGAATAATACAGCCGCAGTTAGGTGGCGACGATAACTTACACTACAATTTACAACTAACAAAACAACGTTACAACGATCTACATCTACAAATAAAAAACATTTGTTTAAACCACCTCCTTCATTAACTACATTAGTTTGCAAACAATGCTACTTTATAATATGCACAGCTATAATTTACAAAATAATCTATAACGACCAAAATAACATCGTTCATTTAATAATTAACTCGAACAATTTAACAGAATATTTACACATACAGAATATCAGTAAATAAAATAATATAAGAAAAATATTTCTCACTAAATTCACTAACGTTTCACTCACTAACACACCAATTAGCCGGAATTAAAAGTTTCTGGCTACTCGGATTTTTCTGTTTAGAAAACGGTTGCTTGTTCGTTAAAAATAATAGCTATTATAATGGATATAATTGGGATCATTCTCCTGTTTTCGTAAAATAAATTATTGTAATTTTATTGTTATTGTTATTATTATTGTTATTATTATTATTTTTATTGTTGTTATTGACTTATTACAGGGAACTTCTATTAAGACTAAATGTGAAACGAAATGGTCTAATACATAATTCTAGATATTCTCAATTTAAATTAGAAACTAAAGTGAAGTCGATAGCGTATGTGACTTCCAAAAATACGCCGCTTGTGTCACTATGGTAATTACATTTCATCAACGTTGCTGTATGGTTCGAATTGAGGATGGCTGGAATGGCGTTTGCGAAATATCGCCATTATAATGATATACGTTATGTATTCCGAGAAACGGTGCCTATTTTTCCAGTTATTGCGAAGCCTTCCTACCACAGACTTCGCTACGAAAACGATATCCGCTGAAGAATTGCACAGTATCCACAGAACTCCGCTAGGTGTTCAAGGTAACGGTACCAATTTTTCCTGTTATTGCGAAAGCCTATCGCAGAATTTGCTACGAAAACGATATCAACTTATAAATTGCACCATATCAACCAAACTGATTACTACACGAGCGATAAAAAATGAAGGTGAAATATCTTTCCGAAGCTGTCAATGCATTACCCTCTTAGTTGAGCCCACACGGAATGATATTTTACTGATAGTTTCAGCTAGGTAAACTTTCGTCGACTTACATTCCCTTGGGCAAATCCACTGCAGTCGATCAAATAACGCGGTCTTTATTTTTAACTTCTGCTTTTTGCAAAAAAAATCTGTAACCTTTTCCAGGAATCCATCAGCAAAATTTTATTTTTTGGAGAATTTTTCGAGCCGTTTCGTACATATTTTCTCGCCCTGAGCGCGTCTCAGGAAAAAGGCCCCGAACAGGTGAAAGCATTGCGACGTCGACAGCACTTTGTCATTTTCCTCGTCGTCACCTTTGACACTTTCACTTTCTGCTACCAACGTTAATCTAACCATTTCTTTTTAACGCTTCGGTCGCTTAAAATATGCAGTCCACTGAGATTTCCTCATCAAAGGAGAATTTCCACGGCGAGTAATGGACAGATATCATGCGACGGAAAGTGTTCTTGAAATGACATCAGCATGTCTTTAACGACAGCCTTTTGTGCCTCAGCATCCACATTTTTGGTAGGGAAACGTCGAGATCGTTTTCCAAAGACTGGAGGTGTGAATGAAGAAACTCTTAGTCGTATCCCTATGTGTTCTCTTGGCTGCTTGCTACAAAGATGTTAATTCACGTCCGTATCTCTCCTAGAACGGAATAATGGATGGTCATTTCTGCATCTGTAAGGATTCCAAGTAAATATAGGTAGTTATTATAATTTTCTGGTCTTTTGCTATCAATACCCTACAGAGGAATGTGCGAATAGAACTGAGTTAAATTAACTAAAATCGGAGAGAAGGGAAAATTATTCACGAGGAATGCAACGTTTATTGTTCAACTCTACATATTTACCCGATTCTAGAAAATAAATATTCAATTCGTGCGTTTAATTTGCAAATTATATACGAAACGATGAAAAATGGAGAACTTCCCAAATATGAAGATGCTGAATTTTTCACGACGGCCAAAACAACAAACGTTAGTGTGAGTAATTACTTAATCAGATTTCGTACATATTTCATTTATCGTAATTTTTATTTTGGACCTAATCTCAGTCTATCAGCAAAAGAGAGAGTAGAAATTACGTTGCGAAAGAATTTTCAAGGTCCTAATGTACGAAAGATAACTTTCGACATATCTCATATTCACCTAAAAGAATCGACTGCACGCTGCATCATTCCAGCACACCAAGATATGAGCTTAAAGCAAATCCCAAACTCTGCAGCCAATGTATTAGTCTTTTCCATAGAAACAGGGCCAGAAATAATACTGTGGCCATTGCTTGCTTAAACCAGCAGACCAGCGTAGCTCCAAAATCCTCCTGTAGTTCGGAGAAGTTTCCGCTCCGCTTCAGATTTATTCCTCTCGAAAATAGAATTGTGCCCGCGGTTTTCAATAGCGTTGGTCAAAATTCAGGATGGAAACACTCACTGTATATATCCGATTCAACCGATTTTCCTAAAACTATTTAAAAGTTATATATTCGAAATGCTGTAAAGTATGTGGTATATGCGGTAAAGTGTTGTGACTTGGCCTCCACTCCACTTTTCAATGACCTTTCAATGACTATTCGATGAATTCCAGAATGTGCTTATCCGAGTTTTTATTATCATGCAGCGATTGGAAAAAGTTCTTAGATAAATTCTACCGAAAATCTAGATACAATCACATTACATTCCATTAATTACTACAATATACCGTTTTACACAACGAAACGCTCATATAACTGATAGAGAAGACCTACAAAGTTTTAGTCTGCGATTTATGGAAATAATTTCCGCATCAAAGTGCATTAGAAAATTCTTTCACTAAGAAGAAATTCAAGGTTAAACAGATGTGAAAAAAGGTGACATGACTGGAACTCGAACCCAGGTCTCCTACTTCAGGGACAGGTATTCTATTCTATTATTCACATTATAATTGGATTTAATTGGATTTAAAGGCGCACACCTCTATGCGCAAAGTCAAACACCTTTTCCTTTCCCTTTAGGAGAACATGTTAAATAAGCAGTGAATTAAATCCTTATCACGGAACTTATAAGGTAAAAGAGCAGTGTGAATAAAATCCTTAGAGCATATTTTGAATATCTGAAAACATTTCATCCTTTATTTTCCGTAACTTTAAAACTAACAGTGAAGTGAAATGCACGAGGAATAGCGAAGTTTTTCTCCGCAAAATAAACTGATTTTCCCAGTTACTGCTTTCCATTTAGAAAAGGGAAGCAATATCCGCAAGAAATACCTTCTCAAGCCCCAGCTGGAGTAAAGGGTATGAGAACTGAGAATCCTCAAGAGAAAAGGCCCACTCGGACCTCTGTACTGCAAAGAGAGATCCGGTGAAGTGGCCAGTAAGGAGAAGGAAAGGACGAACATGAGCCAATTGAAACATGAACCAACGGAAGACCCAACGTAAAATATTTTATGATCCAAAGGGACGTACACATTGTACGACCGCCTCCACACGGACAAAACTCCGCAAAACGGCACCACCACCGAAGTGGAAAGGACTCTAAGAAAGGAAAGTCTTGGACCGCCATTATCTTGCAATTTGTCGTCCTTGTCACGAAAAAGGAAAGAAAAGAGTCGAATTTTGGACAATCAATCAAGACAGAAAAATGAGAATCTATTTAAGCGATCTTTCTGAGAATATATTGCGACGTCCTCATTCCTATTTTATTCCAAGAAATTGAAATCGCAAAATTGGAAATAGATTTTTCAGTGGAATGAATAAATGTGTCCAAAATATCTGATTGAATCAAATGAGGAATTTCGTAGTATTTTCGAATGATTAATTTTTTTACAACTTTATCTGATTTCCCTCCACAACCCCGATTTCAATTTCGGACGTGGTAGTCAATTTTAATGCTTCAGACCAATCTTTAGCTTAGCCTTTCCGTCTGTTTAACTTTCCTCAGCACAAGCTACTTCAATGGGACGAGGTCAAAGTGGAACCGAGGAAAGATCATCTGCGACGGAGGTGATCGACGGCTAAGGGCCTTGCGTGACCGGATATGTCACAGTGAATATCCTCGAGCAATGCACAAGGATAAGTGCGACCATGGCTGCTCCTTGGGTGGCGGTATTGTAAGGGGAACAGGTCATAATGAACGCCTACCCTTAGAGGATAGTGTAAGGTCAGGGTAAATTGGGGCTCCCGATAGCCAAGTGGGCAACGCGTTCGACTTCAATGAAAGCGGTCCCGGGTTCGATTCCCGGTGGGGGCCCACGTGCGAAATGACCTAAGCTGTCGAAGCACTTTTAACAATACTACTACTACTGTGTATGAATTATTTTCATTAATTAATAGACGTTATTACTCAAAAAACTGAAACGAGGCTATTAAACACAATATCGACTGATTTCGACCGGTTCCATTGAATTAATTTAATGAATGAAATTAACGGCTATATGAAATTAAATGAATAAACTACTTGAGGTATAGCTTCTTTTTTCTTTCTACGGTTTCCTATGTCATTTTCCTCAACGAAATATTTAAGATATTTTATTTTCGCAGCTTTATTAGCTCCCATCGATCGATATCTATTTTAAATACCGAGATATCTAAGATTTTTAAGATTGATCGATTTTATAATCTTGGTTTAATTTTTCTGGTTATACAAAGTAATATAAAAGTGAGACGCCTTTGCGTAAATATTTTAATATCTTTCGTGTCTCACCGACAAAATGTTTAAAGGATCATATTAATTTATTAGCTCTCAAATCTTACAATTTCCACTAACGTTACTAAGTTTTCCTTAACGGTTATTGTAATCGAGGGACCAATTTTAATGTTAGAAGGGCCATGTAATTATGGTTTATCCCAAAAAAAAATTACAAGTGTGATTTAAAATTGGCTTCTCTGGGAATTTAAATGAAACTCAGATGCAAAATGTTTCATTTTATTAGCTCTAAGCAAGATTCGAAATATAAAGACGCTAAAATATTTTGCAATAATTTTCAAGCCTTTAGCAATGTGTGAGAATTATAAGAGAGCTAAATTTTGCCGTATGCGTAGGACGACTTATTTCACACTACACTACACACTTCAGAGGTTATAATTATCAGCTTTAACAGGAAAATCGTTAGTTTTTTGATTTTATACGGCATGTGACAATTATTACTATAGCCAATGAATTCCTCTTGAAATCCAGAGGATAAAACTGTTCAATAATGAATTTTATTACATAATTAACACAATCTGGTTCGTGGTCAAGTGTAGATATAATCGATGCGATGCGAGATACTTGTTGAGAGATACCCGGTGTATCGACTGCCAGAATGATTTGTACCGTAATACTTGTTAGATGTACAAGAGCGCTTGTCGTAGTTGAATTAAAATATCCATAACATATCACCTTAAATTTTTTGAAGATTTGTCCCCTTTTCCTTACGACAGAGCATTGTTAAGTGAAACAGGAAAATAAAGTTCAATAAAAATATCGAAATTACTGTCATCCAATAGGTACTTTTGGATTTTTATTTATCCGTGAGATAGTAAAAGGAGTAGATTCTCGAAGGGAATTTTCAAGCAAATCCGCAATAACATTTTTATCGTGAACTGTTATTACAAAATACGTGCTTGTGGGACTACATGCTGGGAAGTTTTTATCGCATATTTTTGAATGCCTTAAAATTTTACGCTCTGGTTCAAATTAGCATAAAAACTTGCTCGGCTGCGGTACCAGTGGACCCCGGATTAGCGATTGACAAACACGGCCTTCAATCCACTCGTAATTTAAAGGCATGAATGAGTACTCACCACCCTCCGCATTCCTGTCCTCCTCCCTCCTCGGCGGCCCCAATTGCACCACCTCTTCCTCTCCCTCTTGTTCCTCCATCTCGTCGTCCTCATCGTCCGACTCGCACGCCCTCCGACTCCTCAGCATGCCGCCGCTCTCCTCCGACCTTGCGCCTCCGCCGGCTCCATCCTCCTCCTCCCTCCCGTATCTCCCAACCGCCACCGTGTGCGTTGGATCGCCGTACTGCGAGTGGTAGAACTCCTCCCGCATCATATGGTTAAGGGAACTGCACCTGAAGTACAGTATCTCCTGGAAGGGCTTCCGGAAATCCCTGTTGAGCGTGGCGTAGATGATGGGGTTGAGGAGTGAATTGGCGTAGCCCAACCAGAGGAAGAGGGAGGAGAGGGAGGCTGGGATGGTGTCAGGATCGTGGAGGAACGGTCGAACCAAGGCGAGGACGAAGAAGGGGAGCCAGCAAATCACGAAGGCGGACATGATAATTCCCAGGGTCGTGGAGGCCTTCCTCTCCTTGGCGAGGGCGAAGCGCAGCTTGGGTGACCTGGCAGTCAGAGGAAGAGAGGACGTAGCCTGCTGCTTCTTCCCGGTCAGGCACTGCTTTTCCGGGGCGGAATTTGTCGGCGGAGGCGCCGGAGATCCCCTCGCAGGCCTCTTGCTCACACGGCCTCTAGCTCCGAAGCATCTAACTGTTGGCCTTGCGGTGGTGCAGGAGGAGGTGGTGGTGGCCGTGCTGGCGGTACTAGTGCGGTCTCTTTGCGTCGACGGAGCCCAAGCAGTGACCACGCTGCCAACAGACAGCCTCGTCTCTGTTGCGCTACCGTTTCTGCTGAGTTCCGTCACTGCCGCCACCTTGTTTTCAATGGCCCCCTCGGAGGGATTGGCGGGGGCCGAGGAGTCCAATATGTGGTGGGTTATCAACCCGGGAGCCGCAACGTCCTGCGCTGCCGTGGCCGCTGCTGCTGTCAGCTTCAGATGGGATTGGGCCCGCCTTTCCTCAAGGACGATCTTCCTGGCGGCTTGAAATATCTTGTGGTACACCACGATCATGACGGTGAGCGGGATGTAAAAGGAGCCCAGAGTGGCGTAGATTTGATATCCGAAGTTCTGGCACACAATGCAGTGTTCCTCAACCACTCCAGCCTCGTTCTTTTGCCGGTGCTCGTTGCCGAGGATGAGCAGCGGCGGGAGTGAGATGCACGCCGCGCCCAACCACACCAGGGACACGCAGCAGAGCATCCTCCTCGGCGTCCTCTTCACCCCATACTCGAGGGGCTTCGTGATGGCAAGGTACCTGTCCACAGAAATGGCGCAAAGATTTAGGATGGATGCTGTGCAAGACAGTACGTCGAATGAGACCCACAGGTCGCAGACGACCCGGCCGAAGGACCATCGGCCCAAAACTTCGTACAGTAGCGCCATCGGCATTACCAGAAGGGCCACACAAAGGTCTGAAACTGCTAGGGAGACGAGGAGGTAGTTGCAGGGGCGACGGAGTTTCCTGACCAGACACACAGCTACGCACACGAGAATGTTGCCGACCACCGTGCCGACTATAACGCCCAAAAGCACGAGGGCGATGACGATGGCGGCCGCGGGGCTGTAGGCCGAGTCCCCTCTAGGAAACCAGGTTGCGGCGGAGGGCGTCGGGGGGGACCAAGATGAGGAAGGGAACCCCGCGGTAGTGTCCTCGAGAGGAGCTTCCGTCGCATTGGCCCCCATCCCCCGCTCCGAAAGCTTTTCGGAGGCAGATCAACGTCCCTCCACTTCATCCGCCACGGGAATCCTCATCGCACTCGCCTTTTCTCCAGCACGCTTTAACAGATCGATAAACTCCCTCGTCTACTGGACCACGCGTTTCGCACGTCGTCAGTGGCAACCCGTTTCCGACTCGCCCTTCTTATCTCCCATGCTCCCGTCGACGTTCGCAGTGTGTGACATCGAATCGGCTACGAAAAGTTTTCCCGCGATTTCACGTGGCGGAGAAGCATGGGGAGTAAAGGGAGCGGTTTCTCCGGGGACAGAGGGCGCTCACGCGGTGGACACTGTCATTGGTTAACTAACCTCCGACGTCGAATGATAGCGCTATCCCCCTAAGAGGAGCTCTCTGAAGACGGAGGAGGTCGACTCGCGCACGCCGTCCCCTCTCGGAGCGGAGTTTATCGCCGCGACATCGATCTAAAGGTACGCTCGCTACGAAAAAAGATCGTTTATATTTCCCTACGAACACGTAAACTATAAATTCTAACACAAAACACAGGGATCTCCGGGAGTGAGAGTTCTGCCAAAAAATAATCGATCGCCTGGGAACCGCAAACTTTTTTGAAGTTCGCGGACGATGGAAAGTTTATCGATCAAAACTTTTGACATTCACACCGGCGGAGGTATGCAGGATGGATTCCTAAGCGTCCGTCACGTTCACCCGCGAACATTTTCTGCGCTCAAACCTTTCCCTCACTCGCGAAAGGCGATAAATCACTCCGGACACTATCCTCGTTCCTCCGATCGCAGAACCGGCTGTCCACGGAAGAAACCCTTTCCTCCTACCAGGAAGACCGCACCTAACCGCAAGGAGAAAAATGCCGCGCCTCGGCGTCTTCCGTACGGCAGAAGCCGCTTCGGCAGCCCGCGGCCTCCTCCGCTCCGCTCCGCTAAGGAAAACACGACCGGAGCGCGCACTTGTGCAAACAAAAGGAAAAGGCGCTCTGGCGGGTGGGGAAGAAAATACGAAAATAAACTAATATCCGCGTCGCCGCGCTCCCGTTCTCTCGGAAACCCCTCCGTGGGGAGAAGCGCGGAGAGCCGCACACGGCACGGATCGACGTCCTCTTCCCGAATCACATTTCGGGCGCCGGGACGCCTCCGTCGGGAGCCGCAAACGTGCCCGGGAATCCCTCCCGAAGTTCCTCTTCTCCCTTCTTTTTTCTCGCGTTTTCCCTCTCGTCCGCTGAGCGAAACCGGTGCACCTCGACTACATCTTCCTTCGCCGCGAAATGCGCCTGATTTATCGGTCGGCCCTTATTAAAAGCGGCCGTTTTTATGAAAATCCCTATTTTCTCATTCGATTGCGAAGGGAAGAGAGAGAAATATGCCGCGCCGGCGCGACACGGGCTGACGTAGAGAGCCAGGGTACGTTGAGAATGAGAAGGGAGGGGCGTTCGGGGGGAGTGAGGGAAGGGGAGGAAGGAAGCGAAGATGGGCGCTACGACAACGCCGCTCACCCACGACGGGGATCTTCTGAATGTTGACCTGTTGTGTATGAGTGACTCCGCGTGGAGCATTAAAAGCAGGAATGAGGGAGAGATGAATTAAGAAGGCGGAAGAAGGGGGATAGAGGGATGGGGAGGAGGAAATGAAGAGAGTGAGTCGTCGATTATTGCGATAAATCGCGCAAGGGACGCGTTTATTGCGCGAAGAGTTAATGTTCCGTCGCGGAAAATGACGCAACCTTTGGGAATACTCGATGAGCGCATTCAATGTATGCGGCGATGCGTATATTCACCTGCGGATCCCTCATTATCGACTTTTAGACCGCCAAAATCTCATAAACCTGAAGGGAGTGGGTAAAGATACACATTACGCATCCTCTGGCATTCTCTTGAAGAATGGCATACAAAAAAGAGAAGGGCATATATTGCCGTGACGACAAACAGAGAACCTGTCAAAATTGGGAAAACATGGGGTTAAACAAAGTGGCCTGCCCATTATCCTATGAGCACCCGTCGCTCGTTCTTCGGATGAAAGATTGTGAATACTCTACGAGACGCATTACTTTCATCACTTTATTAAATGTAGGTAATGTTAACTCTCTTTTACTGAGTTCCTCAACAAACACCTGAACAGCTAAGGTAGCGCACTCGTGAGAGGTTTTTTACCTACTAGTAGATTGCGTGATAATAAAAGTAAAATACGAGTAACTCTCTAGTATTACTATTGAATTTTTTATATTTCAAATGCTTTTAGAAAGAAGACATTCATAAAGATAATTTTATATTTGAAACCGTCGGAAACTTGATATTTGAGCAAAAAATAATCTTCTAATTCCTGTATTATTAATTATCTANATATTTCTTTATTATTACTGTTTTAAAGTTAATAAATGTATGAGATGTAACAATACGTTATATGGAAAAATTCTCTTTATCGCCCAAATAAAGTCGTTTCATTGTTTATTGTTATTGTTATTATTATTGTTATTATTATTATTTTTATTGTTGTTATTGACTTATTACAGGGAACTTCTATTAAGACTAAATGTGAAACGAAATGGTCTAATACATAATTCTAGATATTCTCAATTTAAATTAGAAACTAAAGTGAAGTCGATAGCGTATGTGACTTCCAAAAATACGCCGCTTGTGTCACTATGGTAATTACATTTCATCAACGTTGCTGTATGGTTCGAATTGAGGATGGCTGGAATGGCGTTTGCGAAATATCGCCATTATAATGATATACGTTATGTATTCCGAGAAACGGTGCCTATTTTTCCAGTTATTGCGAAGCCTTCCTACCACAGACTTCGCTACGAAAACGATATCCGCTGAAGAATTGCACAGTATCCACAGAACTCCGCTAGGTGTTCAAGGTAACGGTACCAATTTTTCCTGTTATTGCGAAAGCCTATCGCAGAATTTGCTACGAAAACGATATCAACTTATAAATTGCACCATATCAACCAAACTGATTACTACACGAGCGATAAAAAATGAAGGTGAAATATCTTTCCGAAGCTGTCAATGCATTACCCTCTTAGTTGAGCCCACACGGAATGATATTTTACTGATAGTTTCAGCTAGGTAAACTTTCGTCGACTTACATTCCCTTGGGCAAATCCACTGCAGTCGATCAAATAACGCGGTCTTTATTTTTAACTTCTGCTTTTTGCAAAAAAAATCTGTAACCTTTTCCAGGAATCCATCAGCAAAATTTTATTTTTTGGAGAATTTTTCGAGCCGTTTCGTACATATTTTCTCGCCCTGAGCGCGTCTCAGGAAAAAGGCCCCGAACAGGTGAAAGCATTGCGACGTCGACAGCACTTTGTCATTTTCCTCGTCGTCACCTTTGACACTTTCACTTTCTGCTACCAACGTTAATCTAACCATTTCTTTTTAACGCTTCGGTCGCTTAAAATATGCAGTCCACTGAGATTTCCTCATCAAAGGAGAATTTCCACGGCGAGTAATGGACAGATATCATGCGACGGAAAGTGTTCTTGAAATGACATCAGCATGTCTTTAACGACAGCCTTTTGTGCCTCAGCATCCACATTTTTGGTAGGGAAACGTCGAGATCGTTTTCCAAAGACTGGAGGTGTGAATGAAGAAACTCTTAGTCGTATCCCTATGTGTTCTCTTGGCTGCTTGCTACAAAGATGTTAATTCACGTCCGTATCTCTCCTAGAACGGAATAATGGATGGTCATTTCTGCATCTGTAAGGATTCCAAGTAAATATAGGTAGTTATTATAATTTTCTGGTCTTTTGCTATCAATACCCTACAGAGGAATGTGCGAATAGAACTGAGTTAAATTAACTAAAATCGGAGAGAAGGGAAAATTATTCACGAGGAATGCAACGTTTATTGTTCAACTCTACATATTTACCCGATTCTAGAAAATAAATATTCAATTCGTGCGTTTAATTTGCAAATTATATACGAAACGATGAAAAATGGAGAACTTCCCAAATATGAAGATGCTGAATTTTTCACGACGGCCAAAACAACAAACGTTAGTGTGAGTAATTACTTAATCAGATTTCGTACATATTTCATTTATCGTAATTTTTATTTTGGACCTAATCTCAGTCTATCAGCAAAAGAGAGAGTAGAAATTACGTTGCGAAAGAATTTTCAAGGTCCTAATGTACGAAAGATAACTTTCGACATATCTCATATTCACCTAAAAGAATCGACTGCACGCTGCATCATTCCAGCACACCAAGATATGAGCTTAAAGCAAATCCCAAACTCTGCAGCCAATGTATTAGTCTTTTCCATAGAAACAGGGCCAGAAATAATACTGTGGCCATTGCTTGCTTAAACCAGCAGACCAGCGTAGCTCCAAAATCCTCCTGTAGTTCGGAGAAGTTTCCGCTCCGCTTCAGATTTATTCCTCTCGAAAATAGAATTGTGCCCGCGGTTTTCAATAGCGTTGGTCAAAATTCAGGATGGAAACACTCACTGTATATATCCGATTCAACCGATTTTCCTAAAACTATTTAAAAGTTATATATTCGAAATGCTGTAAAGTATGTGGTATATGCGGTAAAGTGTTGTGACTTGGCCTCCACTCCACTTTTCAATGACCTTTCAATGACTATTCGATGAATTCCAGAATGTGCTTATCCGAGTTTTTATTATCATGCAGCGATTGGAAAAAGTTCTTAGATAAATTCTACCGAAAATCTAGATACAATCACATTACATTCCATTAATTACTACAATATACCGTTTTACACAACGAAACGCTCATATAACTGATAGAGAAGACCTACAAAGTTTTAGTCTGCGATTTATGGAAATAATTTCCGCATCAAAGTGCATTAGAAAATTCTTTCACTAAGAAGAAATTCAAGGTTAAACAGATGTGAAAAAAGGTGACATGACTGGAACTCGAACCCAGGTCTCCTACTTCAGGGACAGGTATTCTATTCTATTATTCACATTATAATTGGATTTAATTGGATTTAAAGGCGCACACCTCTATGCGCAAAGTCAAACACCTTTTCCTTTCCCTTTAGGAGAACATGTTAAATAAGCAGTGAATTAAATCCTTATCACGGAACTTATAAGGTAAAAGAGCAGTGTGAATAAAATCCTTAGAGCATATTTTGAATATCTGAAAACATTTCATCCTTTATTTTCCGTAACTTTAAAACTAACAGTGAAGTGAAATGCACGAGGAATAGCGAAGTTTTTCTCCGCAAAATAAACTGATTTTCCCAGTTACTGCTTTCCATTTAGAAAAGGGAAGCAATATCCGCAAGAAATACCTTCTCAAGCCCCAGCTGGAGTAAAGGGTATGAGAACTGAGAATCCTCAAGAGAAAAGGCCCACTCGGACCTCTGTACTGCAAAGAGAGATCCGGTGAAGTGGCCAGTAAGGAGAAGGAAAGGACGAACATGAGCCAATTGAAACATGAACCAACGGAAGACCCAACGTAAAATATTTTATGATCCAAAGGGACGTACACATTGTACGACCGCCTCCACACGGACAAAACTCCGCAAAACGGCACCACCACCGAAGTGGAAAGGACTCTAAGAAAGGAAAGTCTTGGACCGCCATTATCTTGCAATTTGTCGTCCTTGTCACGAAAAAGGAAAGAAAAGAGTCGAATTTTGGACAATCAATCAAGACAGAAAAATGAGAATCTATTTAAGCGATCTTTCTGAGAATATATTGCGACGTCCTCATTCCTATTTTATTCCAAGAAATTGAAATCGCAAAATTGGAAATAGATTTTTCAGTGGAATGAATAAATGTGTCCAAAATATCTGATTGAATCAAATGAGGAATTTCGTAGTATTTTCGAATGATTAATTTTTTTACAACTTTATCTGATTTCCCTCCACAACCCCGATTTCAATTTCGGACGTGGTAGTCAATTTTAATGCTTCAGACCAATCTTTAGCTTAGCCTTTCCGTCTGTTTAACTTTCCTCAGCACAAGCTACTTCAATGGGACGAGGTCAAAGTGGAACCGAGGAAAGATCATCTGCGACGGAGGTGATCGACGGCTAAGGGCCTTGCGTGACCGGATATGTCACAGTGAATATCCTCGAGCAATGCACAAGGATAAGTGCGACCATGGCTGCTCCTTGGGTGGCGGTATTGTAAGGGGAACAGGTCATAATGAACGCCTACCCTTAGAGGATAGTGTAAGGTCAGGGTAAAGTAGGGCTCCCGATAGCCAAGTGGGCAACGCGTTCGACTTCAATGAAAGCGGTCCCGGGTTCGATTCCCGGTGGGGGCCCACGTGCGAAATGACCTAAGCTGTCGAAGCACTTTTAACAATACTACTACTACTGTGTATGAATTATTTTCATTAATTAATAGACGTTATTACTCAAAAAACTGAAACGAGGCTATTAAACACAATATCGACTGATTTCGACCGGTTCCATTGAATTAATTTAATGAATGAAATTAACGGCTATATGAAATTAAATGAATAAACTACTTGAGGTATAGCTTCTTTTTTCTTTCTACGGTTTCCTATGTCATTTTCCTCAACGAAATATTTAAGATATTTTATTTTCGCAGCTTTATTAGCTCCCATCGATCGATATCTATTTTAAATACCGAGATATCTAAGATTTTTAAGATTGATCGATTTTATAACCTTGGTTTAATTTTTCTGGTTATACAAAGTAATATAAAAGTGAGACGCCTTTGCGTAAATATTTTAATATCTTTCGTGTCTCACCGACAAAATGTTTAAAGGATCATATTAATTTATTAGCTCTCAAATCTTACAATTTCCACTAACGTTACTAAGTTTTCCTTAACGGTTATTGTAATCGAGGGACCAATTTTAATGTTAGAAGGGCCATGTAATTATGGTTTATCCCAAAAAAAAATTACAAGTGTGATTTAAAATTGGCTTCTCTGGGAATTTAAATGAAACTCAGATGCAAAATGTTTCATTTTATTAGCTCTAAGCAAGATTCGAAATATAAAGACGCTAAAATATTTTGCAATAATTTTCAAGCCTTTAGCAATGTGTGAGAATTATAAGAGAGCTAAATTTTGCCGTATGCGTAGGACGACTTATTTCACACTACACTACACACTTCAGAGGTTATAATTATCAGCTTTAACAGGAAAATCGTTAGTTTTTTGATTTTATACGGCATGTGACAATTATTACTATAGCCAATGAATTCCTCTTGAAATCCAGAGGATAAAACTGTTCAATAATGAATTTTATTACATAATTAACACAATCTGGTTCGTGGTCAAGTGTAGATATAATCGATGCGATGCGAGATACTTGTTGAGAGATACCCGGTGTATCGACTGCCAGAATGATTTGTACCGTAATACTTGTTAGATGTACAAGAGCGCTTGTCGTAGTTGAATTAAAATATCCATAACATATCACCTTAAATTTTTTGAAGATTTGTCCCCTTTTCCTTACGACAGAGCATTGTTAAGTGAAACAGGAAAATAAAGTTCAATAAAAATATCGAAATTACTGTCATCCAATAGGTACTTTTGGATTTTTATTTATCCGTGAGATAGTAAAAGGAGTAGATTCTCGAAGGGAATTTTCAAGCAAATCCGCAATAACATTTTTATCGTGAACTGTTATTACAAAATACGTGCTTGTGGGACTACATGCTGGGAAGTTTTTATCGCATATTTTTGAATGCCTTAAAATTTTACGCTCTGGTTCAAATTAGCATAAAAACTTGCTCGGCTGCGGTACCAGTGGACCCCGGATTAGCGATTGACAAACACGGCCTTCAATCCACTCGTAATTTAAAGGCATGAATGAGTACTCACCACCCTCCGCATTCCTGTCCTCCTCCCTCCTCGGCGGCCCCAATTGCACCACCTCTTCCTCTCCCTCTTGTTCCTCCATCTCGTCGTCCTCATCGTCCGACTCGCACGCCCTCCGACTCCTCAGCATGCCGCCGCTCTCCTCCGACCTTGCGCCTCCGCCGGCTCCATCCTCCTCCTCCCTCCCGTATCTCCCAACCGCCACCGTGTGCGTTGGATCGCCGTACTGCGAGTGGTAGAACTCCTCCCGCATCATATGGTTAAGGGAACTGCACCTGAAGTACAGTATCTCCTGGAAGGGCTTCCGGAAATCCCTGTTGAGCGTGGCGTAGATGATGGGGTTGAGGAGTGAATTGGCGTAGCCCAACCAGAGGAAGAGGGAGGAGAGGGAGGCTGGGATGGTGTCAGGATCGTGGAGGAACGGTCGAACCAAGGCGAGGACGAAGAAGGGGAGCCAGCAAATCACGAAGGCGGACATGATAATTCCCAGGGTCGTGGAGGCCTTCCTCTCCTTGGCGAGGGCGAAGCGCAGCTTGGGTGACCTGGCAGTCAGAGGAAGAGAGGACGTAGCCTGCTGCTTCTTCCCGGTCAGGCACTGCTTTTCCGGGGCGGAATTTGTCGGCGGAGGCGCCGGAGATCCCCTCGCAGGCCTCTTGCTCACACGGCCTCTAGCTCCGAAGCATCTAACTGTTGGCCTTGCGGTGGTGCAGGAGGAGGTGGTGGTGGCCGTGCTGGCGGTACTAGTGCGGTCTCTTTGCGTCGACGGAGCCCAAGCAGTGACCACGCTGCCAACAGACAGCCTCGTCTCTGTTGCGCTACCGTTTCTGCTGAGTTCCGTCACTGCCGCCACCTTGTTTTCAATGGCCCCCTCGGAGGGATTGGCGGGGGCCGAGGAGTCCAATATGTGGTGGGTTATCAACCCGGGAGCCGCAACGTCCTGCGCTGCCGTGGCCGCTGCTGCTGTCAGCTTCAGATGGGATTGGGCCCGCCTTTCCTCAAGGACGATCTTCCTGGCGGCTTGAAATATCTTGTGGTACACCACGATCATGACGGTGAGCGGGATGTAAAAGGAGCCCAGAGTGGCGTAGATTTGATATCCGAAGTTCTGGCACACAATGCAGTGTTCCTCAACCACTCCAGCCTCGTTCTTTTGCCGGTGCTCGTTGCCGAGGATGAGCAGCGGCGGGAGTGAGATGCACGCCGCGCCCAACCACACCAGGGACACGCAGCAGAGCATCCTCCTCGGCGTCCTCTTCACCCCATACTCGAGGGGCTTCGTGATGGCAAGGTACCTGTCCACAGAAATGGCGCAAAGATTTAGGATGGATGCTGTGCAAGACAGTACGTCGAATGAGACCCACAGGTCGCAGACGACCCGGCCGAAGGACCATCGGCCCAAAACTTCGTACAGTAGCGCCATCGGCATTACCAGAAGGGCCACACAAAGGTCTGAAACTGCTAGGGAGACGAGGAGGTAGTTGCAGGGGCGACGGAGTTTCCTGACCAGACACACAGCTACGCACACGAGAATGTTGCCGACCACCGTGCCGACTATAACGCCCAAAAGCACGAGGGCGATGACGATGGCGGCCGCGGGGCTGTAGGCCGAGTCCCCTCTAGGAAACCAGGTTGCGGCGGAGGGCGTCGGGGGGGACCAAGATGAGGAAGGGAACCCCGCGGTAGTGTCCTCGAGAGGAGCTTCCGTCGCATTGGCCCCCATCCCCCGCTCCGAAAGCTTTTCGGAGGCAGATCAACGTCCCTCCACTTCATCCGCCACGGGAATCCTCATCGCACTCGCCTTTTCTCCAGCACGCTTTAACAGATCGATAAACTCCCTCGTCTACTGGACCACGCGTTTCGCACGTCGTCAGTGGCAACCCGTTTCCGACTCGCCCTTCTTATCTCCCATGCTCCCGTCGACGTTCGCAGTGTGTGACATCGAATCGGCTACGAAAAGTTTTCCCGCGATTTCACGTGGCGGAGAAGCATGGGGAGTAAAGGGAGCGGTTTCTCCGGGGACAGAGGGCGCTCACGCGGTGGACACTGTCATTGGTTAACTAACCTCCGACGTCGAATGATAGCGCTATCCCCCTAAGAGGAGCTCTCTGAAGACGGAGGAGGTCGACTCGCGCACGCCGTCCCCTCTCGGAGCGGAGTTTATCGCCGCGACATCGATCTAAAGGTACGCTCGCTACGAAAAAAGATCGTTTATATTTCCCTACGAACACGTAAACTATAAATTCTAACACAAAACACAGGGATCTCCGGGAGTGAGAGTTCTGCCAAAAAATAATCGATCGCCTGGGAACCGCAAACTTTTTTGAAGTTCGCGGACGATGGAAAGTTTATCGATCAAAACTTTTGACATTCACACCGGCGGAGGTATGCAGGATGGATTCCTAAGCGTCCGTCACGTTCACCCGCGAACATTTTCTGCGCTCAAACCTTTCCCTCACTCGCGAAAGGCGATAAATCACTCCGGACACTATCCTCGTTCCTCCGATCGCAGAACCGGCTGTCCACGGAAGAAACCCTTTCCTCCTACCAGGAAGACCGCACCTAACCGCAAGGAGAAAAATGCCGCGCCTCGGCGTCTTCCGTACGGCAGAAGCCGCTTCGGCAGCCCGCGGCCTCCTCCGCTCCGCTCCGCTAAGGAAAACACGACCGGAGCGCGCACTTGTGCAAACAAAAGGAAAAGGCGCTCTGGCGGGTGGGGAAGAAAATACGAAAATAAACTAATATCCGCGTCGCCGCGCTCCCGTTCTCTCGGAAACCCCTCCGTGGGGAGAAGCGCGGAGAGCCGCACACGGCACGGATCGACGTCCTCTTCCCGAATCACATTTCGGGCGCCGGGACGCCTCCGTCGGGAGCCGCAAACGTGCCCGGGAATCCCTCCCGAAGTTCCTCTTCTCCCTTCTTTTTTCTCGCGTTTTCCCTCTCGTCCGCTGAGCGAAACCGGTGCACCTCGACTACATCTTCCTTCGCCGCGAAATGCGCCTGATTTATCGGTCGGCCCTTATTAAAAGCGGCCGTTTTTATGAAAATCCCTATTTTCTCATTCGATTGCGAAGGGAAGAGAGAGAAATATGCCGCGCCGGCGCGACACGGGCTGACGTAGAGAGCCAGGGTACGTTGAGAATGAGAAGGGAGGGGCGTTCGGGGGGAGTGAGGGAAGGGGAGGAAGGAAGCGAAGATGGGCGCTACGACAACGCCGCTCACCCACGACGGGGATCTTCTGAATGTTGACCTGTTGTGTATGAGTGACTCCGCGTGGAGCATTAAAAGCAGGAATGAGGGAGAGATGAATTAAGAAGGCGGAAGAAGGGGGATAGAGGGATGGGGAGGAGGAAATGAAGAGAGTGAGTCGTCGATTATTGCGATAAATCGCGCAAGGGACGCGTTTATTGCGCGAAGAGTTAATGTTCCGTCGCGGAAAATGACGCAACCTTTGGGAATACTCGATGAGCGCATTCAATGTATGCGGCGATGCGTATATTCACCTGCGGATCCCTCATTATCGACTTTTAGACCGCCAAAATCTCATAAACCTGAAGGGAGTGGGTAAAGATACACATTACGCATCCTCTGGCATTCTCTTGAAGAATGGCATACAAAAAAGAGAAGGGCATATATTGCCGTGACGACAAACAGAGAACCTGTCAAAATTGGGAAAACATGGGGTTAAACAAAGTGGCCTGCCCATTATCCTATGAGCACCCGTCGCTCGTTCTTCGGATGAAAGATTGTGAATACTCTACGAGACGCATTACTTTCATCACTTTATTAAATGTAGGTAATGTTAACTCTCTTTTACTGAGTTCCTCAACAAACACCTGAACAGCTAAGGTAGCGCACTCGTGAGAGGTTTTTTACCTACTAGTAGATTGCGTGATAATAAAAGTAAAATACGAGTAACTCTCTAGTATTACTATTGAATTTTTTATATTTCAAATGCTTTTAGAAAGAAGACATTCATAAAGATAATTTTATATTTGAAACCGTCGGAAACTTGATATTTGAGCAAAAAATAATCTTCTAATTCCTGTATTATTAATTATCTATATTCTATATTAATTAATGGTATAAAATAAGTTAACTTTGTAGTTTCCAAAAAAGCATAAAACGGGTAATACTATCTCTAACGGGCTATCATCAGGCTTATGACTTATCAGCCTAAAGATGATATAGATAATGATAGCTCTCCACAAAGCCACATCTTATCACGAAATATTAATAAAAAATCGACATGAAAATGGTATACCTGTACGAAACCACGAAGTTTGACACGAACCTATGGGAGGCGAGGAAGAAGCTCAGTTGAAGAACAACTGTTGGAAGAGTTAGGCCATTCCCAGATTAAAATCCAGTTAATTCCCATGAATGAGCCAATCCAAAATTTTTGTTAGTTTCGATAAAATTACAGTATTTTTTTGCAATTTAAAACGAGAATAGTCGATAGCAAGTAAAATCTTTCGCAGACTAACGGCAACATCGAATAAGTAATTGGAACTTCTTACAAGTGTTTCAAAAGCTTTCTTTTTACAAGGATCTGCTGGGGAAAAGGTCACGCAAATGCGGTTGCCATATCTTACGCAGTCGATCAGAGGACAAAAAATCGTATTACTTTATTTTGAATGTGGGATTTTTGCGGTGACTGATGAAAAGGTAAGGCATGCGATCGTTTTTCAAAGGTACTCACCTTGAAAGTATTTATTTTCGCGCATGTAACGAGAGAGGGATTGAGGGAGGCCAAAAATAGAATTTTAAAGCTTCATACGGATCAGTCCCTTCCCTGATACCAAGAATCAATCAAACGTTGAAAGCGATACAAAAAATTCACTCAGACAACCGATTATAGATGATTTATCATACTCGGATACTGTTATCTTATTCTTCGGCGACCAAAACTTTTGAATTTTAGAATCGCTTTGCAATCGGTAATAAAATTTAATATTGCTGAAAGTAACATCTATGACTTCATTGGTGTTTGGGCAGCAGTGGAAATTTTGTGCATCGAAAAATATCCTAAACAAAGAGCTATAGTTAAAAAATATTCAATTTTCCAACTATTAGGTTACACTACAAATAAAAGAAAATAAATATGCGAGGAACGAAAAACTGTCATCTTTACAGAATTATATAAAAAATTGTTACCGCCGCGTATGTAGATGTTTTATTTCATACTCTTAAAGGTAACTTATCCTTGCAAAATAGCGATAAAGAATGTGTTGAGAGAAGGTGCATGGTAATTACGACTTCAATTTTGCTCAAATATTACTGATTCTTAACAGTATTTCAACGGACAATCATAAAAGTCCAATATATGATTATTAATTGCTCTTCCTGGGGAATTACATTCATCCGAAATTTAATATCCAGAGAAATTCCATTCCGAAGCATTTAAGCAGTACCCAATATATATTTAACTTAAAAAAAAATGTCGAAATACAAAGGGCATTTTCCGTCTCTCGGCTCGTCCTTTTCATTAGTCTTTCAAATAATATCCGGATGAATTTGATGGAAAGTTCTTCCTACCAGAACACATCGAAGCAGACATCATATTTACATTCTGGATGAATTCTTATCCCTCGCATTGATCCCAGCTTAAGCACGATGCTATTTTAAATGATTATGGAGGCGACGGCAAAGGAAAAATGTCAGAAGGAAGGTTAAATGGGACGCTGATCGATTCGGGCGGGATCCATCCATCCAGAAAATTTCGGATCCCTATAGCTCTCGCAATATAACTTGAGTTCGGGCTTATGAATATAAATAAAGACGGGGAGTTTAAATAATGAATGGAAATTTTGGCGTTGCCGCACCTACCGTCACTCTTTCCATAGTCATCCATTCCGTCAACGCAGACAGACATGTCATCGAACAGCCGTTATAGCCCTTCTCGTGAAAACACGACTCTAGCCTTGAAATGTTCTTTTGAATGACTGGAGTGCATTCAGGCACTGCGTCAGGACTTCCGTGTGCAAAACCGCGGGGAAGGAGAAAAACTGAGACGTGATATGCCGAAAAGATAGAGTGGCCAACATGACCTATTTATCCCCGAGGATGGCCCTACGCCCCGGGCCACTAACCTTTTAAGACACCGCCCCAAAAGCGATTAAGTCCGAATGCATGTAACGGTCGGAATGGCGAAGGGGCCGACATTTAATCTCTTAAGAAATTCCACCTTTTTTGGGAGCAAACAGTAAGGTCGTATACACATCAACGTCAATTCTCCGGAGAGTAATTCTACTCGAAGCCAACCATGAATTAGGTAATTCGCAAAGAAAAATCTTAAATCAAACTCCATAACGCACTAGTATTAGTAATTACCATTTCCCCTGTTTTTTTCAACATTTGAAAATAAGAATATTTTTTTGGTGATAAAAGCCAACTGAATACATCCAAAACGAAAAGTGATCTGATCTCATTTCAGTTCAATCAAAGCCAACTAAATATATCCTTAACGAAAAGTGATCTGATCTCGTTTTAATTTAATCAGTTTTTATCGAAGTTCCGAATTACGTAAGAAAAAGAAGGTTGGAACACGGCTGTTAATGAATTAGAGGTTTAAAAACACTCCGTAAGCCGTCTTTCGGCAAGCGGGACTCGCTCTAAGAAACTAACGGGAAGCTCCGGATTACTGATTTCTGGGAAGTCTCAATGGTCATTTCAGAGACAAAGCCTCCATCTTCAGGGGGTCTCCACAAAGGAATTGCTTCACTTTTCACTCAGTCCCTTACTACGGAGTGTTTTTAAACCTCTAAATTACGTAGCCTGACTGAATCAAATTTCAAATAATTTCCACATTTACATTTAAATCCCGCAAGCTGCCAACTGCTGCCTCCCTGCCCTGCGCGTGGCAGGGAGTGTAAAAACACAGATAATCCTCTCAAACCTTAACCGCTGTTAGCTGCTCAAATATTATGAGGAAAAAACGATCAGAAGTAACTTAAGAAGTATCTGTCCTCAATCACTTCCCTGAATCGCTTCCTAGTTTTCTCTCGGAGCTCACGCACTATCTCGTCGATGAGATCTGTAGTGAGAAACTTTTCGAAAAGATTACGTCGGTAATCAAGCCTTCTATCCCTAAGCGAAGTCCACCCGAAGGATTTTATCTTATCCGAAACACTACTGCACCACTAGTTGCTACTTCTATTTTGAATTCAGATAATAACACCACTTTTTAATTTATTTCATATCCAAAATTTCTTCTGTTTTTTTCCCAAATCTTAAAAATGAAATTGTTAGGCGCGGGGGTAAGAAATATTCGTAGAAGAAGAAAATATTCAAGTTTTTCTTAAATTTGATACTAAATGCCGCCTTCCTAAAAGAAGATATTATTCTTCACAAAATACACTGCCGTTATATTAATAAAACGGCGGGAAACCTCGCGTATAATTTACATAAATCTCGGAAGATGATTCATTCCTTCGAGGTTAACTCAGACGAACTTTATGGGATATTCGTGAGGCGTTTACATCTTCTTTGAATGATAATAACCCATAAACATCATTTTCTTAAACAACAGTCTTTACTACATTTATACTTTCCTTCCTCTTTTCCTTTTTCTCTCGTAACTCTTAATCCCCTCTCCCATTTCATGGATTATTTTCTTTTAGCCTTTCCACGGTTCTATCCTTTATCTTTAGAAGGTATCGAAAATCTCTGCAACGCAGCAGCCCTGTCGCACATTATTTAAATCTGACCCTTGCAGCAAGAATCGAAATAGTAATCTTCTTTTATATTTATAAATTCGCGCGGAAAATACATGTGCATTCGCGAAATATTATCACGTAAGCTCAAATAGCATATTTGCATGAATGCATATTTTCTGTTAGCAGAGTACCTGAAGTCGGTTTAAGTGAAATACATAAATAAAGTCATTTCTATGCTTTTCTATATTTCCCGTTTGATGTCACACGAATTTTTCTCTTTTCCCATTATTTCCTCGCTTCTTCTTTGAGGAATAAAATCACCCTTCTCCATCATAGGATTGGGAATCAACAATATATGATTTATTTTCCTATTCATAATCTACTAGCCAACCGTCCATATTGGTCCAGGCTGTTGCATTGCAGGAAAAGAATTGTGCTCCCATTGCATCCAAAATAGCACACTTTAAGACAAATCCTGCCCCACGAGATACACTTTACCTATATACACTTACCCAAGCTCTTGAACTACTGTGAGTATTATGAAGCATACAGTAGTATTGGTATTTATAAATATAATGGTATTGGTATAAAAAGTTATTGTTAGCAATAGTCATTTTGGTTGAGAACCTATTATTCTCTAGAAAATATTAGTGAGTTGAACTTCGAAGTTTCAATTGCATCTCTTGTTGAAAATAATATTATGTCAACTGCGAATTATTCTTTAATTTAATGATTATACAATTATTTCTACTTTTGTAGCCTGCTGATGATGTATAGTCATGATTCAGAATTGAAGATAATGTTTTGCATTGAAAGCATTGTGACAGCAGGGACTGCCCTGTTTGTACGGAAGAAAATCTAAAATTTCTCATCTCAACATAGTTCGATAAGACTGGTTATCGATAACAAAAATTTTCAATCATATCAAATTTATAGACCAGTTACCATTATGTAAATAATTAGTAACCTATTACCTGCGTAGCGAAGACTTTTAAGTCAGAAAGCCATGCAATTTCTCGAGTTTTATGAGAACATGAATACCCTCAATCAAAATAAAAATATAAATTCTCGCAATTTCGTGTCTAAAGGAATATCCCTCGATCAAAATAAGAAACTGTATTCACTCTTTTTTTCGTGCTTGCCTCGATTTGATTCGGTTATTTTTTCTGATTTAATTTTGCAAAATATGTATAAAGCCAGTAACCGATAAAAAGAAGTTTAAGCGTATTTATAGTAGGAAAGTTTGACTCGTCTGGAGTCGAACCGGGGACTGTTAGGTAAATAAAAGGTAACCTACTCGGTATCGACTTTAAATAAAGTTCAAATTCTGTTTGTTATGCAACTTCTGGTTCTCAATTTTTACGCGAAGATTTATATATACACACACACGCACTAATAATCAAACAGCCAGGAAACCGATTCTAACGTAATAATTTATAGTTGAAAACTATTTTCCCATAGGCTAATTATCACCGCTTCAGAGAATGCAGGCTGGTTTTTTGCAACCATGTCGTAAGTCCTAAATGTTTATCTCCTGTTCCCCTTCATAAATAAATCAATTTTTTAATTGAAGAGGAAATAAGTACATCTTTCCTAAGTTGTGAGGTTAACGAACGTACTCCTCGCAGCTTATTAAAAAGAGGAAATTGAATCCCAGGCATTTAATGAGCGTGTCCTTCATAAATGTGTTGATTAATTGCGTTCGCATTTTCAGATAATTTTTTAAGCCAGTCTGTTCTGGTCGACCCCCCCCTGCGCATATTATGCCCGAAATTTCCGAATCCCTACAATTATTTGATGACACCGAGTTTTCGTCCCGTGGATGCGATTTTATTTTTCAGAGAATACCGTGTTGAGTTAACACGCAAAATTTGGTTTACATACCCAAAAATCTGATTTTTTTACGTTGACATTCGAGTTTGAAATTGTGATTGAATGTAGGATGTTTTCCGGCAAGGGCTATGCACTTAAAAGAATTGAATGGAGGACAATAAAGGCAACCTGCCCACGGAGAAACAAAATTTTTGTCTGACGACCAATTTATTCTTGGTAATTTTATTTAATACCTTACAAGGAAGTTGGAATGATAAACAGAGGATGAACCGATATCCAAACTAATGACTTACCCAACCGGCTCCAAATATACAAGGTTATAGTTAATGAGTGCCTCCGGTGGCCCTATTGTTTTCTAGTTTGAATTTGAACATGTGATTAAATGTGGCGGTTGGTTAAACACGCGATATCTAGACAACGAGTTATTTCTTCATTCATCAACGTACCTTTAATCAAATCTTCATGTCACCTCACGTTCTCCTCCCAATTTACGACCTTTAGAATGAAGCTTTAAACTGTTGATAATTACTTATCTCGCATTCATGTAGATAAGAACAATTAAAGAGACTGTCTCTATTTTATTGCTGAAATTCGCAAATCTTACACCGCCAAACACTATCATTCTTTAACTGAATTAACACACTATTAATTAGAATTGTAACACTACTTCTTTTACTGCAAGGCGCTACTTCAGCAATAAAGCATTCGACATAATGGTCAGTCAGGCAACCGATTCTATCGATATAATATATAGTGGAGAACTTTTTTGTGCTTTGCAAATATATCAAGAAATGGTAGTAATGGTACATTCTACTCCTGAACTCTAACTTCAACAAAAGGAAAATATTCCTTTCAATTCCCAGGAAACATAAAAGTTATTCGACGTTTTTGAAATTGGCAAAGAGAGTACCCGAAACTGTCGACGTTAACAAGGGCAGAGTCGCATTCTTCCTCATACGAACAATATGGCCAAAGAAACAGTTGGCACCACCATGATTGACGGAAATGAAGCTTATTTGCTCTAATTCAATTACATGGCAGCGGGAAACCCGCAATCTAACCTTAGGAGCCCCGATTGAGCTGTTCGAGCTGTTTGTAAATTTAAATGAAAGATAAGATTATGTTATTGATACCGCAGCCGGTCTTGCGAAAATATGGAGCAGGGATGGCGCGAGATAACTTTAGAGAAAAAGACCTCAGATTGTTCGCGCGGGCAACGCCCGAGTTCTGACCGCTTGAAATTTGATCAACTCAAGGATTCGACCGCCATAAATTATGATCTTGACTCAAAGATGGACCGGTTTAACTCGGGAAATTCGACCCAGCTGGCGGGGTGATTCAGAGGTCTGAAATCGGGCTTTTAGTATCGAGGGTGTTATCCCCGGAATGATTTATAATATACACGAACTTTCGCCTCTTCACTCCGTCTAAATTCGCGTTGTTAATGGGCCGAAGAGAGGTTCAGGATGGAGTTTTAAACTTCATTAAAAGAGTAATTGAGGGGCAAATGTTCGAGGAAATGAGTGGGTTATCATATGCCATTAGCCGCTTAATTCTAAACGGAGGCTTGTTATTCATGACCTAGTTGTTCGCGCTAGAAGGATTTTAAAAGTTCAATCCCTTCCCTGTGTGTTACGTAGGCATGCTTAAATTTTTTCAGCGATAAGACAGCACCGTCTTGCCATGAATTCCCTCAACTTACGTCACTTTGAGAATGCGCTGCTAGACAGCCGGTAGCTACGCAAACGTCTTCTTAGCCTAGAATCTTGACTGATGATCCTGAATAAGCCCTCATAAATGAAAATTCATTTAATAGGATATGTAACTAAAAATAGGAAGGCGTTACAGAAGATCAGTTAAGGCATAACATTTTAGTTTACTGAACAAACGATTACTTTTTCTCTCTTGTAAAAGTTAAGTATAAAAATGTTTATTTGTGGAAAGCCCAAATTTCTCCTAGCTATGCGTTTTAGCGTTGAAACGAATTTGGTTAAAAAGCACATAAAGTAGTGAAAATGAGCGCCAGATTTCTTGAATACATAAACGTGTTCCTCGTCAGTTTATTTTCGTCACGGACTGTAACGTTTCCCTGAAGATAATTCCAGCTGAATTCTTCACCTCAGCAGCTAAAGAGCATGGAGATTAGCAAGGCGTGCTTTTTCCTTAAACTGTATATAAAAGAAGAAGTGTTGAAGAAGGATACAATTGCGAACGTTATTTGCGTTCCTTTTTTCCTCTAGCAGTCTGAGCCCAACTCTCTCTTCAAATGAAAGAAAAGAAAGCAATTTATTTGACTTAATTTTAAATTAAAAACTAGACTATGAATTATTTCCAGGGAAAAGATTCGCCAGAAATCAAAGGAAATTTGGAGCACTCCCAACTACAAACGAATTTTAAGAACAACTGAAATGTTTACTCAGTAGTCTAGAATATAAGATTTTCTTTATTCCATGGCATGAAAGTATTCCAGCTTGATCGTACTTATGAATGCAAGACGCGGAGACGCGTCCCACAGACGTGGAGAAGCTCCATGCAAACATGAATGTGCTCGACGGTAAAAAAGACCATATACGCGAAAATAATTCATTTATATGAAATTGTTTTGAAATTTTTCTTTCCTTACAATGGGAATCAGTCACGATTTTAAAGAAAAAATAACATAATTTAACAGCAGGTCGATTCTCTTATTATATCAGACTGTCTACAAGGCAATATTTGGAAACATAAATTTTAATTTTTGTAGTTTTGATTTATAAAGGTCATGTGACTACAATAATATTACGTTAAGTAGAAAATGTGCACTAAATATGGCAATTTAGATTAAAACTCTCATGACCTTTCACTGGACCGGCCGCAGTGGCGGAATGATTATAGATTAGCTTCCCTAACCCTTCCGGTTAGGGAAGGGTCGTGTGTGTTCGTCCTTTGAAATAGTTTATAGTATTTATTCAAATGGATATAAATGTAATTTTCTTCCTGTTTCCATTATAGAAGTTATTATTACTATCATTATTGTTATTTTTGTTATCATTATAAGTTATTAATTTGTAAAATAATCATTATGTCCATAAGATAATTAATGTTTCTATTACATTTTTCATTTATTTTCCATCATCTTCTATGTATTAAAATGTATTTTGACTGCTCCCTTATGTTATTGATGTCATTTTGTCTTCGCTATAATTTTTCGTTTATTTTGCTCTTATTTTTCTTATTGTTCTTTCAGCACTTTCGTTTGTCATCTTTTGTCATGTGAGCCTTGAACTGTATTGATTTGTTATTTCATTTCTGACATGTGTTATTCTATTAAGTTCATATCCGTCCTATCGACAGAATGTTAGTCTGACAGTTAATGCTGTATGTGGGTATGAAATTTTTAAAATATTATTATTATTATAGTTTTATTCTCACATTTTGTGGTATCTTTGAACCTGTGACGGGTATTCACCAAGTCACATGTTCCTATATTGTTATCATTTTTTATGGTATTTCATATTATACTGATTATGATTACAGATTACAGAGAAATTTTCTTGTTATCGAGCAGGTGTCCAGTATTACAGATTTTTGTAGGGAGATATAGCTTTTTGGTTTTAAGCCTATCTCCATTAAGCTGTTATGCAATGATTTTGGAATTATTCCAGTTGATGAAAGTATGATTGGTACTATCTTNTCAAGCATATTATTTCCACGATGTCTTCGGCTGTTACGTCGCTCGTCTGAGGCTTGATTGTTTCCATTAGGAACCAAAGTTGCACACCTTAAAGTTGGGGAACTTTCAATTTGAATTTCATTTCTGACTTCAGTTTTGATTTGGTCTAATAATGGTGCTGGAAGAAGATTATTGCGTATTATAGCTCTCATTTGGTCAGATATCCTTTGCGCTGTGATCTGTATTCCTGGATACTCCTTCATAAATAATTTATGTAGTGTCTCTCTGTATCCTGTTGTTTCGGATTCCAGTTTTGTTATTTTATAGTACGTTCGCATGATGAATGTGTTTACTTCCAAGGTCCATTTCATGCGTTGACGTCTCTTGCCTGCTTCAGTGGTCTCAGGTAGTAGCGGATTTCTCCCCTGAGAAGCACTTTCCGCCGGTGTAGCTAGCAATGACGGTGTTATGGTGCTACTGTGATTGGTTTCGGCTGTAATGATTTCGGGTGACCCGATCGCAGTCCGCCTGGTCGACATACGATCACCACCGACTCGCATGCTGTCACCTCCAGCGGTGGCTCCAGAGGTGCCCCGACGATCCTCGGGGAGCGGCATTTTTCCGAGGCTCAACAGACTCCTATCCATCTCCGTGCATGACGGGTTTGCCTTTTATACCTTCGGCCAGGTCGTAGTATTCAGCCGCCCTCATGTGGGGAACTGACGCTGACAGGCACATCTGAACCCGTTACGGGTTCAGACATGCCTGGGTTTCTGTGGTTCACCTTTGGTCTGGCCTTTCTCCCTTGGCCTTACCGGCATTGGGGTCCTTACCAGGAGCTGAAGTTCCCACCGGTATCGCTCTCAGGATCATTAAGGCACGCAAACCCTCCCGCCAAGACAAGGCGTGAACCACGGGGAGGGTTTCATTATTATTATTATTTTTATCATTATTATTATTTCATTGACACTCCGTGGCACCTCCTGAGATTTTGGCTCAAGCCTGATTGTTACTTTTAGCTCAATGACTTTTATAATGTTTATGTTCTATTCTTAATTTTTCTGTGTACACTAGAGTGTAAAAGTGAACTGTATGTATATTTTTTATATGTATACTTGAAATAAATAAACCTTTCTTTCATTGAAAAAAATGATTGTATTGAAGAATTGAGATGTGCACAAGCATTTCCTCAGTATATGTTTGGATGAAGGATATTTTAATGTAATCTTAAGAAGAGTAACAATGGAGCATATGTTGTTGACACAAATTTAAATTTGATGGGAAGAAAATCAAATGGGCTGTAAATAAGGATGATATTGAATATGCCCACGACTAAAATCTAGATGCGGAAAGCCAAACAAAATTATTCCCTTTAAGAAAAACTGTCAAACCCTTACCCTTTTGTAGATACTCTGATCTCCATATTTCACTTACTAGTAAAAACGCATTTACATCGCTGTCCGTGTATAGAAATTGTAAAAATAAATGAGTGGTGAGTTATGGTTCGCAAGGAAACCAACCGTTGGGAATTTCCAACCAGCGGGGGTTAGGGTTCTCCAGCTGCGCTTTGCAACATTATTATTCCAATTACGTATTTCGACAACTACATTATCATCCTAAGGGGAAGAGTTTTCTTAATTCCCTGATGTTAATGAATTTGCCGAAATACGTAGGTATCGGGAATGATGGCCTCGCAAAGCGCAGCCGCAGAAACCCTTACCCCAGTTGGTTAGATTTTTCTATCGGTTGTTTGCTTACAAACTGCGACCTTTTGGAGCTTTTTTTCAGAACTCGAAAATATTTATGCTGTCGTGTTTCTTTTCCTCGGGGATAAGATAGGTTGCGTTGATAAATTCACAGATAAGATTACAGTTCCATTAAGTTGAAACTATTATCGATACTTTAAAGGAAAAGAATCACATATTAAATAGCATTGGACTCTGATGTCAATCATACCGCATTTTCTTCGAAAGTTGATTTAACTGAAGGCAGAAAAGTCTAATAATATCAATCGTCAAAAGTCTAGACTATTATAATGGAGCATTCCTATCTCTTGCAAGGGTTCGATTCTTAGATGGTTTAAAGAACTATGTTTCTCCAAATAACGTTTAAGATAGCTTTCAAATTTTTGACACACAAACAGGAAATTGACCGCAGAAACTCATTCTTTAATTTAAATTGATGATTTTATCTAAATTATGTCATACGAAAAATTTCCAAAGATTCTATATAATTTTTAAAAACCCAAAAATCCTGCTGCCATATTGATTCCAAATTGAAACCATCATTGCTGAATGAAATATTTGTATGGGATAAAGAAAAATGTCTTTCATTTATTTTTGTCTTACAATTAGTCTTGATCATGGCTGTGATGATATGAAAGCTACTGAGGTAAGAGTTACGCTAAATGGTAGCATTAATTAAGTACTCTCCATATGCATTGTTAAGAAAAGTGTTACTCGTGGTGTCATTGTGCTTCACTAACGTGGGCTTGTTCTGCTTATAGCATTCTGGCTCAGTGAGGAAAGCAAAGGCAAACTACCTCACTCCTCATCTTTCCTCAAGCCTCATTTCCCTCTCCCAGCTCTTCGTAGCTGATGGTAGAGGGGATGAGGTCTTAGAGTTTTAAATTTAATGTATAACTTTAAAGGTTTCTTTTTCAAATGGATCTATTCGACTTAATTTTGGGAGCCGAACCCAGTTTTGAATTCTGAAAATAATATAAGACTATTTTTCAGTGAATTGATGTAACAAAAATTGTCCGCGTTCCCTTCTGACATTTGTTTTCAATTCCTTCAGAGTTGAGAATGGATCTTATTACTTATACATACACAATGGATTTTATTACTGAAACATCAAGTTTTTATTTTAAACTAAATAAAACCTTGATGTTTAAGTATCCATTCTCTTACACGTGCGGAACATATATGAACGCATATAACGGAAGATGTTACATTAAAATATTTCTGTTTTCGAAACTAAAATTCTTTTACAATTTACCTCTTGAAGCTCCTAGCCCCATCAACCAACTTTGGTCTCACCGAATGAAGTTTCCCTGTCTTTCGTGTTTGGCGCAGGGTTAGTGCAACTTTTTCTTGTAATAAAACAGTGTGATTCTTGTAAAAAAAATAACCACATATAAAGCACTTCAGTTTTTAAAATGCACTTAAACTGCACAGGTCCTTTGCACCTTGAAGTAAAAGGGCAAAGTTAAAAGGGACGCACGAGCGTGACTAAAGCGAAAGGAGGGCGTGAAGATGGAAAGGTGCGATGGAGTGACGCGATGTGTTGCTTGTCCTATAAAGGTAGTGGTTCCCAAACTTTTCATCGGCGTAGTGCCTATGAGTACACCATCATGTACACTGACGCACTCCTGTCATATTCCATGAAGGAGAACAGGGTTGAGGCAGGTTGGAACTACCTCATTTTCATAGGCAACGGTACACAAGGGGATAACGTGGATAGCAGTACGCCCGGCCGATTATAACTTCCTCACCTACGGAGATGGCTACACATTTCACAGCTGGAGGGCTGCTTTAAGATCGGAAATCAGAAGGGAGTTATGGGATACGAACAATTCCCCGGATAGGGAAGATCGTCTGAGCTGATTAAATTTATTCCTTCGGCATTCCAAAACTTCCTTTTCTCGTATTTTTTTGTTAACCATGAAACTTTAAGGTTTCTTTTAATATAGCACAGAATTTACAAAAACTTGGTCATTGTACATAAGTAATAAAATTATACCAACACAAATGCAATGAGAAAGAATTTCTTTTTCACAAAAATTTATGTTCAAACTCTTTGCATTTTCAAACTTCAAACCGTTGCAAATCCCTGCTTAAAGAGGACCTTAGGACGGATCACTACGAAGGGAAAATTTGATTAAATTGGCAAAGTTTTCATTTTGAGATGCGATTTTAAAGTAATTTTAATCATGAGGTAACGCGGTAAAACTTAAATCGATTAAAGCTACACTCTACGAATTGAGCTATTTAATACGAGAAACTTGTCACTGGTCCACAAGCACCCTACTCTGACAGAGTCGTGATGAAATGGGAAAGGATGATGATTATGATGATGAATACGAGAAACTTGCCATTGATGAACATCATTTCCAGTAAATCAGAGCAGTGTACGGTTTCACGCCATTAAGTATCAACGCTAAACTGAGAGCGTAAATTTTTGCCGCGGCTATAATAATGAAGGTAAAGTTCGTAATTACAGAAAAACTGAAATTTAAGTTAGTGGCACAAATATTACAGTAGCATGTGCCGATGGGTCTTCATAGGCCATAGAACAAATCATGACCTTACATGTTGAATACTTGGGACGCTATTAAATCACATTTATAAGATCCCTGAAATTAACGACAATTTGATATATTCACACACCGTTGATCTTCCATACTCTGCCGCAAACCCTTAAAAACTATACGCGCACACATTCCACCAAATGTACCATACGCCTCAGAATATCTAAAAACATATCTCCTTATAATGCGGTAAACAGCTAGCGTATTGAATCTGTAGCGTAAGATGAGTTATCTGGGATTGGTGCCGGTCTCTGGCGCTCTTTGGGTTAGCTGCCAGCCGAACATTACTCTCTTTCATCCTAATTCCGCAAAGGCGGAATCGAGTTTTATCTTTCGTGTCGTGACTCGTGTTGACTCTGTGCCCAGCAGTTTGACCCAAGCGGCTCTCAATTTTTTGCCGACTTTTCTTCGTAACACATCGCATGAGGGTAATGGTGTCAACGCTTGTAGTAGAACGTGTTAATGGTTTCTTTTTTAATGTGGCACGAACAAATTCACAAGTAGAGCATTCTTCAGCGTGAAAAATATGAAAAGAAGAATTAATTTATCGCTTTCGTATACCAAGCGCAAAATTTACTGAGATGTTAAAATAAAAAAATAAATAAACGGATTATCTCCAGGAAAACATGTAAATATCGACTCTAATAATTTACGCATTTTCTTGGGGCCTTTTCAATTGAAAAGCTTTGCTTTGCAATGAGTAAGCTTTTCGATTGAAAGGATTTCCCTGAGATAGGGCATCGTCTAAAAATTCTCTTTTTAACAAAGTCTATTGATAGCTACGAGGCTTTTTCTCAAAAAAAGAGAGCATTGAGGAAATTTATAGACTTAACTGCTGGAAAAATAGAATTTAATAGAATGTCTTACACAAAAGAATGTATGAAAAATACACTAAAACTTTGAATTGTGGATATTTTTATCATTATCTCAGTCTCTCAAAGACGATTATTTTTAATGCAAGAGTCGTGATACTTCGGCCAACAAGCTAATTCCTCCAATTTATAAGTGGAAAACTTCGAATTTCTGCAAATACAAAAGAGACATAATCCAATGTTTTTTTTATTCCAAACTTTTCGATAATCCTAAATAAGGCTATCTTTAAATAATTTAGGATTATTTGGTCTTACTCAAAAGAAAACTAAAATAACCTTTGAGATTATTTGCATCCGATCATACAGAAGGAAAAACTCAAACGATTTTTTTTTCTCTCTCGCAGTTAATTCTAGAAGATTATGTAGCTAATAAATGATATTATAATTTCAGACCAGAAGATTTAGAATAAATACCAAAAACTTTAGTTACCGAATACAAAAAAATCCTAGTCTTTCTTTATAACAAAACTGACAAGAATCCTAGGCGAATCCAGAGCAAATATTTGAGAGTCTGAGAGGAAAAAATTGATAAAAGTGTTTAAAAATTCAAGTATTACATTTTATTAATATAAATTTTACATGATTTGAATACTTATATTAATAATTAATAAGTTCAAAGTCATACTTTAAACATTTATGATATGAAAATACAAAGCTCAAGGTTGGCATCTTTGTTATCAATTTTCGAATAAATCTCCTCTTATTTACAAAATACTTCGAAGATATTTAGAAATATCAGTAATTTTTTCATGAATTATTTCACGGTAAATTTCCCAGCATTGCGAATGTGTGATCAAAAAAATAGCATGAAAATCCTACGCAAAGAGAGAGGTGCTTACAGTATAAATCTTACGTTGCTTCTGCATTGAGGTACTTCAAAGGAGCATCAATCTTTTCACTTTCCATTGCAATTAGGTCGAAATGTTAAATGAAGAATTAAAGAAATGTGTGAAAATGAGTATTGAACTGATGAAATTCAAATTAAATTTTTGATATGAATTGTATGATCGTTAATAATGATTGAGCTTACGCCATGAGGGAAAGTTTCAATAACTCTAAAAAGAAAATGCAATTAAAAGTGAAAAAACGATGGGTCACGCATTATGATAACAAGCAACGTTTGTACACATTTCCACACGATATATTATTTAGGTTTATTCACGCTAATAACAGTTCATCTACTCTACGATTACGAACACAATGGCTCCCTCTCTCAAAGGAATCTGTAAGCTAAGCGATTTTTCATGTAATTCAAATCCTTCGCCTTAAATATAATTTTTGTCGTCCTTAATTATACTCCATCAATTAACTTTTGTTTCCAGGCCGCCATCAAGACCCGGTTCACTAATTAAATTAATAAAATAAAACTCTTTTGTCTGAAAAGCCTCTTTGCTAACCTAGAATCTCCGTTGCCATTACCATTTTTCTCCCGAGATGCATACAAGAGCTCGAAAAAAAACGTGACCGGAAGTTCTTCGGGAGCGAGGAATGGTGCCCATTGCAACAATGCGGATTATCCTGTTTATATAACAATGCGCTGGATTGCTGCGGCGCCGTGCGCCGACTTTTCTCGATGGACTTCCCGAGTTCTATTTCAAGGAGAGGCGCGATTCTAAAAAGAGAAAGAATTACCTCCACCTCCTACTTGCTTCGGCACATTTCAAATATCCTGCAATTTTTCGTGAAAGGGGAGCACCGAGTTGGAGGCGCTCGATGATAAAAAAAACTCTTTTATAGCGCCGGTATCGAACAGAATTATTTATTTACAGTGCTTATTTAGATAAGATATCCTGGAAAATTGATAAGCCAGACTAAAGGAGCCCAATTACTACCCTTGGTTGGATAACAGTTGCAGGAGAAAGATGTCAGAAAAAGACGACAAATTTTCGTTTTGCAAAAGAAAACTAGTTCAAGCGGCTATATTTTTCAGAGCTTTCGGTTGCATTGTCTCTTTTTGACTAAAACGTATCGGAATACTTTTATAAAATGAAATTAAATTCCCGGCAGTACTTCAAATGCGCGCTATCGTGAAGATCTTCATTGTTTGAGATACGCTGAAAGCTTTGAATTTTTCTTGTTGTCTATGAAAGGTCGTGTTTGAATAAAGTTGTGATTGAATAGTTCCGCGAAATGAGATTCAATAGAAATATTTGTTGTTTTCAGCGTTTCAATTATTCCGACGTCATTTGTAGACTTCAGTTTTCTCTGTTCGCATATTCCATTGTTGTGAAACGATTTTATAAAATGTTACACTTGAAGATATTTTATAGAATAATCGCGTTGTTAATAATTAAGTTGCTTCAATTGCTTACTTGCCTCAATAAAATTGTAAAAAAGAGTTTTCTGCTTCTGAATTTGAGATATATTTTGATATTATTATATTATTACTAAGAAATATGGCGTATATCGTAATATGATTAAGATGTTATCATGTGTTATTTGCATATAAATATTTTTCGTAATTACTTAATTTTAGCCGAGATGGGTCGGTAAAAAGAAGGGTATCTCCAGCAACCACAATCGCCTTTAAAAGGAAAAATGGTTCTTTTATTTATTTGCCCAAGTTCTATATTATAACATTCATTGTGAGTTAAAACTTTAACACACAGTCTAGAATTTCGCAGGATGATCGGATATTTATTATAAAAACAATTAATCGATTGATTCTTATTTCTAATCTGTTATATTCATAACTAGAACTCATAGAACTGTTATCTCATAACTATCTCATCTTAAGAATTATGCTTACTCTCTCATATTTTGTCACCCATAAAAATTCTGATTTCGCTCTTAGTCACCTGGCAATGAATGTTTGTTAAGTCTATCATCATTCCATCGTCCCATAAGGCAAGTAATTGGAGCGTGATTATTGAACAATTCTCAACGTGCAATTCTACATTTTCTTGAATGGTACTCCTACCACTCAAGCTGCAAAAATCCAAAAAGCTAGGAACAAACGAGTTTCTTTACTTTTGGCTTCAAATATATTGCGGTCAGTTACAAATATCTTTATTTTCATTCCAAATTATGCACCATCTCATCATTAACCGAATAGTTACAGCCGTCTATCTCTTAAACATATCGGTTTATTCCTCCGTTAGCTTATGTTATTTAAGTTATAAAATCTACTATTCTCTGTCCAACATCATGAAGACACAATGGATCTCTTATGGCCCCGTGCATTTCTTATGGGAGATCGGCGCGCGCTGTTGCCACATTTGGACAGTTGGCAAAAATTAATTTTTAATACTTTTATCACACAGCAAAAGTAATTCCGCACAGCATGGTGCAATTTAATCAATGTTAAATAATATCGTAATCGAAGGAAAAATAGGAAAGTGATACTTTCGAGAAAATCGGGAATAAGTTGCGGTATTCTTTGAACCGATATATTTAGGTCTACCTTTCAAGAAACACGGTCTTTCTTTGTATCACCATCTGTCTCATTTTATTCACATTCCACCAATGCTATTACTTTTCCTGTTAAAAATTTTGGAGACAAATGCTGTAGCGAAATCTTTGGGAGTGCCGAGAATTTTCGGCAAAATGCATTGAGAAATGTAGTCGCTAACTACTTTTCGTTATTTATACGTAGGAAAAAACTTGAAGCGAGAAAATTTTTGAGAAAACACTGAATTTATTTTCTCTGGAAGTTTTAATCCTCTAACTTTATTGATAACCTTAAAAAACGAATTTATATTTCGAAGGTTACGCAGACCTCGGCGCGCGCGCCATTTACTCCAAGGCGGATATAAATCGATTCGCCTATTTTCCCGATTGCTTGTAATGTTCTCATTAACGTGATCACCAACAAGAATTCTCGTGATTGTACGTCCGCAAAAGTTCATTAGACATTTAGTGAACTTTCCGTTTTGTAGTATAAGCGTGTTTAAATAATCACTTTTTAATTAGGTTTGAAATTGCGTTAAATCACCGAAAAGAAAGCGAGGGAGCATATTTCAAGTAAAAAGCATCTTGGAAAAGGAGAAAAAATAACATATGAGGGACTATTGGGCATGTCTTACGAAACGATCTGGCTTACACTAACCTTAGCTGCCGAATACAGATTTACCCCTCGCTCTGGAAAAAACTTTTTCCGCATTTTCTCCCGTATGTCCAAAGTCATCTGTAAACACAGATGTGCTTTTTAAGCTCTTAAGTTCAAGTAATCCTTAGAAGAGTGTAAAGTGGTCCTCTTACGAAAGGCACGTTGGTAGGGAAAGTCCTCTCTCCGAATAATACAGTTTAGAAGAAATAAATAAACTCGAATAACAGGCCGATACGTGTAAGACACATAATTCACTAAATGATTCGATCCTAACGACATGAAAATAAACGTTAATCAAGAAATAACGAAGATTAAGTAGTAGTAGTAGTAGTAGTTGCTGATTTTATATTGCGTCGCTTAATCTTCGTTATTTGTCTTCGTTAATCGCCTTGGAGTAAATGGCGCGCGCGCCGAGGTAACCTTCGAAATATAAATTCGTTTTTTAAGGTTATCAATAAAGTTAGAGGATTAAAACTTCCAGAGAAAATAAATTCAGTGTTTTCTCAAAAATTTGACAGGACATGACAAGTACAAAGTATATATAGTAAAAGGGAAGGAGGGGAGTGGGTGTCAAGGGGAGGTTAAGGATGAGAAAACTGCTGTCCTCAGAGTTCTCCTAAAGATATTTACCGATGATAAGGGTAGGGAATTTTATGTTTAATTTCCGATTTCAAGAAGAAGAATAAGAAAAAACGAGATGAGATTCAAACTAGGCTCTATTTATTGAGAGCCATTAGCTTAATGACATATGCATCAAAAGTTATTTTTAGAATAGCCGAGGGTTTAAGTAATGGCTATGCTGATGAGATCTATTTTGGGCACTATATAGAAGAAATAAAGTAGAGCGTATTTGTAGATATAAGGAAATTAAGGGCAATTATTGAGTTCAGAAGACTTTTGGCCTATATTTTAGAAATGGAAGGGTCTCTTGCCTCAGTTCAAAGTCCCAAATTCACGACAAAAATAGGTGCTTGATAAGAAATCTATATCTAAATCAAATATCAAGTTTGGTCGGTCGATGGAGATTAAGATTAGGCTATGAGTGGTCGGAGGAGTGAGATATGGGCGCCCAAAATCTTCAGATAAATTTTGCTGACGCTAGAAGTGGGTTTATTAGAGCAATTTAGAAAGAAAGGTCAAGATATCAATTAAGAAGTAAAAGGCTTCTGTGGTAGATTGTGAGAAGAATCACCGAAGGCAACTAACTCTCTCTAAATGATGAAGATAGAGAAAACAGGCCTAGTTGGAACATTTCCTTATCTGAGAAGAGTTTTTCCTGCGTTGTGTGAAGCTGTAAAGATATCGGAAGGAGAGTAGAGATACCAAATGAGGATTTTATGGGAGGATTGCAATTGATGAGGATGGGTTCCATAAGGATAGTAACGAGCGTGTTTGCGTACCTACAGAAATTAAATCAAACTAAAATATTCTCGAAAAATATTTCGTACAATCTTTAATTAGAATTTTATATTTAAATGTCTTCCCTTCGAGTGGTTTCCGGTGTAACTCCATACGACCACATTAAAAATCCAATAAGTAATGATTTATGGGAAGTATTAATGATTAGAACGTTTTTTGCCGCAATATCTTGCACATGGAGCCAAAGCATACAACCTTGGTAACTGCTATACGGGAAAGACTGGATCAATCGTAAGGAAATGACATTACAGTGTCAACGTTGATAACGCTTCAGGTATGTAGTAATCGAAACATTTCAACACATTCCTCGGCAAAAACATTTAAAGATATTTGAAATAAAGTTTTGTTCAGATAAACAATACAGACTCAGGATTCACTGCGTGATATTCATTCACACAAAACGGATTCATAACAGAACTTTTACTACACCACACAATAAATACACGGCACAACCCAGGTTTTGTTGCCATGCTACATCATCCTGATGAAGCCTGGGTGGTGCTGTGTATTTATTGTGTGGTGTAGTAAAAGTTTCGTAACGAATCCGTTTTTTGCTCAGGTATACTACTCAAATCGTAATTATAAAAGCGAGAAAAAATCTGTAATCAACAGTGATCGAAATTCTGAGTAGTGAGCGAAATTTAAATTAAGAGTATTTTCTACGTTTTCTGTGCATATGTGCGTACCTATTCCAAATACTCATAGAATTTTGTATTCCTCACGCTTTAGTATGTTCTCTTCAGTTCCGCCTCTTTAGAGTACTTGGTGATGTGGTCTCCTTCAGGAGGGGCTTTATATGGCACATTAGTACACATTAATTTCATCCCGAGCGCAATCTAGGACTGCGATTAAATATTTACGCGGATGTCCTAATTGCAAGTGCTGCAAATGTTGTTTCAGCCGTTTCTCTACTGTTTCCTCGGCTTGGCCACAGCTAAATACTTAACACATCCAATGAGAATTGTGGGTTCTGAGACTCGTGGTTTGTTATTACAGTAGTGAGCAGCAGCGCATTTAGGTAACATTGGCTTTAAAGAAATTTGGGACCTAAATTTATGATATTTTACTGACAATAGACATAATCGAATATAATAACTACCTGTTTTTTTATCTGGAAATCAAGAATAGTATAAAATAGTGTAATGGCAAAGATGAATAGATATTTCGTTATTGGAAGCTATGTGAGGAATCGAAGGCCCATTTTTTATTTTTAAAGAGGTTACAAGCTCGTTCTCTTTTCCTGAACGCTCCGCAGCTAAAATCTAACTTTCTGGGGTTTATAGGGTTGATATGCTCTATGTCTTGAAGAGGCTCTTTGCAGTGGCCCTTGATACTAGGATTAAAAACCAAATACATCCATAGGTCTTTAAACGGAAATCTGTGTTTGCTAATCTATATATGAGAAGAAAGAAGCGTCAGCCTTTGTAGACAATGCCGCTGATCGAATCGACATCTGACCGCGTATGATTACAGACAAAGAAAGTGAAGCAAACAAAACAACCCAAGGAGAATATCCTCCAAACTGGGCATTGGATAGAGAAGTAAACTTAGCCCAATCACAGGTCATTTATTAACTCAAACAAAACACTCTTGTATTAGAAACATCAGAACTACATCTAAGTATGCACCACATCAGTTGCATTTTGTGTGGCAGTGGGTGCATGCACCATGACTCTTCTTTCCTAATCGAGTACTTTTGCGTATCGATCGCAGATAAAATGGATTTTCGACGCGATTAGTCCTAGCATCAATATCCCTGATTGTTCTCCAAGTATCGAGATGACCTGTGATTGGGCGCATGCTATCGGCTACATCCTCTTAGGACGTAATTTCTTTGAATTTATGTACATGATGCCATAGTTTAAATCCTCTGTATTCTAGAGATTCTAGAGATCCTGCGTCCTGAAGCATCTGAGCAGCGCTCACTGACGTGACACATGAAACAATTTTTTACGAAACTAATCGCATTTCCTTGTACCCCCTCTAATTCCCGAACACAACTGTTGTCGGCAGGGCACCATACGCTACATGCATACTCAAGGTGAAGCCTATCTAAAGCAGAGTAACATCGCTCGCGGATGTTTTCTCCGCTCCTACCGGCCAATCTTTCGAGGTCTCAGAGTCTCTGTCCCATTTAAACCTACTATCAAACAGAGGCGGATTATATTATTTTCAAACCTCGCCTTTTATTTAAAACAGCGTAGATAATATGTAAAATTGTGACAAAATAATTGTTTATACACATTTTAATATGTTTTTCTACAATAATTAATAGACAGGTTGACGACCATAGCATTTTTCGCTAAGTCAAAGGGTTTTTACTTTAATATTAATGCAAATAAAATTGAAATTTAGCCGCGCCAAAAAGTTTACAATCTATTTTGATGAAATCCCGATAAAGAACTAGGAAAGATAGTTAACTAATGATTTTGGTTATAAATTACTTAGGGAAATCAATTTTTACTTTTATAGCAGGGAGATATAAGAAATTATGAAATTTCCCTCAACAAAAGACACATCAAAGTCTGAAATATAGCACAATGAAGGAAAGTGAAGATTAAGAAAGATTTGAAAAACAGAGAAGGTTAGAACAGAGAACTAGACTACTTTCACAAGACTTATAGAATGCTAAATTAGGATATTGGATGTAAATGTTCGTTCCTTTCTGGAAAATTTAAGATCAACCAAAGAATTTCACACGCACACATACTAGATACTGTGTCTTCTCAAAAATATTATTATTCCACAACATCCTTTGTCCAGAAAGGTTTTTCCTCTTTTGGAGCCTTAGCCCATGTATGCACGGAGTGAAACATTATTGTCCTATAAAAATTTGAAATGCTGCCTACCCACGTGTTCATTGTAAATGGTTACCAATATAGCATCAGATAACATACGGAACAACTCCAACAATTTCCGAGCTCTGCCAACGATTGGAATTCGTTATTAATATTCGATTTCGGTTCAGATCAGTTTAACCAATAACATAGAAAAAATTGATTCTAAGTTTTTACATAAACAGTCAGTGAGAAAGATCAGCAAATTTTGATCGAAGACGACGGGCGGTACTTTGATCTGAGGGGTTACTCTGTATCGACAAACCGATCGGCACGGGAGGCTTTCCGACCGATGTCACGTCACCTCCACTCGCCGAATCCGCTATGCGATTTGATATGATTCCGATCGGTGCCGCGGCAGTTTCCAGTCGTCTAATTATAGCTAATTCTATAGACAAGCAGAATATGTCGGTAACCAAGCGCCGTAGTCTGGTAGCGCTTGAGAAACTGAGGCATTTGTTTCAAATTATTGTCAGAGATATATGCCAATTTAATGCTCTTAATTAGAAAATAGCGTACCTGTAATTAAGGGAAGGCAGTAATTGCGAAATTGAGAAACGATGAAGTCATTAAATTCTAATCTGTTCTGCCATTCATCCTATACTAGGATGAATGGCAATTACACTTCGTTGCGTGTGCGTTGATTTCACGTAAAGATGTCCTTAAAGGCATTCATCAAACGTAATTATTACTTCTTTAGGTAATAATTACGTTTGATGAATTTGTAAGAAAGCTCATTATTACACGCGATCATATTTTCAACTGCGTAAAGGTTTAATGATTTTCATTCATATAAATGTTAGTGAATGGATATAGGAACTTGATATAAAAGAACCCTCACACTCGAGGAACGTAAGAACGCGCATTTTTTTGAAAACGAAGAATATGTGATGCCTAAATTTTATAAATAAACGTAAATTACTATTAATAATACAAATGATACACTTTTGGAGATGTTAAAAGATGTTTAATTTTTTACTTTTATAATGTGTCGCCAGGCATGACTTAAACCACGAATTATAACAACTCTCAGCAGTACAAGAATTACCACTAGTACTGCGCTTTCATTACCATCAGTCAGTGAAGATATTGAAGTCGACAACTCCTTAGTAATCGAAGAAAGACACTTATACGCTACTATGACCAAGAATAATATTCGAAGAGAGCCATTCTTCATGTATTAATCTAGTATGAGTCTGTGCTGCTGATAATAGTTAATTTACTTCGTTTCAAATACAGGCATAGGGATTTTTTCCCTCACCTGATGTGGGAAATAAATTTAGCAATATTAGTTACAAATTATGCCCTTTCTTAGCTGACTAACACTTCATTGACTTGAGGACAACAGCAGTTTAAAAGGAGATAGTTATAATAAACACTGCGCACGCGTACACGATGATGTTCTTGATATTTTGAAGTTTAATTCAACCTTTTTACGTTATACTTGATAATGACACATTACAGCGTAAGATGTAGCAGTAGCAGAAGTAATACGCCGTGTTTTGCTCATCATGTGTTTCTTCGGTTCCTGTTGGTGGAAGTAAAGCAAGTGACATTCGGAAATAACCCCCTTGAGTGGAAAACAGAGCAATTTTGGAAATCTTCCAGACACATCATGCGCAATAATAGCGAAAAGATAAAAAACACATGATTTGAATCGTCTTAGGGACTACAGGGTCCTAAATTCTCACATTACTGCAGTGATTATAAATTAAAATTGTCAGTGAAAACTCCGAAACATGAAACTAAGATTTCAGGTTAGGGCTTAAGACTAAAGATTTAATATAGACGTAATAAAGATGACACTCAAGGATAAACAGGTGGGAAAAATAGCGACACGACTGGGACTAGAAACCAGGTATCCCACTTTCCAGGGATGAATTCTAACCACTGAACTACCATGCAGCGTCTCTCCCACATTGTCACGCTGTTAAGGGAATGGCTTTATCAGCAAGGGTTCGAGTCCCAGTCACCTCCTTGCACCTCCATGAGCAAAGTTTAATAACTTTTCCTTCTTCTTGTAAATAACACCCTTAAGCGGGTGCCTATGCTCCAAACATTCAGAATACCGTCAAATGACACTTTCCCTTTCCTTTACATGATTCCAAAGGTTTAATGAACTGATATTCATAGAAATTCGGTAAGAAAAAGATACAATCTACGATAGCGCCGCTTCAGAATTCGGTTTGCTTTGCATCCCAATGCACGGGCTGTGTGGGAAGCGACGTATCCATTAGCTGCCCTAAATAATTCGCGACCTTAAATTATCCGATTCGCCACATCTCACAAGGCAAGCATGCAATGAAAAAGTTCCTGGTTGATTACTTTCGCATTCGAAAGCGGGAGACATAAAAATCTGATCCTCTGATCGCTTTTTCAAGTCCATCCAAAACATTTAGCCTTAAAAGCAATGCTGTTGTATATATGAAATTTCGCAGTTATACAATCGCACTGCTATTCGCGCTATTTCGCGATCCCTCAACTTTCCCAAACTAAAGCAGAATGTTGCTTAATATCCCACGGATATCCTCTTTCTCATGGTAGATATGGTGTACACGGTAATCAGTGTACATCATAGTACTCCACCTCTCATTTGGATGAAACAGAGACAATTGTGCCATTCAAAGGAAGTGATTTATCGTTCAGGAATGGAATCTGTAGATTTCAGTTTTCCCAAATCAAATTACCTTCCTCCATAATATAATGTATAATCACACACATAGATAATCACACTTTGAGAGCGTGAACAGAGAAAATAAATTCAAACATCATCTGCAAATAAGAATATTTAATCGTTAGAACTCTTGTTCTTAGTTATAAAATATTAAAACTTGGGATACTTTTATTTCAAACAAGAAAGATGTAATTTAACTGATAACAGTTTGAATAAAGTGGCCTTAATATGACACCAAGCGTCAAAACAGCTTAAGGTTTGAAAGGCAATGCAAGAAAAGAGGTGTGAATGGATCTGAGGTGAAAAATACACGCAAAGATAAGAAATTATGGTGGAAATCAAGAAAATCGCAAATAATGAGCTAACCCCAAACAGCAATGGTATGGGAGATAAGTTTATATGTTTTGATGAGAAAGCTTCAGAAAAGTATTTATGGGTATGATGCTAATCGTTTTATTCTTACACTAATAAAATTCTCTTTCCAATCTTTTTAATATTACCATTACAATTGAAACTTAAGATAAAATTCATTTTGCCTTCCTGTTTGAAACTTAAAATGGTGCACAATAAACTTCTCTTAGCGTGAGTTTTTAAAAAATTTTATAAAAAATCTCTTTAATCAAGAATGTTAAAGAATAATTATTGTTTTACTCAATGCTTGATTTGCAAAATTTCCAGTTCAAGGTCGAGGAAAGATTGAAATACTTTCTTAATGAGGATATTTCGTTCCTTTAATCGAGAATAATTTTATTTTGAGCAACTAAGAACAGCAGTTTGCGTTCAGCACTCCGCGTTCTCTTTACTATCTTAATTTACAATTTCCAATGCTTATCCCTGCTACTATTGTAGGCAATAAGTTCTAGAAAGTGGTCAGATACGAAGTTTAACCGCAGAAGAAATGAAGATAACTTACCCTAAGGTTTCTAATCTACGTTATGCAAACGGAGCCCTTAGGAGATGTTATAAGTATCGACTGGAAGTTCATGTTCTCCGTGGGGAAGCCATTACTGTCAAATACAGTTTTGCCCTAAAGAGCAATTTGGGATTATTCTGTGTAGGCTTAGAAACTGCTGATATCTGTTCAGAATGCCTTGATGTTGCCACGCCTGAGGGTCCAATTTAGAGCAGGCAATCTATGGCCATAATTTCAAACCGCTAGAAAAAAACGTATAAATACAGCAAAACAACTAATCAGGCAAAAGAGACACCCTGAATTAATACTTAATTATGTAAACTCTCAATCCGTAACCCTTCTGATACTCCGAAAAATTCAATTTTCGTACTTATTCCCTTCGGTTTTCTGATGCTTTTGACCAGGTAACCTAAATTACATAGCGACTCATATATTATAATATATTAACAATTCTACTCGATTTTCAGCGGACTCCACCATAACTCTTCGAATAAAGAATTATACAAGTTTTTTATGGCATTCTAGAAGTTCAATGTTATTTTTTTAATAAATTAAATTATTATTCTTCAAAATACAAGTTAAATAAATTTATTTGAGAATTAGTAGGCACCGAAATTACATGAGCATGAACGGAACATTTCATAAAATACTTTCGATGAAAATCATTGGTTGAAAACAACTTTTACGAAAATTTTACGTCTTTAAACTATTTTCTAAACGGTGAAGTTGAAGCTAAAGGTGAGGCTGAAGTAATCCATTACGTTCTAAACTGTGAAGATAGAAATGACTTTGACCATTTTTTTAAACATTCGATAAGTGGGCGTATTGTAACCTAAATGGTAACTCCGCATATTAAAGCTCAAATATTCATCGGATTTGGAAAGGCAATTCAAAATCAAAAGCTGTGTATTTATAAACCGGTGATTACGTCCAATATCATTCTATACCGCAATAAAGGAATCAAGACGTTTGTATTGCATTGAATATTTACCCAAATCAAGACGTTTGTATTGTACTGAATATTTATGTCAACATTGTCACTTTGAAAGACGTGTTCCAAGAAATTTAGATGTCAAACCAACACGGTTGGTACACTTGTTAGAATCCAGATTTTCGGTGTGATTTCTTTAGAGCAGTGTCTGCCAAACTAATTTACTCCACGGCACACTGAGGAGTGAAATTCGTTTGGCGGCACACGATATATGGATAAAATAGCGGCACTGTGCTACCTCTCGCTGCGCAGAGATTGGAATTCACTGCCATAGAGTCACCAACGATATTCAGAGATGCCTGGCGTTTATCTTTACACTAAATTGTATCGAAATCCTGTAAAAATGCTCTCTTTGACAAAATGGTTGCCAATCATTGACACGGTTTCTATAGAAAAGGGATGGGGATGCTTTCCGGGATTGGAGGGTGGTAAGGAGTGGATCTGACAACCACTCTCTATCTAAGGTCGATGTAATGTGAAAACCTAACACTCCTCGACCCAAAGGTTCTCAAACTTTAGTTGTTCGTTTCTGGTGATCCGACTTTGACATGTTGGTCTATCTTCCGTCCTTTCCGTGGCGCAAAACAAGCGTTATCATGAACTTATGTGCTCCAGTCTTGTTTTGCCGAACGTTGACATCGCTGAGTGAAATTCATTATACAGAAAGATAAAAATTCATTCAACCAAATTTCCGCCTTTAACTTAAGCATCAAACCATTGATAGAAGGAAATTTTTGAAGGAATTTTTAAAATGTTCAACAGACAAAAACGACGAGAAAAGTGAAGTATTTTATGAAATTTGAAAGTACACCCTCTGCTGCATTCTTATCATTTTAAATGTCACTTTGATTTCTATCTTTGCATTTATAAACGATCAAACCTCAGAATAATTTCATCCCGATCACCAAAAATACATTACTATCAACCTTTTTTGAAAGAAAACATCAGTTCAAAGACATTTGTAAGTCAAGGTCAATGCTTTCTGACTACTGCACATGTCAATCAGCATCATAAACATAAAAGCACTTAATTAAATCGGATTAAAAACAAAATGTATCTTTAATATCTCTGTTCATAGACGAACACTATCTACGACTGTATATGCTGCGAAGAGCGAACTATAGTTACACAGAACTAAATCGAAATGAATTATGGGTCTCTGGCATATTTTATTTAATACTTTTGGTATCAATGTTCTCCTATAAAATCAAGTTCTGCGGTCTCGGCGTACTCATAAGGTTAAATAGAATAATAAATCGAAATTTCGTTCACTCACTATTGCATGATTCACAACCACAAACAAATATTTAGAAATTTAAAACATCTAGTATTATGGAAGCTCCTCCATACGCTGAATGATATTGAAACTACGTTATATGAAAGACAAGTCCAAAAAAAACAGAAAGGAATTTAATTTGCATAAATGCAAATTTATTGTTTACGTAAATTTCCTTCTGTAGGCATGTACATACATTTTTGCTTCAGAACAAAGTTTTACTTTAGTAATCTTACTTATTCTCAGGCAACACCGGATATTATAGCTAAATACGGAATACTGAATGTACTAAGTATGCAAGCAGTTCGAAAGGAACTGACGAGCTCAAAGTATTCGAAAGGAGAACGGAATGGCAATATTTCGAATGAGTTGAGATGGCAGAGCAAACAAAGTGGAGTCGCTAAAACAGGAAACTAATTAAGATTAAAACAACACATAAAAAAACATGATAGTAAAACTCAGAGTCGCTTCCCATTAAAGTTTCTACGAAACGAAAAGGAAAGGCAACATTTGTCACAGAGGCAAATGCTGCCATATTATAAAACTAATAAACTTGGATGATAAAACTCTCTCCTGTCTGAACGTAATACGAGTTGCAATAATGAATTAAGTTAATCACTTTTAACCGCAGCAGTAATTAAGCATAAGGAACTGTGTGCTTATGTGTGCGTAAATGTATTTTAACCTTAATGAAATGAAAAGGAATATTCAGTACCGCGAAAACTTTAAGTAATATCTTGGCAAACGGAACAAATACGATCACGATTATAGCGCCCACACAAATAAACCTCTTCCCTTTAGTAAAGAGAATCAGGAGCGGGAATACTTAACGGAGGGAATTTTCGCTATAATGAAAGCAAGAGTACCCAAACTCAAGCCCAGGTTAACATGTCAAAATAAAAAGAAATTTTTAACTCAATGCTGTAACCCAATCCAAGTAAGTTGTCTTATCGTTTCCACCATCATTATAGAGACTCTTGGCCTCGATTCTTGTATCGCCTACCTCAATTAAAGCACACGTACGATACCACATAGGCTTTAGTGATTGACGTCCTATTCAAATTATGCTGCTTAGTAAAGAATTTTACGATTCCTATAACTATAAACACATATTCATACCAAAAAATTACTTTCGATCAAAAATAAAGTTTTAAGGAATGTACGGGAAAATTTTAGTGAAAAACGTGAGAAATGCCTGCAATCTTTCATGTTTCAAGTAAAAACATTATAAAGTTAAACTACTATTCCTTCTTCGATTCTCAATACGGATTATTTTAAGTATTGATGCGTAAAGGTGACATATAAAAGTGTTAGTGTTACCTCAATTCATTATGAACGTAATAATGAACACAATTATTTATACAGAAAAAAATTTGAATTCGAAACAGAAAGTTAAGCAATTTAAAAAAATTTATTTCGTACGCTAGAATCTTCGTCAATCGAAACGAAATTTCAGTTGCCTTTCCAAATCTTAAATATATAAACACTGTCATAATTGATACTCTAGATGTATGCATGTACATTTTTGTGCATGCATGTATTTTTTGTCATTTATTAATTTTTATTCTTTTGCACGTCTGCAAGAATCCACCCAAAAATTCGTTAACTGAATCTATATTCGTTATAGGAGTCCGAAAATAGCAAAAAAGAGTTCGTTGAGCAAAATATCTATCAATAAAGTCAGTCACCAATGATTCAAATATTACATTCATTATAAATGAGTTCTTTTGTTTATACCACTGTTTATACAACGATCAATACGCGGGAAATTTATTCTAAATCTACGAAATTTGGCCGCATCAACTTATCTCTACCCTTTAATCACAACTCTTTCTTCTACCCCACCCTGAGACTATCCTTGCTTCATCCGACGGTTGATGGAAATCTTCTTAAGACACCAGAAAGCCCATACTTCCTTGTAGTGGGGATATTTTTCCCAGCTTAAACCAAATGCCTCCTTATTTCACGTTCAGAATCCCCGCAGCACCGTGGTTAAGCTCCATTCCGCGGGTATCCTGAGGCGTTAGCCACTGCTCTTTCGGTTGCTCTAAGTCCTTCATCTAAACCCCTACCCTTGGCCTAGCGATTCCTTACCCAACCCCTACACATCCCACTACTGTCCTACCCTCATCTCTAATCAATCAAATCCCCAAGCTATTCTATTCTACCCCCTGATGAACTGCCTCCCTCCATCCTGACCTTCACCCTCCTATCCACAAACTTCCCTCTTCCTTCCCTCCATTAACTCTCAGCTGTCAATCCTCCGAACCTCATTACCCGTAAGCATCCTTACCTACTAAGAACCTCTCACCTGACACAGGCTGTAGCGTAATCATTCCATTGCAGTGTCTTCGTTAGCTTTGGATAATGTGGAATGTTACGGAAATACATCTGCTGTGTTATTTTCTCACCGATAAATATACAGGAATTCTTCGCATGAATTTAATAAAAATTTTCCTGATGTATAAGAAGTGATTAATTATCATAAATTGGATTCCTCTTCCGAAAATCTAACTCTCTGCATAGAGACTCAAAAACTGGAAGATGAGCTGTATACCAATGTAGAGGTTATGGCATAATTGCGAACTAATTATAAGTAGCAATTACTGTAAACTAAAATAGTGAGAGTTCTACTATGATGGTTGTTCACAGCAATCAATATAATCGTTTGAACATGAAATAATTCATATCTACAACCTGTCTTTTCAAAAATCTATTACCTCAAACGATCACCACAAGCTATATGAGTGTTATTAAATTCCCAATGACCAAGTCTAATTGTCATTCAAAGACCGCTGAATTATTCACGATGATTTTTAAAGACTTATTTTATTAACGGTGAAGGATGTCTCTCTGGTGAGGATGAAATAAGAATTGAAGCAAAGAGTAGCGTTCTGCAAAATCAACAAAAATCTAACAATATTAAATAGTAATTACAGCTTACTCCCTTTTGGTGCTATCAAGAATTAATTATAATTATTAATTATATAACACAATTGAGCTCTAATTTACGTATTTTATGTAAGAATGAAATTAACTTAATTCCTTTTGAAAAGTCGGTAAAACAAAGGCGATATTGAAGTTTTATGTCAGTTTTCCTCTGAATCCTCACATGGCCAAATTAGCAAAGCCAACAATGAACGAGTTGACTAAACAGCTTTGTTTATACAAAGACCAACATCAAAACAACAAAATAACAAACAAGACGACATGGGTTTCGATGCACGGCGTCATCATCAAGATGATCACCTATGATGAATCGAAACCCAGATCGCGTTGTTTGTTATTTTGTGGTTTCGTGTGGATATCTGTTTTGTCAACTCGCCCTTTGTTGTCATGGAACATCACCAGGTTAAGGCCCCGCACAATCGATATTATCTACAAAACGAATTGACCTGACGAGACAAGGAAATATTCGAAAAAGATATAAGAAGGCTCACTGATTATTAGCCATTCATTCAACTCATTAAAGAACTGTTCATAGTTCATATTCATAAGAATGAAATATGCTTTCTAAAATCATACAATACATTATTAATGATCAAATCAGTACGATAAGGTGTGACCTCGTGGAAAGCCATGAGCGGGAAGAGAGTACACAACTTCGTAGTTTCCACAAGTTTATTTTTCGCGACTAGTTTCGCTAGCATCGTCAGGCCTGATGGATGATAGCATGCTAAAGTTGTGTACTCTCTTCTCCTTCTCTTACATAATTCATGTTTTCATCACAAAGGATAATTTTGGAAATTCAATAAAGGTGAACATCAAAATATATGATATGTGGTTTGGTATGTGAAGAAAATAGCTATGAAGCCATATAAGAGTTAAAGTGTGGAAAAAGTAATAATTAATAGTAATTTAATTAATAGTAATTTACTTAAAAAGTATACCATAATTCTATAGTCCTACATCATCAACAGCATGAGTTACACTGCAACGTCTTTCGATATATTCACTCACTCTTTTGAATGAGCAACAAATTTGATAGATCATAGCGATACAAAAGTGATCGATCAAAAACATTATACTTTAGACGGTTTAAAGGTCATTTAAATTTCTTCTTAATCCACTACATGCCTTAAATTAGGAATCCATTGCTTTGTTCTTACAGAAAATTTAAATAAAGCCGAAAGAAAATTGAATTGCAATCAAAGTAAATACAGTAATTGGTGATTGCGAATAATATGTTTAGATGTGAATAAAAAGAACGTAATCGAATTTCCATTTCCTTATTTTTAAATTCAGGGTCACACACCACTTACAGCATACACTTCATTTAATCTGGACATCCAACTAGCATGGATTCCTAACTTACCGGAGACCGTAGAATTCCCTCGTATTTATTGTTCCCGACCAAATCCATGGTGATACCAGAAAATAAACTTGGTCCCAAATATTTTCATCCTTGGGAAGCATGAATAAACTGCAAATTTCACTGAATACACTCTCCTTGAATTACATTAAACACTTTTTCACTTGTACCCTTTTATTCAATGCCAATAGCAATGAGTACCGCATCCACTATAACCTCACAATATTATCACCGCACTTGTAAATGTAATAAGGAATTGAATCATTCGCGAGTCGCTTTAAAGAGTCGTATTGTATAGTAGTGTTCGATAGGATAGTAAAAACAGACTGTTCTGAAGCCCATGACACGCAGATCCCCAAGGCACAAAATGAACTAAACGGAATGACAGAAAAATTGCCCCTTGCGTCATTATGCGGTCAACTCAACTATAAACATGTCTATCTCTAGCCTCGGTGATGTACACATGGCCAACGGATTCCTCGTTACTATTGCGAACCACTGAGGAAAATCAAAAGGAGGTTACTGCTAGCCACACAAACCTATTCTCACTTTTAGGAGTTTGGAAGAAATATTACCAGTCTTTAAAAAATGATAAGGAAACAAATATAGTTTAAAGACGGAGAACTTTAATCGATCACTATCGATGCAGAAGAAATTTAATTGTTATTAAAATACTTCTTTATTGAAAGTTATATTTGACTTGAAGAAATATGTATTAAATGCGCCGGTATAACATTCACAGGCCTCATTCTCCGGAGTCTGCATGATTTTCACAATGATTGTGCCTATAGTTAGGAAAATCTGAAAATTACCGAAAATTACCATCGATGTTTAGATGCCTTTACCTTATCTCCGCAGTAATTAAATTCGCCTTGTTTTATATTGGCTTTCTCTTACGCCACAGATATATCACTAGCCCAAAAAAAACATCATTGTAAATCATAAGCGAGCATTATCGTTGCCTTATTTTCGGTAGCTATTGTCTGATAGGGTGAATTACTCCGGACTCCCTAACGCCATTAGTTGCGACGAAATAAATCTTAGCTCTCTTTCCATTTTCTCTGATTAATTAACGGGAAATTATGAGTCTAAATGGGACTCCGACTCACTTTCGCTGCCCGTCGGAGCGATCATTCAACCACAATGGTTTCCCTTAAGCAAGGGCGAAAATTGAATTAATAGAGCTCTTTGGAGGAGCGATAAGAGATAAGGCCATGTCCGGAGAAAAGGCTTCCAGAAGGAGGGCACTTTCTGAAAGTGGGTCTCTTACGACCGCTCCCTTCACAGTGATTATCCTTTTGGCTCCTTTTTGGCTTGCTATACCGTTCCCTTTCCCCGCTCTCTGTCGCACTTTCTCAATGACTCTGATACGGCCGAAAGCGGCAACACACAAATAAACTTAAAGTGAATGCACTCTAACCACTTTGAGCCCGCTTGACCAAAAGTTCGAGGCTTTTTATTCCTTTACGCTGACTCTATTGACGAAGGTGAACATTTTCCTGAATTAGAAGCCGGAGCCTAGGAAAGGGAGGGCTTTTAATTAAACCAGCGCCTTCATGAAGCACTGCCATCTTTTAATGTCATTAAAATATGCAAACTAAGCGCCGAATGACCTATTTGACCATCGTAAGATGTTCAGTCTTTTATTTTTGTAAAGCAGAAAGTACTGTACCTATACTTTCGACGCCGCCTCCTTGAGCATAATATTCAGGAAATATTTCTGTTATCTGAAACTGTAATTACCGTCTACGATAGAGTCGGCGGTCATCTCATGTGTCATCTCATGAAGAACTTAAGGTGATATGCAGACTTTCGTTTTTATATCCCTTTAAATTCTTTCAACATAATGGTTCAAATCCATGACAATTTCACCTTAACGGTCAGTTTTTATTTTTTTATATATCAAACGGTCCTGTTATCATGTCCTGATGAATGAAATATTTTTCTTTTCTCTTTTGATTCAGGAGAGAAAAAATATATCTTTCATTAACTCTTATCTCAGTTTTTTCATGGCTGTGGTAATATGAAAAATGAGGTATGAGTAATGCTGAATAACGGCATCAATTAAAATCTCACCTTTCTGAATGCTATTAAAAATATTACTTGTAGAGTCATATGCTTCACTTACGCGAACTTGTTCCGCTCATAGCATTCTGTCTGAGTGAGGAAAGCAACGACAAACTTCCTCACTCCTCATTTTGCCTTATCTCTTCAGCCTTCTCTCCAAAACTTTTCGTTGTTTCTGGGGGAGGAATTAGATTCAAACCAGCCTTTGGTCTGAAGACTGTATAGACAGAGAGATCAAACATACTCTAGGGAATGGTGAGTTTGACTTAATATCGTCAACTGCACGTTTTTATTCCTCGGAAGAAATTCTATTATTTAATGCCAAACTAGGTAACATGCGTTATAAGAAAATCTTTCAGTGCGGTATAGTTTCAGAAAAATTCCAATTTCTTTCTTTCTTTGGAAACTCATTCGAGAAAGAATGAAACTGACCATAGACTGAGAAATCCGAACTCTCTATCTGTTTAGTTCAACATTTTATCCATCGCAAATTTTATCTGTCCAAAGTTAAACATTTTCTTTATTGATGATGCCATTTTCTATGAAGATAAATTTTGGTGTTAGAAAATATACACTTAGATTTAACTTAACAGACTTTATATAGCCGTTTTGGTCGAAAAGCTTACAGTGCCTAAATTGATTGACTTCCAAAACGGTTGAGTCATTGCATAGGCTTTCCCTGGGTAGAAATTCTACTTCGGGAACTACACTTCCCGCATTAATTAGAAATTCACTATTCACATGTTAATTTGGATTAAACAAATGGAAATTCATTCTGTGACCGTAATAAAAGAATTTTTCCGAATATTTTCAAAACATTTATCTGACAATGTATTGCCATTTTTGCTTTTCTATTCCTAAATATAGAAAGCCTTGGCAAGGCTTCCGTTACTCTATGCCAAGTGCTTCAAGAGATGTACTTAGACAAAGTAATGGACCTTTAGTCTTATGAGAAGATACATATGCTCTACCAGTAATAAATGAAGCCACATTCATTTAAAATTGTATTAAATAATGAATAAATCTAATATAAAAAGTGAAAGTCCTGAAATGCATGTAAAATAAATTTGGATCACAATCTCATAGGGCAGCCTAAAACGACAGAATGGACGGACGTATTCATTCGCAAATGCCCTAAATATGTATAATGTCGCCATACTTAGTCCTGTGTTTAAAATTCCAGGTACTCTCCTTTGTTTCTCAATTAAACATCTGAGCGTGCGCGAGCGAATTTGAGCACATTTTCCGATATACGATAATCCAGGAAAATTCGCCCGCTACGGCCACATCGTTCTTTATCTCCCAATATTACTCAGGGAGTCAACTTTCTCCCTTGAATCCCTTATTGGTTAATTATGAGCGTATGAACACTCTGGTCGCAAGCCCTTGGCAGTATGGTCAACCAGAGAACAAAAGTTTATGGGTGAATTTGCATCTGCGTCATTTCACTTTTACCTATATCATATACTGAGTCAACCGCTCCTTCTTTTATAGCCATTTGCTACACATAACTAACATTTTTTTATTATCTCAAATCATGTACATACGTTGAGTTATTTTACGCAAATATATTTTTCAAGGATAGATAGTACAAGTATGCTAAAGATTTTCGTAAGAGACTTTCGGAATTTGTTCCTTTGATTCAAAGTCCCTTTTGGAGTAGGTTTTTATAAAATATACTCCTGGTTAAATAGCACAAAAAGGCGCTATCTGTATAATAACAAACCATTATTCATCCAGAGATAACAAGGGCCTCTCCGGACATGGGCCATCCCCCACGCCGGGCAGCATGAAAGTCAACTCTGTCACCGATACAAGCCATCTATTTTCCGATTGTTTTGGTGTATTTGATCGGTAAACAAGTTTGATTGCCATTGAAAACTTCAGATTGAGTTTAGCTCGCTCAAATAGGGCGATCGAATCAACTAATACTTATCCTTTCCATATATTTCCACCGATCACTGTGACAGCAGTGTCCGCAATTAATGAGACAATTTTTTTTCTGTTCCGTCGTGACTTCAACTGTCGCTTGAATTATTCATAACGCAAAAATTCCACGCAAACACTATTAATGTATAGCGCATTCTTCTCAATGATTTTTTTTCCTCTCTCGACTGGATTCCACTCCACTCACTGTCTCACTGTCGTCATTCAGCTCCCTGCTTACTCATCGTAACCCTCTCTCCCTTGTTCTCTTCAGTGAAATCCTCTAAAGGTCACAGGTCAAGTGAGAAAGGGTCACGGGGAGAAATATAGAGAGGAAGATGATGGTGCGAGAAGGTAGAGGTGCCTCTTCTAAAGCGAAAACATCAAAATGCTAAGCGATTTCCTTCGAAAGATCATCGATTGGTTGATCCCAATCCTCTACTCTACTTGAGATCGAAGGAAATGGACTCTTATAAATCGTCGTTTGAGGTGATTGTAACTCCTGACGGATGGCATTGAAATTCTAATGAAAGCAGAAAAAGTTTCCGCTTACCGAAAAGGTTTCCGTTTCAAAGCGCTGTATGTGATTCCTCTCTAGTAGTGGCTCTCAACATTTTCCCTATTGCCCCTCGTTCACTATGGTTCATAATATAATTCCTTCCACCCGAAATTCCCTAACATACATTTGATTTGCGAATAAAAATAGAGCTTTTGCAAGGATCAGTTTCATAATACAATTAAATGAAAAAGCCTTGATATTATTAAGGCAAAACTGAGACTGAAAAGTCTCTTCTTCCATCTAATCTGTCGTAAATGATATTGAGGAAAGCATAAATAAAATATGTCTGAATAATATGAAACTTGTTACTGAAAGGGAAGAAAGAAGCTAAGCGTAGAGGCCACTTAATTTTTTATTGGAACTCCAGTGCTTTCGACTTGTTTATAGATATCAACAGGTGTAGAATGAAAGGACTTTCGAGTATATAAAAAGAGGAGTGTGAAGGGAGGGTGAAAAGAGTGGGCAGCAGGCTTATTGTTGACAGCGCTGAAGGTAGTCATAAATATGATATGCTATCTCAAACTGTGCGAAAATTCTTATATGAGGATTTGTTTAATACTTACTAAATAAGCAACAAAGTTCGAAGAACTCTTCCTTCAAGAAAGCAATCAGCAAATATGAGTTGTAAAGACTATATTTTGAATACTGTCTTCAATCCTCGATCATAACCGCTTTCTTGTCTAACCTAGACAAGAATACGTCGCAGCACTCATTATAAACACATGAGAACAGAATTCTCTCGTGCTATCAACCCTTTCTTAGGCAGCATCTCCTACCACTAACTCATACTCCAGCACCCCTCCTAAGACTGCTCTAAAGAAATTTATTCTGTATTAAAAAACTCTTCATTTTTCTCAATCTTTTACTGGAGATAGCTGTAAATTATTTGAAATTGGTGGTACTTCAACAAATATGTACATAACGTTTTCCTTTTTTCCTTCCAAATCAATTTTAATCGGCGTCGTGTTAGTTAATGTTACTGAATGCTTAAAAATAAATTAAGTACATTATTGAATTTTATACACTATAGATAATTGGCAGGGCATTGGTAATTCTTAAATTTGGGCCCACGTCTATCTGAAACCTTCGAATTCTGCTGGGGAATTTCATACCGATTGAGACTCCAAGCCTCAATTATCTCGAATTCGAAATTGATTCGACATGTTGACACTCAATCACCCTTCTCACGTCACTCCATTGACCTGCTGAAAATATTATGATCAGCAGTACCCTAATATGACTAAAAAAAGCCACAAAAAATTAAAAACCTATATCAGAGTTTAATTTTTGTAATGTTAGCATTAACCTCGACGGATAAAAATTCATAAAAGGTTGATTCAGGCATAATTTAAATATTCAAACATCACACAAAGGCAAATTATATTCAAAGTTTTACTCTAATAATATCTTCCATCAATGAAAATATTTTAATTTTACTTTCTCGATCGTGTAGATAGACTTATTTAATCTAAATTATTATCTAAAATCCGATACCAACACCAGATTTACCATCAAACACCCATATCCTGAGCGCCATCTTCGTTAAGCAAATGAACTTGAAATGTTAATTGAAGATAGTATCCTTGAAACTTTTATCCATTTTACCAGTTATAATTGATATGTAACTGATTAAAAAATTCAAGAATTCCTGCGTAATCGCAGGAAAGTACAATATTGTAAGCATGTATTCCATTTGGCCTCAACAAGAAAGGAATTTATGCATCATGATCGACTGGCGCAAATCATATTCTCTTCCATCAGAATAATACAACCGGTGTGCCGCAATGTATAGCAAGAAATTTTTTGTGTGCCGTATGGTTTCCGATATACCTGAAATAAAGTTATTTCACAAGGGTAAAATTCGCGTTAATTTTATTTTTGGCGGGAATTTGCAGTAATGGACTTAATAGTTTTTATTTAAAGCTTATATATAATAATAATAATAATAAAAATCAACTTTAAAATTTTAACTAGAATTAACGGATTAGAACTGAAGAAACTAAAATAATAAACGTATGGCGTAAATTAAAGACATATAATTCAGTTGTTTCCAGACCATATCTCAGCAGGCACGAACCATCAAAGAAACTGTTTTTGGAGCGTTTTAAACCTCTAATTTAGGCTAGTGTTAGGTGATAACTTTTTAACTTATGTATTGCTGTGTACTTTGAAGTTTACATACGTACTGTATACCTTGAGATAATCAATCTCAAGAGCTACCTACGATTCCAAAAGTTTTCTGATTTCTTTTGACGAATAACAAAAGCATAGGCTCCCGGATAGCCAAGAGGGCAACGCGTCCGGCTTCGGTGAACGCAAACCAGAATTCTATTCCCGGTGGGGACCTACCAACGAAATGACCAAATCAGTCGAAGCACTTTTAAAATTGATACTATTATTATCATAAATATCACCATCATCATTATCGCCATCATCATTATTAAGATTGAATTATTACTTCTATTATGGATAGCGTGCTAATTTTCTAACGCCAAGGACCCGGTTTCGAGTTCCGGCAAATCAAATTTTTTGTTTAAGGAATGGTTGTGTGTTTTCGTCAATAATAATAATTATTAAATTTGATGTAATTGGGATCATCCTCCTGTTTTCATTAAATAAATTATCATTGACTTATGATAAGGATTTTCTAGTAAGACTAAATGTAAAACGAAATGGTCCCATGTATCATTCCAAATATTCTGTCAAAATTAAAAATGAAAGTATGGACTGCTGTCGAAGCAGTTTTAACAGTACTACTACTAACATTAACTTATATTTTCTATATAGGCGGCACAGCAATCAAAACTATCTTAAATCAATTATCTCCCTATGTATCCAACGAAAGGGTCAAAATTGACACTTCAAACAGTGAAAGAGATATCGACCGATTGACGATTTTGACTGTTAACAAGCAATTGCGCTAAGCTTAAGATGTTCCGATATTCATCCTCCTCGCGTCCCTTTTTCAATCCTCCCTCTTCGCCATCCACTCAGACACATGGACCATCTCACTGTTTCCCTGTCTCTTGCTAAAAATAAGGATTTTTCAAGTGGAAAGAGTACCGCGCTCCTCGCGGCGAATCTGAATCGGATACTGAAATCGGAACGCCGTAGAAATCGCTCAATGTCGTCGTTAAAGATACCGTGCGAAATAGACCGCACTAAGGACGTACGCTCAATTTACTTACTTCTCGCGCCTTTATCGCCGTCGAAAGCATTAGGTGCTTTGACTACACTCCGCGAGCTCAATAGCTGAATATTTTGAAAATGACGAAGAGTTTGGAGCTCATAAGATGCGCAACATTTCCTTCGAAAGAGCGACGTTACGTGTTTTTTCAATCGACGACTTCTTAAGACGCCAACGCCTGCAACATTCCATAGGAAACTGCCGCGAGTGAGATATCAAAGGCTAATTTACGTCTGCAGACATTTACTGACGAAAACAAAAAGCGAGAGAAAGTAAATGAGTTTGTTAGGTTGATGTTAACCTTTGAATCATTATCTGCTGAAATTTACTTTGAAATAATTTCCACATACGATAATTATACTTTCGCTCTAAGCCTGATAATAATGGGTTAATAAGAAATGATTCATAAATGGTAAAATCGATGTTTCTAATTCAGAAAAGTAATGTGATTTTTATTATACATTGGAGAAAGGATCATAAGTGTATATTTAACATTTTATATACTAAAATAAAACTATTGTACACGAACTTCTAGTTTATGCCGAAAGTGCATGAAATAATAATTCTACGGGGGCGGATTTAGGATCCATAGGCTCTAACGGAAGGCCTTATCTATATGAGGGCCTCAATAAGACTGCGGAATAATTTTCAGATTTTTTTTTTCTGATTAATCGCTTCGAGACATAATATTATTCCCAAGGAGAAACGAACATGAAAGAAGTCTGACGGAACCGGGACTCGAACCCGGGTCTAGGGACCTACAAAGTCTCCCAAACGGCATGGGGAAATGTTCTGGTGGAATAGCTCAATGGATAGAGCAACCGACCGGCAATTCGGAGACCCGGGTTCGAGTCCCGGTTTCAGACTTTTTTCATGTCCGTTTCTCCTTGGGAATTTTCCTAGGTGCACGACTTATCGTGCAAAGTCACCTAAACCCTTTTCCTTACATAATGTTTTGTTTGTTTAGTGAGTCTACATGATACGAGTATGTTTACAGGATGAATTAGATAGTAAAATTTGCCCATCGTTCTTTGTAGTTTATAGGGATGCTATGTATTGTAATTCAAAACATGTTCATTTATTCTTTCTGCAGTGAAGCAACATATTTCAATGAGATTCATACATGTATTTTATGAAAAAAACTGGAATTGTTATTCTAATCCTAGAACCCTTACTTGGATTATGAATCAATCTGACCATCGTGCCTATGGACCCTGATAGCTTAAATCCACCCCTGATTTTCTAGAGTACGTAACTTATGCGTGTACTTAATAATCCTAGTACCCTTACTTGGATTATGAATCAATCTGACCTTCGTGCCTATGGACCCTGATAGCTTGAATCCAACAGTATGCAAAAGAACATATTTCATAAGTATTTTCTATAAGTTAAACATGTATCCTTTTAAAAGACCGTATAAATAATATAAATAGTTACACGATTATGAGTTTAAAACGATGTACATGACCCATATGAATTCAAGTAAAGCATGCATGAACATGAATTAAAGCTTGCGCCAAGTGAATTGTGAATTGTGAATTGTAGAGTTGCGTGAGAATCAATTTTACATTATCAAAGAAGACTGAAGCAAATATATACATAAGATAAGGCAGTAATGTCACGGTACGTATTCGAGAAGGATAGCTTTCATTGGAAAGAGAAATTCGTAGGAAAAGGGACTGGTGTAATATATGCTAGCGATTTGGAACGATGACAAAGGATGTTCCATGGGAATTCAGATGTCATTGAAGGCAGGCAGAGGAAAAATAAACACGAAGGAGTGAAGGAATGCTTCAGAGACTCCCTCCGACTCCGAGCATGGAATCGATCAATGCTTACAGCCCCGCTAAATATACGAGAATTTAATAAGTTCGCGATCGATTGCCGAATTCATTCAGTCGCCTAAAAATTCCCTTCCGAAAGTAAACTGTGGTCCTTCATTTTCAAGACTTAAAATGTAAAATATCCTTTGGAGCTACCGCGGTCCCTAAAGTCGTTACCTAAAGCGCATCCCGGATTTCGAGGAAAATGCTCGACCTGCCACGCTTCGTTTGCGTTATATTTGATATTACCGATTATGCCGCTCCCTTCAGGCTAATTTGAGTAATATTTTCATTCCTTCGAATTACTACGGTAGTTTATTATCAGAATTATATCCAGCGCGGCAATTACTTCGCATCCCTCAAATTATTTGGATAAATTAAGCAATATTTTCTCAACGATCGCCGATAATATTCGATTGAAGGAATGGTGAATTTCTTTGCACGATGAAATCATGCAACTAATCCCACAGGAATAACAAGTGTGAGAAATAGCGACATGACGTCACTATTTTTCATACTTGTTATTCCTGTGATAATAGTCGAATTGGACGTAAGCTAAACGAAGCTCGATGTAAAAAATGAATAATGGATTAAGATTGCCGCATTATCTTGCGAGAAACTATCTTAACCTTGCGAGTTTCCTCGATAAAATATAGAACAGAGAGCAGTAAATTTTCCTCTCTTAAAAACGGGAGTGATTCATTAAACATTCGTGCGGCAATATACCTGAAAAACTGTGAGAGAGGAAGTTTCGCACAGCTATTATTCAAATAGAGGCGTAAAATACTCTTTAATCCGTTCGGCGTGAAATCGCCATACTCTGAGTCATTTAAGCGATTCCAGCAGGTACTCAAGGAAAACCTGCATTCTTAGAAGATCCCAAGGTTTTGCAAGTCTGCAAGATTTTCACTAAGTCTTTGCATGGATCCCTGAACTGAGACTATAACTCTAGTGCATCTGCGAAACGACTTACGGAATATTTTAAATTTCTATGCTTGAAGAAAGGTCTTGTTACCATAACCTGATAAATGGAATATTGTCCATTTGTCTTTCTATAGAGGACAAGGAAAAGTGTACCTTTCATTTACTTTTGTCTCGGTCGTGTTCATTGCTGTGATATAAAAGCTACGGTGGTATGAGTGAAGCTGAATAATGGCATCAATGAAGGTCTATTCTCTTTCAATGCTACAAAAAGTGTTGCTCACTCATTGTGATTCACTCACAATGGCTTGCTCCGCTTATAACATTCTTAGTGAGGAGAGCAATGGCAAATTATAGTACCTCACTCCCCATTTTGCCTTGTCTCCTCAGCTCCCTCTCTAAAGCTTTTCATAGCCGATGGTGGAGGGGATGAGGCTCAAACCGGCCCTCTGGCTGAAAACTGTACACACAGACCTGAAGAAGAATCCAAACGCTTCCTCCAGTATTTAGAAAGGATGTTCTTAATGAAGGAGAAAAGAAGACTGGAGACCCACAGAGAGAAGACCAAGAGACAGGCCTCGTAAAAGATGGAAAGACGGAGTGATAGAAGATCTGAGGAAATTGGGAGTCAGGAACTGGAGGACCGTCGCTACTGATAGAAACGCCTGGAGAAGAGTCGTGAAGGAGGCCAAGGTCCACGGAGGACTGTAGCGCCAGAGGAAGAAGGAGTTCTTAATGAAGTGAAAAGGAATAAATCAATTGTTATTTTTCAAATTTAATTTAAAGGTATAATTTTATAATTTATTTGGCTCCTTTTCTGCTGCAATGTAGCAATAGAAATACAAATAAAAATTTTAATTTTAGGTTGCATACAGGAGGTTTTCCGAGGAGTAGTGCTGGCAATTGGGGTGAATATGTCGGTAATAATTTCCGCTCATTTCAGACTGCAGCCTGGTCTAATTTTCTAATTATAGACGAGCTCATGTAATAAAATAAATGAGAATAGGACATCGTACACCGGAATTAAGTAATATAAACAAGGGACACACCACGTTTATGTGACAAGGATTCGAAGGAAACTCTCAGAGTATGTTCCTTGCTCTGAAATAGTATACATATGTCCGACGTTTCAACTCAATATGCCTTTGTTAATGGAAAATTAGCAATTGAAATTCCGAGTTAGGCAAACAGGCAATACACTGCTATTACCATAGAGATCGCGAAATTGTCCATGTAAGAAAATATTTCCTCTCATTTTTACCACGAATGATATACGTTTTTACCGTTAAATTTTATCTGCTGCTATTTGGAAATCTTATTTCATCTTAAAATTTTAAAATAAAACCTTGAAATGAACATAAAAGGGGAATATTAAAAAAGATAAGATTAATATTTATTCTTTTATGTTCATATTAAGATTATATTTTAAAACTTTAAGATGAATAAAAGATTTCCAAACAGCAGTGTTAAAATTTGTAAGCTGCCGATTCTTATAGGTGAATTTTTTCTCTGAGAATCTCCTTCGAATCTGTGTCACAGAAACTTGGTGTGTCCCTTGTTAGGTTAAACTGCTAAAGTAGACAAGGAAAACATTAAACTCCAGCCATCCAGTATCGTCGCAGACTGGAATCAGATATACAAGTTCCTGTCTCATAAAGTTCAATCAAATATGATAACTCAATGCATTCTTGTTTCAACAACATTTCCAATCCTCAACGTAATCTCAACTCAATAAGAAAGACTGCAGGGAGAAAAATTGTTCTGGAGAATCTTATGTTAAAATTCTCGAGGGAGTGCATTTTAATGGCACGCAGAGAGCAATTTAGTTTCCTGACTTGGGAATAAAAACCATGGAGTCAGATTATCAAACTTGAGCACGTCGCTTGAAACGGGGTTAGGGATACCTAAAAGCTCATTTTCCTTCCATAAATCCTGAAAAAATCTTAAGATTCTTTATTCATACGTAGTCTTCTGCTGTAACTCCGGGCGTTCTTTATAAAATAGCCCCACAAATATCGTTGTTTGTCGAGATAAGTGAGCCTTCGGGATTCCTTAAAGTAGGAAGAATATCAAATCCAACGTATACAATACGCTGTATCCATGAAGTTAGACAAACATGGTGATTACCAGAGGGAAAATGTATTAAATGAAATAGGAAGTACTCGTATAAAGATATGATTTCTTATTTTCTTTTCACCGGCTCCCGTAAATGACACTGATGAACTGATCAGTACCACCTGGAATACACTCGTATTTAAATTTAATTTTTAACTTCGTATTTAATTGTAATTTAATCTCCAATCTAGAGTAGACCAACAGCTCGTTTAAGAAGATAATTCGATCGGGAATCATATTCGATGACATTCCTGGGACAGGAAAATTTCAGTCCTAAATTTAATAAAGATGGAATCAGATTTATATTACTACAATTAGTTACGGCGATATCTAGTGAAACTGTTCATATTTGGTACAATAAAAACAAAATTTGACTACGTCTACAGAAATTATATTTGAAAAAAACGACCAGTTTCTAGGGACCTTCTGAAGATGAGGTAGAAACCTCGAAACCGGTAGTGTTTTTCAAATATAATATCTGTGGACAGTCAATTTTTTTTATTGTACCAGATTAATATTGCATATATTCCCTACGAATCGCGAGGCGTAGGTAACTGCAAATATTCAAACTATTACAATTTACCTCCCATAATTTCGATTTTTAAAACTCATTTTGGGTAAAAAATCATTTCCAGACCCAGGTTACGCCGCTGCTTAATAGTAATCTGTTGCAAACGATAGACTGGAGACTCCCGAAGGGCAGGTACTATACCGCAAGTTTATGCTGGCACATTCGCGTGATCATTCCCCTAATCAGCCATAAACCGAGCCCGTATTCCTTATGCGAGTCCGAAATGTGACGAAAAAGTCTTCGTTAGCCGAGAAATTCTTTAGCGGGGTACTCTTTAATCGAGGTATCACTGCAGCCATAGTTTGAATATTATTGTGATTCATTTCTACCTATTCGATCGGAAAGAAAAAGGAAATAACCCAAGGGAAACATGTATTCAGTCGTGTAAAATTATATCATCGTAAATACTGTAAGACAAAATTTGCGTTCAAAAAGCCAATGAAAACTACACCACAAACACGAATTCTAGGAATATTCCAAGCATTTACTTAAAAAAGATTACATGCAGAGTATGTAATCTTTTTAAGTTAATTTAATTTAAGTATGCTTACATTCTTCGAGGCGCGATGAATTGCATTTTTGTCGTCATGACATCCCAATGCCTGAACATGGGAGGCTTGTGATGGATGTGTCGAAATGGAATTTCCGTCCTCTTCTTGACCGATCGTATTTTGGCATTTTTGGAATGCGAAGTATGCCCCAAGTCCACGCAACACGAATTTTAAGTTCCCAGAAAACGTTTCTGAAACCTTCAAGGCGTTTTCTGATGACTTGAAATACTTATTGCCGCAGGGTTACGATCTTCGCACGTCATCCTAAAGCTTTAATATAAAAAAAATTTTCCATTGAAAATACATTTAACCTGAAATTTTCTATTCATCCTAAAATATGTACAGCAAATTCCTCATCATTATTGCTAGTAAAATTAACAATTCTCAGAAATATTTACATATTTTGAAATTGATGAAATGTTGAACGGAATAATCCCAAAAAAAAAGTTTATGGAAAATTGATATTTCAACGTAATAATGTTCCGTATTTATACATGATGTATGAACCTAGAACATATGTATGTAAACAGAGTCATTAAATATGATTAATAAATTATCTCCTAATAGCCAAATAGAAAACGCGTTCGACTTCGATGAAAGCGGTTACGGGTTCGATTCCAGGATGGAGCTCACGTGCGAAATGACCTTAGTTGTCGAAGACATTTTAAAGTACTTCTAACATTAATAATAATTCTTCTTCTGTGCATTTCTTCACGTGTTAAATAAATATCTAATCATTAAACTTTTATGAAATTACTCTGTCGTAGATTTTTCGATAGAGACATTTCGAAAAACGGGTAAATAAAGTGGGAATACAATTCAGAATGCAAGCAATTTCTTCTTGCATCACTATTTTAAAGTGGAAATAGCCATCTATCTTTCTAAAAAATACTTAAACTATAGGTTAAACTAATAAACGATAATTGTCATAAATAAATTTTTTTTTTAATTTAGAAACAATTTACGCGAAAATATACATATTTCCCCTTTGTCCTTTAGCGTGGTAAAATAATCATCTGGCTTGACACTTAAGGCTGATTAAAATTATTAACTACCTATTAATTGAATAAGGTTTCTGTAACGACATCGCCGGTAGCTATGTAGTTTTATTAGTTAAGGTACCCTTTAATTTCCCATTAACGAGTTTAAATGGTCTTACTTTACAAAGGGCTCGGATAAAATTGCTTCTTCGCTCTCCCGGTGAATTTCGATTTTTACGGCCACAAATACAATTTTCGGTAGAACGAATGTTTCCCTCAGTGTTCAAAATTGTTTTGGGGAAGCTGTTTTCCTGCTCAATATCAACCTGCCATGAACTTTAGGAATACGGTCAGTTTACCCTCTCATAAAACAAACAGAATATTAAAGCCTACTTTGCTCCTGATTTATTTAAGGAATATTCCTAAACCCTTGATACAAAAAATGAATACATATAAATTAAGTTCCCATCATATGAAGCTATCCAAGTCATTCTATTTCATCTGTACAATTTACGTGATGTTAGCGAACCTTTTCTCTAGCTGCACTCAAGTATCATCTTCTACTTACCTACAGCATCAATGTTGCTTATACTTGTGAGTGAAACCTGAGAATTAATTAATTATGTCATTCCTTGAAAGCGAAAGATATTCAGTTACTACCCTGACTTGACGAATTAACGAAATATGAGATCGAGAAAATATGATATGCTTTGAGGAATTTATGTTTTTACTTTTCAATAAATCATGGATAGTGATAGTAAGATAAGAGATATTATTAAAAAGGAGTAAAGAATAATAATAACAGTTCATTTGATGAAAACTAAGTTTTCCTTGCACTTTGCACCAACAAAAAATACACTCATGTCCTGGGCGGAATCGAAGGGTTTTGATCAGAAGAATAACGAAAGTAGGTTCTCAAAAATATCACAAATAGAATACTTTTACGGTTTGACAATAAACTACAACCAAAGTAGCCATTCATATAATACAGATAATAATATAACTCACATCGCATCGTTTGGATTCGTCAATTTATCGACACAACTTTCGAGAGAAATAATTTCTGCAAACCACATATATAGAGAAATGTACTCAACTACACAGCTTCACTTAAGTATTCTTAAGGAAATAGTCAGGCCACAATACATAGGATCAGAATACGCCTTACCTTTCCAATCTACGTACATTTCCCATGGTAGCTGATTATTTGGTGGTAACACTGCAGATCATACCTTTCAATTATGCTGCGTAATTTTCAAGGCGTAATTTGCAATGGCTTTATTAAATTCTTCACCCACGTCGGGACACCTTCAAAGATTCAGATTCTGCTGCTCTGAAATACGCGCGGCTCAAACAGATTCTCTTCCACTCGTAATAAGTCCTTAACGAAAGTCTCACTCTCTCTTCTGCTCTTATGGAGAAGATGAAAGGAGAAGAGTCTGGCGTTCGTAAAGCGACAAACAATTAGAGGATCCGAAGCGTTTACGCTCATTAAAAAAATAATTTCGCGAGTCAGTAAAAGTCAGAATGGAATCAAAGGCGATACAGAGACAGATTTGGAGGCGTTTTCCTGATATATCTTCCATTTTTTGTTTCGTGAAGCTGAGTTTTAGAGAACGAACCTGACAACTTCTAGACATTCCCATTAACCTAAAGTCCTCGGGGCGTACCGAAACCCCAGAGCTACGCTTAAATGTCAAGGCACAGATTAAAAATTCACGTTTACAATTAGCATATTCTCCGAGGAGCCTTTTCCTCAGTGGCATTAAAGTAAGTGAGGAGATATACAATTGTAAGATATAAAGGAACCGTTTCCAACCCAAGGCTAGGAATACACCAGAAAATCTCTCATGTGATGATTAAAGGTGAACTTCTAAGACAATTTATTCCTTAAAGGCCCTTTTCTTTTCTGCCAAAGAAAACGCTAAATCTTGAATTTCTGATTTATTCTTGAAGAAGATTAGACCCAATCAGTTTCGAAATTTGATTCTCCTAATAAATTCTTCTCCTCCAAGCAAATGCCTGACAGGAATTATGTTTTCTTCTCAATTTAGAATTTCTCTTCCCTCACTTATCTAGTCTGCATATCGATTAAAGGGATACAGGGTAAAACCTAATTGCAATTTTTTCAATTTTAAGGTATTCTCATCACTTTTCCACCTATATGTTTAAATTGCTTTTTATTTATAAATTGTATTGCATATACATGTTGTGCAAACGTTATTATATTCCTGCTTTTGACCGTTGTAAGATTGTTTCTCATTTTATTGTTAATTTTGTAATCCGCTGGTCCCTTTAAGTATGATTGCTTGCCAATATTGCTTCTATTTTCTAGAACTTCTCTGTGTATTAAAAGGTAATGTTGAGGTGGATTTGCTTGGTTTATTGAAAGTAGACATGATTTAACTTTTGCTTGTGTTTAACTGAGCTGTGGAATTGTGACTGACTTTATGATGAACATTTATGTGATTCTAATTTATATTATTTATTTGTAGATGCTATTAAAGTTCCTGATTGCTTCATTGCTCCTATTTTGGTGTTTTCAAGCAGGAGTGTATGTTTAACTCTTGTCACATGAGCATTGTTTTTCTTGCATGGTTTGTTTATAATAATAATAATAAAGACCCATAGAGCATGAAGTTGTTTAACATTGAGAAAAAATGAAAATGGAAGACTAGCCATATTGGTGTTAGTTACATTTAAATGTACTCTCCGAAGAATAAATACTTAAACTAAAGAGAATCTTCATCTGTAAATCATTTCCTTTACTGAAAATTAATAATGAGTCATAAAAGTAAAACATCGCCTATGCTTAGATGAGACAACAATTAGTAGGTGATAATGTTTTTCATCCTTTTGCTCTGAGCTTAGAGATCTCTTAGTTACAATCGATTCAGACGCTAGTGTGATTGTTCTTGTTGCAATGATGTGCGAATTTTTTAACACTCAGCATCTTGGAAGTCTTTATAGCTATACTTATAGCCAGTTATCTCCTTCGTAGAGTCTCAATTTATACTAAAAACATTACGAAATTTTGCATTAAAGTGTTATTTCAATTTATGGACAAAACGCGAAGCTTTATTTGTTAATCTTTTTCGCGTCACATAGAACTATTACTGCTGGAATTTGGAGATACGGCTGTTTCCTAATCGATAGAATTTACTCCGTTGTGTAGCATTTACTCTTTTAGCCGTTTTACACAACGGCTTAAGGAGTAAATTCTATCTGGTAGAACTATTTGCAAAACCAGCTCGTAAGAATAAAAGAACAAACGTGCACGATAATGATTAAAGGCAGCTGAAACTTAACTCATCTACCGTTGCATGAGCATCTCTGCCATTGTTTCACTCTGAAATTTCATGGGATAAACTTACTGCGACACTTCTAATTAATTGTACGGGTTCCGTTGGAGATAAACTGAGTAATAGGTGAAATTGTAACGCGATGCAACTCCTAAACGCTCAGTGAATCTAGATAGATGGAGGGTACTTATTTTTGATCTTTTGAGGTAGATATTAAATACATACCAGAACTTGTTTAACGTGAAACTCTAGGATCCATTTATAGGACATGTCCTCTCCTCTATGTTATTCACCAGTTTGACGTCAAATAATGTACGTTATTCATCGTATAATAAAATGAACGAATATGAAGATAAAAGATAGTAATTTTTCCTTATGCTATTTTAACCGATACATTATTTCAAAAATGATCCAGAAATCATATAAATTCTGTCAAATCTTACACAAAGAAATTATTTATATAAATTTAGCTGAAAATCAAGAGATTAGTTTAAATAGTTAATTATCAAAGAGGTATCCGTTCAATGTCTATAGAAGTGAAGTTCAAGGCACGAATCGATCCAGAAACAATCCCCTTTGAGCATCTTTCTCGTTAGTAAATGATAAAATGAAGCTGTAAGGAATGCTGCCTTTTACTTAGGTGTTTATGGTACTAATTTGTTTCGATTTCAAGTTACTTTCATATTTTTTCTAAGATTTTACTTATGGTATTTATTAACCCATCATAGTCATAAATTTTAAGTAATGATAGAGCACCTTTAGAAACATCATTTTAGGGCTCTTTCTATCGAGTTTTCGTAAAAAGTTCTTGAGGTGTTTATACTATGCACCCATTGCAAGAAATAAGACAGAAACCCCCGTAAATATTGGGTTAGAGTAATTAAAGTTAAAAATCGCACATAAATATTTAAAGATTTATTCGATTGCTTTTTTAGCTTATCCATCATAGTGCGGAGCTCAGTTAACTAAGATTTTAATTGGTATATCTCATTGAATGTAGTTAACTACGTTATGATCGTACGTTACGATCGTACGTTATGATCGTATTATACATACGAAATGTAGTTAACTACGGCCTGGTGATGGCCGATCACTGCCGAAACCGGTCTGAACCGGTGTGTAAAATACATCTGTGGAAAAGAGTATTTATAATTTTATTCATACCATCCTTTTTTAGTTAACTAAGTATTGAATATTTAATCATTACTCGGATACAATCTTGATATACGTGATAGCATGACTTTACCGATCGTGTTTGGGCGTTATACGGACGCGATACTCGAAGCCCACGCAATACGGATTTTGAATTATCAGAAATACTGATTGAAAGCTCCTTAATGAGCCTTGAAAAATTGCACTTTCTGGTATAGACCGACTCCTTCGCATCAAATTTTTAACTATTCTTGAAATAGTTCTTGTTCATTTTTCTTCAAACTGTGTACAGTCATTAACAGGTGTAATTTATCGCGAATTTTAGCATCTGAATGTCGATTCAAAGTAGAAGTCGTCATTTTCATCAAATGAAAAATGTGGCAATTCGAATAGCATTTTACAATTCCTGTTCCCTTATCAAGCTTTAATCTACACTTTATAATTAACTGTCGAAGATGACATTTGAAATGAAATAAAGACTAAATCCATATAAAAACTATAATGGCTGAAATACATAATGCTCCATTGTGAAAAATATTATATCGTGGAAATATCAACTTCGCGATGCAAAGAGTCAGGAAAGGAATCACCCGAGGTGCATCTGCATGGGTGTTAATCACATGGCTATTTTTCCATCTGAATACATAATTCCAATTCATTACTAACTAAATATAAAGCAAGACCATCAACCGCCATGATTCACACTCTCCGTATCATACATAATGAATAACATCACGGAGGGGAATTACGTTGACGATATGATGTGACAAGCAGCTATTGATTTTTCCTCTCTTGCACATACGAGATGCAATATTCGAATGTTTGATCAATACGAAAATCGTCGCCAACTTTTAGATGTTAAAAACATAATTCACCATTGATATCATTTGTGCTTGGTTATAGTTTGGTTTCAGTCATTTCCTCAAGAATGAATTCTCTATATTTAAGGCCTCGGAAATAAAATATGACCCTAAACGATAAACAGATCGAGTCAAAAAATAAAATTAGATCGGATATCTATAAATACGCGGCTCTTTAAAAGCATTCTTTCTGTAATGATTGCTGCACCGGAGCGCCGTAAATGAGTGTGGGAACGATCGACAAATTAAGCCAAGGTAACGATCCATGCGCTCTCCCCTTTCATCGACGGCTAAAGTGATTCCGAGCCCGTGAAATGATAATGGAAGATAAATAATGAAACCGAATACAAACATGCACGCTTCTCTACAACCGCGACCGACGATAACCCAATTTTAAGAACAGAAATACGCGCAAAAGGTGTTTTTCACGGCTTGCAGCGGAGCTCATTTTCCGCGACAATAATTGCATCACTGCGGGAGGTGAAATAAATTTCCTCCATGTGTCACCTTTAGAGCATTTAGAGGTAATCTACCGCTCTACGCTATGAGTTATTCAAGTGTTTAATAAATTCAGAACTTAAAAAGCTGAGGACTCTATGACACGAAAGAGCGATTATCATAATTTTGAGAGTATAAACAACACATTTTAAGGCATTGGTTTTAAGGTGTTTTTAGGTTTAATGGTAGTTTAAAATTCTATTTCGGCGACGGCTGACAATACAGGAAAGAGGATGCAAAAACTGCCTGCCGGCACGAGCAACAAGGCAAAATTTCCAGATTTGGGAACCTCACTCCCATACTTTACTTAAATAATAATAATAATAAAACGTCCTCATTAGGGCGAGATTAAGCTCCTATATGCATGATGGACTATCAAGAATATTAATTATAATCTTTACTTTATCAAATAATATATTATATTATAATACCGGGCCCTAAAAAGAATATTAGTTAATGTCCATTTTTCCAACATTAAAATACCGGGCCTTAATGTTTAGGATTTTTATTGACTGTTCAAAGTTGCTTTAAGTACTAAAAGTGGAGTACAATTTTTTCAATCATTACACGTGATGATTATAATTGTTTCTACATGAGATGAATCGAGAATGATACAGGTATGCCATTGACATTTTCGACATCCAAAAATCCGCACAGGAAGAGTTACATAAGGGCCTGAGTTCCTAAGATGGAGTCGGTAATTTGAGCTATGTAAATTGTGCATGGGTATCTCATGCAGTAAGTTATCTCAGCAAACGAACATGATTAGCTTCAGAATAAACTTCGTTTGCCAAAATCCTTCGCCGGTTACCTGTGGGATCTCACGTGTAATGCATACAGACGCATATACGAAATACGTACGAACACTACACAGTAACTGCCAAAATTAAGTGAGGATGGACAATATACAATATGTTTCCGTCTATATCGATATTTTATTTGCAAGTAAATGCGCACGTCTAGATATCATTATGTTAATATAAAATGTGATGAAATCCTTGCTGAACCTCTCAGAGAATTTAATGTAACAGATGAAACTATTCTTGCGTTGTATTCTATTTGCGCTCCTATCTATCAATATTTTTATATGCAGTTGATATAGAAGCATAGCGCTAAATGGAATAATACGTATGAAAGATACATGGGTGCTGAGTTAGATTTCGCAATCGCGATTTATTCATTCCGATTCAACTCCCGGGACAATGTAAATTGTACGATCCATAGTCTGCAGATAATTCTGAGAAGGGCTCGCACAATCAGAAGAGATAGAAAACTACGTCACAATTTTTAAGCAATTGGCTAACGGACCGACACATCTTTTCTATCATCTTAATTCTTAACGGCTTAGAAAACGATATGATGACATTTAGAAACATTTAGATAGAGAAACATCGAGAGCATTATACCACCAGGCGGATAACGGTCCAGAGGAATGACGGTATTATTAGCATTTTATGTAAACGATATCAACAGTTTAAGCGTGCAGAGGACGTCCTCGGCAGCCTCAATTAGAGCAATTACTATCCGTTAAAGAGTCCGCGTTGCGTCGATGCGCTTGGTGGTATTTCCGCCTCTCGGTCGAAGACACAACCGTACCCCACACTTCAGATGCAATAGGCTCCCTTGTGTCACATTATAGGAGGTAAACGTACGTCGTAATTCCTTAGCGAAACCACAAACAGAAACACAATTGAGACCAATCATAAAGGTGGTGAGGAAGTAAAATTCCTCTGGTAAAACTACATGAGAGTTGATTCGAAAATATGATAGGGTAGGATATTTGACTACGATATGTTAATAGAGGAACTCGTACTAATATAGGAACAGAGTTTGCACAAATTTATTACATACATGTATTTCACGGGATACATGTAGCGTCTATCAGCCTGAGGTTGCATTCAAATTAAGTACAGTGATTTTGAAGAAATGAAGGAGGATAAATTTGCAGCATGCTTTAGAAAGAGATCTGAAGAAGACGTTCAAACGGGCCATTTGTTTAAAAAATCTACTGGAATCCTAAAAAGAAATGAGCTTTATTTCATCGTAGACAGTAAGAAAAATTTCTATTTTAATTTTCCGCCTACGTTTCCGTGTCGACAATAACATACCTGCACACAGATGGCAATTAAATCATAACACATGTGCTCATGCAGATCCCAGTCAATTCAAAAAATGAACTATCTGCCTCAGATGACAAACAGTCACTTTATACTAAAGTAACATTTTTGACTTATTGAACCTAATACTTATGCAACTCACCAAATAATGCATAAAATGGAGCTAAAAATACTAAAGAAATTAGGCAAACAATATGTTCCTTAATTTCTCTAACTAATGTTTTGTGAGGTAGATGTTTAGATCTTATGAGGGAAATAATTCTTGTAATGGATGATACTTTCAATTTACGAAGTGAGTTCAAGTTCTAAATAGGTCTCCAAATATTTCACTGAAAAAGTACTTGCCTCATAAAGTTTAAACCTCTGTTACTTCCTGACTTAATCTTCATGAATGCCTATATCGTAAGACCAAAGTTTCATGGCTTCTGAGAACAATCTTCTAGAATGTTTTGCCCACTGGGAAATCGCTGGGAGTTCGAGGTGCGTTCAAGTTCTAAGGTCTCGATTTTTTTATCCGTATTGAGAGTAAATAGAATTTTGCTGTTACTTTTTAAATTTTTGCAGCCTTAAGGTTTTATGATAAAAATGTATTTCTGAGTTTGTAACACAGAGAGTACCATACCGTGCGTACTGCGATACGGATATTATGCTGAGAACGTGAGTCTCCACTTTCTAGGCGAGTAAATACCATTACGGAAAAAAGTTCGGATACTTTAGAAATATAAAGCACCTCTTATCTTTAAATGCAATCAAATATTCTAATAATTTTATTCCTCTTAATAACTATACACGAGGTTTGCCTAAAGCACTAAGAATAAACCACATTCTTAATTTTTCCTCTTCATTGATTTGAAGAAGATAAAAAGAAACTAAGATCTGGTTAGGAGTACTGAGTTAGAGGTAAAACTTGTGCCGTGAAGAAGACTGAAAACCACAATCTACCGAAATGATTCCTCATACGAGTAAATAAATACAGTGTAAGGTAAAGTAGGGCTCCTTGCAGAATTAGTGGAAGAGAAAAGAAATGATTAATAGAGTAATTAAATACAAATGGATGATGGCCTTGCAGGGGATGGAAAGTACTCCTTTCTCTATTAAGTAATCATTTATGAGATAATGGTTTGATCGACATTCTTCCATCCTTCCTACTCAACAGGAAACAATTATCACATATTAAGCCCGAATTCCACTCTCCAGGAAATCTTTCCCACATTCCCAGGAAATCTAGGTTAATGTCTTCATCTTTCCCTACTAGAGTCTTCAAGATGATTTGAAACGTTTCCGTAACTTAAATTGATGCATTGAAGCTTTTAACTTGGTGCTGCTTAAATATATTTAGCGAGTTATTGTTGATACGTAAACACGATTTTCTTGATCGCCGTCATTCTTAGAACGAGCCGATCCATCTAGTCTCATTTCAATATTTTTTACCCTGTATTTTCTCCTAAAAAATTCTATCTTCACAGCTTGCTTTAATATATGTTATAAATTATACATGTTAAAATCAATGGAAAACGAGCTGTTTCTATTTCTACCTGTAAAAAAATAAATATTCATTATGTAAGTTGTTTGAATATCTAAATATATTTAATAATTTTCGCTAAAAAAAACAGATAGTGTTCATTACAGGTATCAGAAAGTTACGGAATCATATGAGAAATAAATTACTCTATCAAATTGTCCATAGAATAATATCAATAAACGACATACGATATCAAAATTATGTAAATTGATCACGTCTTTCTTCACAGCCATGATTTTTCTAGATTCTTTGCTATGCAATAAACGAATAAATTAATACATCACATCTTAACTTGTCTACGGCATTAGAATATGGCGTTCGTAAGTTAAACACACTAGCTTTTAGTATACATAATGAAAAAGTATTTTCATATCTACCTTTTCGCGTTTTCTTTTTCACCACCATCTTGAGAAGATTTTTTCCGACAATATTTTTTCTTCATCGACATTCGATTGTGAATATTATTCCATAAATTAAATTAAATATATTTATATAATAACTGTGGAAATGTGTAATTTGAGGAAAAAATAAGTTCAAGAATAATGGAGGACCACTTAACTACACTCAATGTACAGTCTAATAAATAAAACGTCTAGATTTAAAAGGAGCCATCTTTAAAATTGATGTTTCATCAACTGAAACATTTACGGAAGGTTTCCTACGCAAGAAGAGGGCTAATCATCGGAAGGTTTCCTACTCAAGAAGCGGGTTCTATTCATCAGAAGAATGCAAAGAAAATATCGTTTGGATTTTCGACGAGGATTTTCTGCGGAAATTCAGCAACGTGTCAAGGTCTCTCATAAAAGTGCTGAGTCATGATGCAAATGCCAACGCCGTAAATAGTAACATGAGTGGCAGTGTAAGATGGACCTAAGCATGAGATTGACTGTAAAAGGTTTTAGAAGAACCCGAGTCCTCGATTTCATATTTCATCCCTCGGGTAGGTATTGGAAATGCATCGAATGGAGCGCGAATGACGCTGGGATATTCCCCTAGCATGAGTAAGAAATCTGGGTTGAGCCGCAAAATATCCCCGGGGAGATTATACTGAGAGATTAAAATACTAGAAGCCTAAATCATGATGGTTCATTAAATCTTTTGGTAAGTTTGTAATTTTGGTTCATTGAAGAGCTACTTATATATACTCAATATCGTCGTGTAATGACGTTTCGGTGGCGACGTGAATGCGCTGAATGGGGCAAGATGAGCAACATGGGAGCATGGTCCGGTTAACTAGAGCAAGAGATTCAGGAGTGCATGATGATGGATGAATGGAGGACGTAAGGAATTTTTAAGAGGTCAGTGCGTTGTTATGATCCGGACACGTGTAGTGAATGGCTGAGCGCCGGATGAATAAATTGATGTATGACGGTAAGTGGATCAGAAAGAGAGAAAAAGTTGGCTGGACGAGAGCCGTAAGAAAAAAGGGATCGGTTGAGAAATGGTAGGGATTGAATGATTTATTGTAATCCTTCAATATTCCCAAAGGGGTTGCACTCTTCCAAAACGACTGGAGAAGATACTTAAAGATGATAGAGTTGGTGAGATCAGGAGAGCAAATATTCCATTTTACGTTCTGATGATTCTATTATGGTTTACCACTCACAAGTCATTTATCAATGACAAGTTATAGGAATTACAATCATGTTTGAAAACAATAATCTCGTGTAGGATGTGTTACTTCAACAAGAATGATCAATCGAATATCGACAGATGTAACGAATGTGCACTCGAGATGAACTGATCAAGATAGCCGGGGGACACATAGATCTTACAGCTTCACCTGAAAAAATCCTCCTCTAGATTCACTAAGAAGGTTAAATTAGAATACTGCATTGGTATAGTAAATTTAATTAGAAATGTCTCCCTTATTTCGGAAAAATGCCATTTGTATGTATTTGACATTAGCAAGGGGAGAAAAAAAGAGCCCAATCATCGATCACTGTAAAAATTTCAACGAACAGTTTGAGAATGAGCTATAATTAGGTTTTAATAAATACTAACACACCAACATCATCGGGTAATACGTTTATATAATCAGCATCTTAATAGTAATGAAGGATTTGAATGTTGGAGCAGATGTTCCTTTATTTGAGGAGTCTATTCATGGATTGAGCACCTCCTAGGATGATCTCAAGTATATATTTTAAAATAATAATATACTTTGACACTTTATCACAATTTAATAAGCAGGAGCGAGAAGGAGATGAACAGTTCACATCGGAATTTGTGAATCTGACAATGAGTAGTTATTAGTTCTTCCTCCCGCAAAATTTGAACATTTACAGGTTATTTATAATTGATTTACCATTGTTATATATGCCCTGCCTAATGTTATATTTCTTAAATCTATTCCACAAATATAAATAAATTGTAGATCCATCCTTATTGTTTCTTCTTTATCAATTTCGATTCTTGCTCGAACAAACAAGCGGACTTATTATTTCGTCGAGAGCAACCTTGGAATTGAGTTTACCGAGGAGAAAAGCTTAGGAAGCATTCAATTTGGAGGCTTTACGAGCAGATCTCAAAACCTAGTAAGTTCTCATCAGGTCGTGGGCTAAAATTGGAGGTCAGAATGATGCTCCCAAAGGTCAAAGGAAAATCCTTAAGAAATGTTAAAGTTTCTTGCTCACTTAGCATATATCTATATCACTCATCTATTTTGGACCAGATCAACGTCATAAATATATAAAGAAGTAAATTCCCGACAGGAACTTTTATCAAAAACGGTTGAATACGGTAGCAATTTTCAGTTTTTCATTGGAAAATGTATACGCTGTAATTAATTTGGAAACTTCTTTCTTATCCTTATTTACAAAATATGCATTATAGTCCATCACATTTAAATTATGTGAAACTATTGGAGTAGCAATTGATTCTCCTTGAATAAACCGATACAGCCTCAATATATTAGCAGATAGAAGTGAATCGTACATGTTCTAATATATTACCTAATTTTTCAGATTTCCATGGGAGATTAGATGGATTGTTCGGTTCAATCAAATTTTTCAATTTACTTAGATTGTCCTAGTTCACTAGAAATTGCGTAAAAAGGAGTGTTAACATTTAATTAACGAAAACTGATATTTATCTACCGAAAAATACTACTTTCATCCAGAAAACCACTCGATTACATCAGAAACTTGTCGCCATTTAAAAGTAAAAGCAGCGTTTTTCTGTATCAAACATTTAAGAGATGCTTCCAGAACTCAAAATGATAATCACGTACGTAAACGGACCAGGATAATGTAAAATGCCCCTAAATGAGGTTGTGTACAATCGTCATGAGACAGTATGTGAAGTGGCTTCGTTTTAAGTGGATGCGTTCGATGTTGGTGAACAGTTTCTCATGGTTGTGTTTTTAACTATGTTTGCGATTTTGCGCGGCTCGCATATTCCGATTTTATCGCAGTTCTTTTGGTTTGGCAAGAATGGAATCCTCTATCCGCCTGTCCTTCATTTTGAGAGAATATTTCAAAAGATCCACGCGGGCGTTGGTGGGAGTGAAATCTTCGGGTCAATGAGTAGACGATTTAAAGAACGAGTAAGAGAAAGGAAGATGTGAATAATACCGTGAGGTGAGGTTTATTTCGCGACAGCGAACTCAAGAGAGAATATCTTTGTTGGCGAATTACAAAAACGTCATACTTTCGGTATATACTGCTTCCTTGAACGTGTTATTGTACGGAGGAATATCGTAAATTTTTAGGACTACTTCCTTTCAGAATAAAGTCCGATCGAATTTTATTCCAACTTACGAACCGTAAACTCGCCAAGCCCAAAGCAGATTATAAAACTAAAGTTTTGCAACGGAGTTTTATCGAGATAAGGGAACGGTGGAAACGTCCTGTGTTTTCAGCGTCTGGAAGTTCTCACCAGACACTTTACGGAGGAAAGCGAATAAAATCGTCATTTTAATTCAGTTAATCCGAATTTGTTCGAAAAATCTCCAAGTCGCAGAGAGGAGGAGGAGCACGGATCGATGATCCTCCGAGTTCGTGTTTTTGTGGGGGAAAACTTCCTCGGCGTCGTTTCAAGCGATGTGAAATAATGTGAGGTGAGAAAAGCAAAAAGCGAGCGATGCCGGCAACAATGGAGACGAGGATATCTGCTCGTGAGGCAGATATCGCCAAGAAGTTGGAATCAGAACATTTTTACAACAACGGTCTCAGACTCCGCGTTAACATCATGTCGCAAGATACATTCGTCGTCAAGAAAACTTCCCATCATTTGCGAAAAAAATTTGCTCCTCGTCCTACTGTTAAAGAGACACTAATGGCATTTATTATATTTTAGATTGCCGCACTTATTGATAAATAGCACTTATTGACAAATAATACGAACTAAATAATGCCCGTCTATAACATTTTGTTGCTAATATGTTTGCATAAATAATGCGTACTTCAAATCTTCTTGTTATGGTTGCACAGTATTCACTCTCAAAATATTTTACAATTTTCTGTAGAACGCTTGGCGATGATTTTTAAATTTCTCTGTACAAATAACGAGAGAATAAACCTTCTTAAGATGATGTGAAATTATTGGCTGATAACTGGTCGATTTATGAGCTAATTTAATAAATCAATTAGCATATTATTCAAAATAACAGCCCCTTATCTTAGGAAGAACTTGTCCCATACTAATAGGCAATGATGTACTATATATATCTCCATTAATAACTATATAAATATCATATGTAAGTATTGTATGTCTGAAAATCTCATTCTTGTTCTTAAATAATTAAACTGTACGATAAGAGTTAGTTTGAATGATTAATTAAAGAATTTGGATCTAAAGTGAGATTTTTAATTATACATATAAGGATTAGAGGGAAGATATAAAACGTTATAATTAAACTCAAAAACTAAGCGGAAAATAGAGTCCATGTACTAAAAAATATAATAAAAGGGATTAATGGGTATTTTAAAAACTTAATCGTAAAAGATAAACATATTACTAGTTAATTAAGAAAGACTAAACCAAAGATATATCAATAAACTTTTTGTTAATACTTGACAGTGTAAAAAATAGGTTTAGGAAGTTAATATTTATTTCCGAAATTTTACAGCTAAAATGATGAATCGACATGTAGTTAACCTAGGAAGCTTTAAGATTAATGAACGTGTAGGTGTTATTGTCGCAGACGCGATGTACGAATCTTGAAAAAAAAGACGACGTCCTTCGGCGCGTTCTTTTGTTTGATGACGCCTCCATTACTTCCTCTAGTGAATTAATTCTCAGTGGAATTTTTTGGGCCTTGTCTGGGATTGGAATGATACACTGTTAGCCTTTCATATATGACAGATGCGTACATCGCGCTAAGGACACATCATAGTGACTCGCTTTGCAGAAAAAACCTAGCATTCTCTAATGACTCAATCCAAATTACCATTTCCTTCTAAGTAAGGATTTGAGACATGGATATCCCGATGAAAATGTTTGTATTCATCTTAGCTGTTTAAATATGGCCTTAATCCCACCTTTCAGTCTCTAATTAAAAGTAATTACAAATGGATAATTTTTATAGTGAAGATCCAACAGGAAAATGTAATGGCTTTTTACTGCTGTAAAACCCAGAATTTCCATTAAAATGTTAACTTAATGATATCATAGAGTGATCTTAAGATTTAAAAATTGCTTCCAGCAACATGTAACATAAAATAAAAAATGCGACCTGTTTTGTAGCATGCAACCATGTATTTAAGTAAAGTCATTTTCTCTAACTTGAGATGCTTGTTGGTACACCGCTTTTAGGCGGATCATAACCTCTAAATTCTAAATTTTAACAAACCCTCTTCGACAAACAGCTTGATTCCTCTTAACACCCTAAAATCGCACGTCGGTACTAAATTTACACTAGAAGATATAAAACTGTGGGAATATATTCAATGGTTGATGGAACCGTTATATAATACCAGTAAACGTTAAATAACATCGTAAAATTATGAACTGTTTACAAAATCATGCTTGCTAAAGCTACATTTAATTGAACCGTCCTAAAATAACTAATAAAATGAAATATCGAATACTCCATGTATCTCAACAGAGCTTTTTTTAATTTAACATACATCAGAAGTAATGAAATATTACTCACCGAAATCGCTCTTAACTTATTATGTGTTTTTGGTTCTATCGGCGATTTATTCTTGGACGGGTCATTGAACCGTAAACTTAAAGTGAAATGTCTTCGGCTGAAGAAACGCATCGGTGGACCGAATCAAAGGCGTTCCCTGTCAGACGGCGGATAGGAAGCGAAAGAACGAACTCCGTGAAAGAAGGAAGTCCGTGAAAGAAGGAAGTCTGTTGAAAAATAATTCATGAAGCGTTGAAAACGGATACTTCTCAATCAGAAAACTTTGACGGGACTTCAGTATTCATAAAATTATTTCTCGTACCACGTTTATCGGTTCAACCATAGCTTTGGAAAAATATAATTGTCCTAACGCGTCTAGAATATTATAATGTTCGGTAATAAAAATTACTAACGCGTATAAAATTCAAATATTAACATAATCCTCTTCAATCACTCAGAGTTCTTGGTCTGTCACATTGACCACGAGTCAGCTACCGATTTATTGTTATTACTACTTTATCATCTAAATAGAGACGCGTCGGAGTAAATCGATTAAAAGATATGGGATTTGCAAATGGAAGTGCATGGTATACATCCTCGTTAAATTATCCTAGCACTCCACTTAAAATTTTAATGCATAAAGTACAGGCTAAAGAGAATTTACGGATTTCTTTCCTTTTATTTTCCTTGGTAATCCTTAAAAATGTATCGTAAATCGATAAAATGAATGGGAAAATTCAGTTGGAAAATACATTTTGCTAGCAATGTTGAAACTTCATTTACCCAGAGTTTCAGTACATTGTTTCGCGCTTTTACATTTTTCAATATGAGAATACGAGAGCATGAAAATTATTCAACGCAACAATTTATATGCAAAAATAAACTTTTATTTTCAATGAAGGTATTCCCAAATATGTACTTGGCGATTTTTAATTTTTTCATTTTTCTCCCTCGATATATTTATATTCCACTCATATGACTGAAAATCATCTTGAGTAAACACTGATTTATCGAGCGAAACATTTTGTCATTCGACGCAAACTCAATATAAATCAAACACTTTTAGTGTTTGAAAGGTTTTTGCGAATGGTTTAAAATTAAATCATTGTTTGCTGAATTGTGTTTATTTAATATTGCACGAAATAGTTAAAAGGGATAACTATTTTGATGGCACCCACTGGATTCCTGTCAGCCTTTCATCTCTTCAATGTTTAAAAATAGCCATGCCAGATCACTAGTCAATAAACAAATCGAAAATCATCGTCGCCATGAGTTAGGTCGTTAATGCCAAATGTACACAATTCTACTCGTAAAGTTCTTGCACTAAAATAAAATAAATAAACCTCAGCTTCGTTCACTTCACTCCTAAGGAATTTAATTCCGCTCATTTTTGAGTAAAATACTCCTTTGGGAAGTAAAAACTAAGAAATTTTAACAAATTTACCTATAAATTTAAAATGGTTCCCTTTTGCCGAAATTCACAGAGGACAAATTAAGAATTTAAAGAAGACAAATACAAAAGGAAAAGACGCAGCAATAGTTTGATTGAATATCCGTGTACATGAAGAATAAAGTTAAAATGGAAGATTGAGTTCTAAGAATATGGCAGAAGAGATGGAATGAGAGCAAATTATTTACTGCATGAGTGAATACAGCAATATTTGTTATGCATATGAGGAAAATGTGAAGGAGGAAATATCTCGAAAAATAGATTTAAGAAAAGCAAGAGAACAAATGACGGTAGGAAAGGACGAGAAGTAAGAGCACCGCCTTGTTCAGATATTTACGTAAATGGCAGGATATTTGGAAACGAAATCTCTCAACGGCGGACCCTTGAGAGATCAGAGAAAGATGAATCCGGGATTCAAACAGACTGGGTAACTCGTTTTGTGATCTTTGGAACTCGGCATCATATATGAGTATCAAGAATGCTTACATATAGCAGGCAAATAGAATGAATCACTGGAAGTATATCAAAAGAAATTAATTCATACGTTCATATGAATCGGCTCGGCGATAAAATTCAATCAGATATACTTTTAGCAACTTTAAACGTGACAAATAAGGATTACTTTTTTCATTAGGGCCCCTGTTGAGACTTGTGTAGCTTTAGTGCATATTTCTATGGGATTTCTAAAATTTAAATTTCGACCTAAATTACTAGTACTGAAGAAATTAACAAATATATTGGGAATCATAAATGAGTTACAAATATTTTTCCCTTACCAAAAGACTTGCTCTGGAGAGATGCACTAACAGTTTTTAAATGTTCTTAGATAATTTTCCGGTCATATAGAAAAATTAAATTAACAGCAGTGGTATGCTTGTAGTGTTCTAATCCCTGAATGGAGCAGTAAGCAACTTTTCTTTTGTCTTCCTGGGCTTGGTATCAAGATTTTCTTCCATTCTGTTTCTTCGGAAACACGGGGAAGTAAAAAGATTTCTCCTTTTTTTCCTCCTTTACACAACTTTCGTTGAGTAGGGGTTTGGACAAACTTCCTCCACTTTCCTACACTCTTTCTCCATAACCATATCTAATTCCTCCACTCTATATCTTTGAATCCACCCTCTCATCTCTTCCTTAGGCGGTCTCCTGGCCTTTTTCATGGCTCTCTTTCTAATTCCACCTCCGGGAGTCTTTCTCCCTCCCTTCTTTTTACGTGGCTGTAACGCAGAGGTCTGTTCTTATATACAGTCGTTCTAATACTTCCCACTCCTATTTCAGGTCCCCACTTTGGTTTTTCTGTTAAGGTATCTCTGATTAAAAATAAATTTAAAATCTAGAATAATACTGGTAACTTTTACTTGTGAGCTATATGGTATGTTAAAAGTTGAAGTATTCGCAATTTTATTCTTCAGTGAACAGTTTCCTTCATCGAAGGGTTTCTGTCGCAATGGCCATTAGAAAGAATTAAGAAGTTGTCATTAGCATTGATGGAATTAAGTTTGTTGTATCCGTTTAATTTAACTATAATTATTGTGTTAATCGTCTTATTTCCTTTATGTTTATTAATTTCCATTGAGAAGTTGACGTTACCACTGGTATATTGATTTGAAATGTTTATGTAAATTTTTGTATTTGTTTTTTTTCAGTGTATTATTCATTATTTTTTTATTATTCCAAAATTTCATCTTTATTTTATATTTCCTTTTACTATTCTGCTTATGTTTTGCTGCCTACTTCTTATAATTTCAAATCCAACATCTCTTTTTATCTGAATTATATGTAAGAATGATGCATTTCTTTTGTCTATTTTTTCCAGCTGTGTTGCTGACATTTTTCTTTTATTTATTTTCCCTTCTTCTTTTAAATTTTAGTTACTACTGTCAGTAGGTTTTGAATGTTTTTCACGCCCCCCTTTACTTGGGTGTTTTCCTGCAGGGTTTTAATTTTTCCTAAGTGCAGACAGATTTTTAAAAAGCTCACTTATATAGTTATGATAGTTCCTTCTAATATTGCTTTTCTTTAATTCAACTCCCAATACCTCCTTTATCTATAATGACTAAGGGTTGAATGAAGGAGGAGGCTAATAAGTCTCAGTCTCGCCCTTAAATAAAGACGTTTTATTATTATTATCGAAACTAGGAATCTAACTTCGGAAAGAAAGTTTTAAGAATAAGGAAGATCAATAAAACATGCATAGTTATAAAAGATAAAATTTCATAATCACTTCTACATATACCGGATAAATAACTGGAGTTGATATATCACTTTCTCTCTTTCTCTCTGAATAACTCTCATACAATTTTTTAATTAATATGTAACTTTTATTGTAGCACTTTCGTCTTTTTTTATGCAATTTAAGATCCATATTCGATGATCTAATGTCTGGGGCTTTTTATCTATTTTTATTGTAACAACATCAATATTGCATTCTAATTTTGTATTGTATATCTTTAAATTCTGTGTTTTTATTGTTCCTATTTAATTTTTCAATGCTCAATGTCTTCTGGTGTGGAAACTTTGCCATTGTACGCCTTTCTCCTTTTACTGTTTATGTTTCCTTTTCAGGTTACAGAAAATAATTTTCTTTGAATATTTAATTTAAAATTTAGCATCCCTGTCTGCAGGTTTCGCAGGTTTTTCATGCCCCCCTATCTTTCGGGTGCTTTCCTGCAGTGCACATTTTTTCCTAAGTTTAGGACTTGGGTTTTTTAAATCCACTCTGTAGTTTCTTCCTTTTCTCTTTTTTGTTGCTATTTTTTCTCCATCTTCACCCACTTTTAAAAAGACAAAGGCTTCGATGTAAGGGGAGACTTTTTAGTATCAATCTCGCCCTGAATAAAGACGTATTCTATTCTAATAACTTCTTCTATCCACCTACAATGGAAAGCAAGATAGATGTAGGAGTTCAATGTATGAGAGAAACTCTCCATCTCCTTATCTTAAGCTCTTTCGATCATGCCTACCCTCTTGTCTCTCCAAGTCATCTGAAATGATCTGAAATCTTTTCCTACCCGTAGCTCCGCATACTTCCGATTTTCCATAAATCAAACTGGAATCAATGATACGTCTTTCCGTTATCTTACCTTCCTCTTATCACTGCTACAACTAACTTTCTTCGGTCCCAAATCTTCCCTATAAGGATTTTCAAAATTTTTGGGGTGAAACTTATGTTCGATCCTATGTTTCTGTATTAAGCTAAAGGTGAGGTTTCACTAGAGGATGGATTGCCTTTATAAGTGAAAAAGTTGTTCAATCATGAAAATATGTAGCATCGTGATACAATAAAGATACCCATAAAAAGGACTGCAAATGAAACATCCTGTGAGCCGTGCTAACATAAAAACCACAGCTTTGAAATATATCTTCTTAACCTCGCGGAATAGACTTGTATTATAAGGAAACTATGGGGATAGCTAATTCGCAAGCTATAGATTTACAACGTTGATTCGTTGAGTTTAGAATTTGTTGTATGCTACACCCCAAAGCAAGTTGGATTAGATCAAGATGCCACGACTATGAATGTTGTTAGATCAAGACGTAAAGGTGACAAATGATTGTCGTAAGAGAAGTGTTTCTTTATCTTCATGCTTTTTCCGATAGAAAGTTCGCTTAAAGACAAGACTTCATTTCTGATAGACCAAAATGGTTATTCATTAAACATGTGGTAAATGTTCTTCGATTAAAAAGTCTGGGTTAAAACAACTGACTTTGTCATTGAGGAGATTCAGTTTTATGAAGGTCTTTTAAATACGGAATGAACTTCAGCTCTCCATTCCAGATTAGATTTCACTTTTGTGTTCCATCCGTCAATATCTACCTAATACATAATTTTGATTTTATATAACTTTTTCATGTTTTCATATCTAATATCATGTCTTCAATAAAAGAAACAGTCTTTTATCCGAGAAACTAGCCCCACTTGAATATAGGAAAAATGTAGAATTGCCGTGAATACGATAGTAAATTCCATAACAAAACCTCCGAGAAGTCTAGGATGTAGCATCAGTGATGTAGGTTGTAAAATGTTTCATCCTGAGTAGAATTTTACATGCACATAATTACTTTGCTGATGGAACAAAATTTCATACAAAAATTCTTATACTTTAATTATTGAACCTACTAAAACTATTGTTCATAGAAAATGTACGGAGCATTTACATCTTTGAATCCCTCAAAACCTCCTCCATTTCTGTTCATTTACTTCTGATGTAATATTGCGAGGAGTTTAGTTTAGAGAGAATTTAAGGGATTCAATTTATGGACCATATTCAAACGTAGAAAATAAATTAAAATTTATAGTGTCCATCTAATCAATGAATCCATCTTCAATCAATCAACGTAGTGCTTCCCAGTCGATGTGCCGCAAGTAATCTCTAGGCAGGCTACAAAATAGCCATTTGCTAGTTGTTCCGCACCAAGCGAGAGCGTAATTTCGCGATTTCCATTGCTCAACGGAATTAAAATTTCCAACCCGCTTATATTGAAACTCCGAATTCACAAATTAACAGGTATTGCATACCGCGAAGTTCGAGTTAATGCGTACCCGTGCCGTGGAGGAGAAATCCTTGATAAATAGTAGGAAAGATAGGGATAGGATGAAGCAGGAAACCCTGATAGTAAAAACTTGGGAGAATTAAAACTTTCAGCTACGCACGCGGATGAGCCATGTTTTTTTTCTCGGAAGAGCGAGGAGACCTAAATAATTTCGACTAATTTCGACTTATGCTGTTTGTAAAACCTTTTAATTTCGCGGATGTGGCGAGCCGCTGTCCTAAATTAATAGTTAATGTAATTGGCGTCCTCGAACTTGGCACATTCTCTGGAGGCGGTCACTATGGGAATCGTCCTCCCTCCGCCGTGCCCTTATCTCTCCATTCGCCCATCTCCTGTTATGTTATTCAAATCCCATTCGACCGCCCGCCCCTCGCCCATTATCCATCCGACGAAGGACTCTGCGTGGGAAGAGAGAGCCTGCGGCCACACACTTCCATGCGGAAAAGCCCTTTTTGATCCTCGCGCTACTTAGTCGCCGCTTTCCAAGGTCCGGCCGTATTAACGGGAGACCCTTTTCAGCCCAAGAGTTACGCCAAGATCCTTCGAATTGATTTCGAGATTCAAATGGGTTCCATTTCGAGGCTACCGAAGGGAGTGTGTTTCGTCAAATAAACACCTTGTTGACGCAGCATTAGAAGAAGGAAGGTGCTTAGCAACCCAAACTCTGCTTTTTTCGGGATGCGAAGCCGCTTCCTCGGCTATCCTTCAATTCCCAAAGGTGTCGTCAGCGCTAACGATAGAAGCTGAATGAGCTTATTCCAAAACCATCCATACTGGGTTTAATTAACAAGCCATACAGCAGTGGCTTTGAGAGGAGAAGTGAAGCTAGACGACCGCCCAGGGGGTCTTTCCCGCAGCATGGCTAATCAATCAATCAAAAGCCTTGATAAAGAAACTTTAAAATGAATTTATTTGTGTGTGTCGATTTCAAACATGTAAAGCTATACTTAAAGAAAGAGACTAAATTCTATTTCATAATCTGTAAAGCTGTTTTTAATATAATTATTATTGGCGAAATCAGGGCCGATAATAGATAAAATTGGAAATGTAAAGCATGATCGTTTTCCTTAGGATAATTTAAGTTTATTTCGATTGTAAAACACCCTTAATATCGAAAATTTGGTGGTAATACCTATTGATAAAACAATTTACTGACTTATCATGGGGAATAGAACGTAAATCACATGAAGGCCAAGTGATTCTTGAAAGCACACTACATACCTGTGGCTGAATGCAAAGACCCTGACTTTTTAATGCTAAGAGGGTCAGTTTTACATAAAGTTAACTGAAAATGGATAATGAACGAGTTAAAAAAGGCGAAAATTCTTGGAAATAAGGACTTTAAAGGAACATAATCTTAAGGAATGACAAGTGTGAAAAATAGCGACATGACTGGAAGTCGAACCCACGTCTCCCACTTTCCGGACATGTATTCTAACCATTGAACTACCACGCCGCGTCTCTTTCACCGTGTTTGGGAAATTCTTTGTGAGGAAAGTGAGTCTCAGTCATGTCCTATTTTCTCCTACGTCATGGTCATGTCGCTATTTTTCACACTTATTATTCCTTGGGATTCAGCCGCACGCCGTACAAAGATAAAAACACCTTTCCTCATCCTTGAACACAATCTTCATAGGCACAATCGAACTGTCACATTAGAAAAAAATATAACGAAAATAAGACGAATCCTACAAATATTTTTACTCGAAAATTAACGCCATATTTCACTTATTATCTACCGTTCGTTTCCTGAATAGAAATATCAGAGCATTGAACCGTCCTGTTTGTAAAGGAAATAGAGGGCACAATGTTGAAGATGTCAGTCTATTAAAATTTATTGAATAATACGTTTTAGGATGAGGTTATTTTGGGTCTTTTCCTCATAGTTGAAGGAATATAGTCTCTGAAGGTCCTCAGCAAAAAATGGAAAAAAAATCGCCGGGAGGAAAGTTTGGTAACTACTACCCTAGAGCCAAGGGAAAGCATCCTTCCATTTCTAATGCGACGTCGCCAATTTCCAATAATATTGGCTTTTGCTATGGCCATCGACAAATCCCGAGGACAGTCATTTGACGGAGTTTGCGTTTATCTTCCTGTGCCAAAGTTCGGTGACGGTCAACTTCATGCTGCGCCCAGGAGAGCCAGGGACCAGGAAAACCCACCGTTCGAGCAACAAGCACTGAACATACGGGAAAAGTTTCGTCTGAGTTAATTGGACTCTCACCAAAACTATTATCACCAAAAGCGTTTAAATCGTTTTCATTCACTTTTAGCTTATTCTTTGTCTGACCTTTGCATTAATGTTTAACGGTTGGCCTCTACGCCCGCTTCACAAGAAGTCCTCACCGAAAAGTTTTAGGGAAGTTATAGTTTGAAGATTCAAGGGCTCCGTAGAAGAGACCAAAGCTTCGAGTGACGGCGCATCCATTGCTCGGATCAATATATCACCCAACGGATTCGTATGCCTTGCATAATGAAAACTAAATTCTGAAGCTGACAGCAAAAATGTATAGTCAAGTTCCCATTTAATAGATTGCCATATCTGGTTGAAGTGGATTACATCGGACCGTACTCTTTATTCAAGAGATGAGTTCAATGGACCTTGTCAACCTACAGGCAAATAAAATAATTACCCTTTAACGTATAAGTGTTAGATTGTTACTTATATTTCTAAAATACGGTAACTATTTTGGCCAATCGTGAAATTTTACGATTGATCATCTATTTAATCCTTAGAAAGTATATCGAACCATTATTAATGTAATAACAGGTGTGAAAAATAGCGACATGAGTGGGACTCGAAACCAGGTCATTCATTATAAAGGCACTCTCCATTTCAACTTGCTAATGTAATAACTTCAATTCATTGATATTGAATTTCTTTACTTTTTAATTTACAAATATTTGTGATGTACTTCTTACCAGAATGTTTATTATACATTTCAGTCATATTCTGATGGTTTATGTAAACAGTTTTAATATAGAATTTAAAAAATCATGAAATACACATCCCGTCTTTGAGCAAATACGAGCAATTATCAAAATTAAGAAGTAACGTGTACTTCCCTCCAACGTTGCCACCTAGCCAGGAGGCAAACTTTTGACTTATTTATAAATATATATAATAACGCTACAAATATGAAAGGTCTCTGCAAAGGTTACAAGCAGGCCTTAAAATATCATCCCCTCATGATGAGCGTCAGCGTTAAGTTTTTCCTTATATTAAATTCCATGCATTATTATTTATGAGTTATATCACTATGATTATAGTACTGGGTAGGATATTTATGGGTTACATTACTATGGTTATATTAGGTTATAATTAATGTGTTTTGGGTTATTATTTATAATCAATGCATGTTTCAGTTGCCACAGGTTTCTGATTACGAAACAAACATTAAGGAACCATTGTAAAACAGGGTCAGCAAAGAGGTTGTGAAAATCATATGCATATACTATCAAAGAGTTGTATGGAAAGTGTATTTCATGATTTTTTTACAACATAAAAACTTTAACTGTTGTTTTTCAAACCATCAGAATGTGACAAATAAGTACTGAATCCTTTTTATTTTGAATAGGTTTTCCGTATTTTGTTCGAGAAAATAATTCAATTAAAAGGTATAAACAAAAAACCAATCCTGGCTCATCGAGAGAGAAAGATTGTGAGAGAAGGTATAAAACACTTCTTAGCTGTTGGATTCACTATTATTAGATTATCGTGGTCCAGGTTTTGATAATGGAGCTAAAATAAAAGGGACTCACATAGGTGAGAGTGCATATATTTCAAAGGAGAAACCGAAAGCATTTTACAAACCTTGTGCGTGGCGTAGCTTTATTTTGATTTTTTGGTGACATCACCGAGTCCTCGACTACAGCATTTATTTTTTTCAAAGCTTAAAAAAGTGTTTTATAAAATACTTGCCGCTTTTACAGTCTCTGGGATGCATCAAAGTAACGTGAAATATTAACCTTTAGTTGATATAAAGTGGGATAGCAGAAAAGATAATATAAAAGGTTTCATTTATCAGAATTTTTAAAAGCCTCGAGGGAAATAAACCGAAACAGTTTCTGATAACAATATTAACAAGGAAATAGATTATTTCTTTGATAACTAAGATTCACTCGAAACTATTACAAGTTTTGTAATGTAACTTTTATCGAAAGTAAATTTTGTGAATTAACTCTTACAAAAAGAAAGTATACTTGTGGGTATAGAATTTGAAGCTGTAAAAGAGACATTAGAACGCTTTCATAAATTATAAATTCTGTGTTTGGAAGTATTAACGATACAGAATAACAAATAGAAATCGAAATGAATTCTCGGGAAATGAAGGATGCACTTAAAATTATTATTTCAAATAATCTTCCCGTAGTTTACCACTGCTGACGATGTAAGTGAAAGTTGCAAAAGCAGATAATCTTTGCTAAATTTAAGGTTATTAAAAATCATTTAAGATTTTGAAATCGTCAAGAAAGATTCACATCGCAGGGAATTATATCAATGGAACGTCATATTGCAAAAGATTCTGATTCTGACGACGACGTTGTAGATGACTTTGCTGCAAATAGAGCCAGAAAAATATTATGAATAAACTAATTATAACTTTCATTAAATATTTCACCATGTAAATATACTTTGTGTTGAACATATAAAACCAGCTTTATGTGTAATTAGATCACTTTAATTATTTGAAAGAAGAATTATAACTATATGGCCTATATTAATCGTTAACTTGTCTTTTCAATAGGGGAAACTCATAAGCTCCGCTTTGCACGTCCCACCGTAAAATATTAAACCGGCCCTGCTATTGACAATCGGTAAGAACGGGAAGATCATACCGATCGGTAAGTTTTCTTTAAAGTTCGGTAAGCTTTGTTTCTTCCACAAATTCATGCTACAGATTTCGAATCAGCGTCTAAATTAAAATTTTCAAAGCTGCTTGTTGAAGTTTAGCATTATTTCAGATTCAGGTTATTGTGGAAACATTACCTTAAACAAACTATAGGAAAAATGTGTCAATCGACATCATTCTTAGTGAAAATCCAGTGGGAAAACACATAAGACTACTCGTATGTTTTCACATATAATAAATCCTATCTATTTCTGTTTCCAGTCTCTTCTGTGGCTTTCGGTTGTTTTTCGCTTTCGTAAATAATGTCGCCAACAATGGTTGTTCTACCGAGTGGCAGATCCTATACATTATCGGTGTGTCCATCTGTTCCTGTCTCTCTCCTGTCCCTTGGTATCTCTATCCCCTCCTTATTCGTTGTCATGTATCATTTTCAGTCTTTCCCTCTCCTTTTCGCTGTCTCCATAGTTGTTTTTCTCTCACTCAAAGTCCTGCTCCACCTCCTCCATTCTCCTAGACATTGTTCAGGGAAGTTTTGTTTCCCCTGACCTTTCTCAGCACTTCATTCTTCGCCGTCCACAGTCTATCCTCCTCTATGTCCACATCTCAAAGGTCTCAGTCATTTTCTTTCTTCCCCATAAGTTCCTTGTCCTTTTTCCTCGTACTCTCTTTCGTTCTTCGCTTAAGAGTGATTTTCATCGAACTTTTTCTCTCTTCGGCCATTCTTTTTCACCCTCAATTTCACTGATTAATGTGTGTACACTACAGTTGAGCCGGATTTACCATAAGGCGCAAGCTGAGGACCTACCTATCAAGAAGCCCTTGATGATATATGGAAGTGTCGTTGTAACAGACGATTAATTATATGAAACATACCTTACTGACTATATGAACATAGAATTATTTTTCTAGAGTCAAATCCAGGAGAAAGTGTTAGCTGAATTAACCATACAGTTCAAATTTACTCTTCCCATACACTTTTACAATATTGCGCTTTGTTGTAAATGTGACGAATTTTGTTTTATTTTTGCTCCATAGTAATGAATTCTAATTTTATTTTCGAAATTGACGTAATCCGTATTGTACGACCCTCCTGCTACTTCGGCCAATCCGAAATTTAGCGTAAAATAAGAGAAATAGATGCAAGGACGAGCCGTTTTCGGGATTTATTTCTTGCGACAACATTAAGCTAAAGAGGTAGCTCGAACTCTTGGTGTCTACGTACATGTTTCCAAGGTATTTATGTAGATGTAGATTTAATTTAGTTTCCTTTAGTTGCTGAAATTATTATTAAAGTTTCTATCGACAGAAATAAATATTTGGAGCAATATTTCTTACTGATTTGTCTTTTGGGATCTCATAATAGTTTTGTGCGCAAGATCTTTAGAAATGTAAACGCAGCACTGTTTGCTTTTTGATTTATTCCTTCCTTATGCAATTAAGATTATATTCAGGAGTACATTGATAAGCCCTGCAACCCCCTTATTGCGGGGCTATATATTCAGGTATCCCCATTTTATCGGCAGAAGGTTAACTCCCTGGAGTTAACGCCGGAACGCCGATTTTTGTGTTCAATTATTCTTTATCGTTCATCCTCAGCAGTATCGTTTTTGCCACTTCCATTGCAAAATATTGAGGATGCCTCTACTACTAGAAATATTTGAACAAAGAAAAACTTCCAAGCATTGTGATTGGGATGAATGTATTGAAAAGTGTATATATGAAGAGCGTTTTTCTCGACCACGGTAGACGAATGATCCGAAAACTAACATTTGCGTGATTCAAATTCAATTTTATCAAAGATAAATTGATTGAAGCCAACGAGTTGGAAACTTGCAGTCCCTTTCTGTGTTGGAAGAGAATCTGGTTTACAACGTTCAAATTTCAACATTTATGTTTACCATGATTTCTCGAGAGGCTTAACTGCTCATTAAATGACAAGCAAGTAGCTGAATGCCGACAGTTGGGAAAATTAAGAACAACACAAAAATATTAAAGTAAAAAATGAGAATCCATATAAATTTCATTTCGATTTCGGAGAAAATTTGGAAAAGTAGAAAAATATCGATTTGTTTACTAATTTTATAGGCGATATATATTAAGGTTACCTGAGAATGTGAAGGAAGTTGGAAGTTGGTTGGAGAGATGTGCGACTAATTGAGCTTGGGTAACAACAGCCTTGAAAGTCGATGGATTGTAAATCTGCTGGCAGGAAACATTTTCTCCCTAACTTACAGCCATTATAACTAAGCGTAATTTGCTATTAGATAGCAAAGGAGATGATTATTGAAAAAAATGCCAACATTTCGAATCTAATTAATTATTCTCTAAGGTCTGATCATGTTTCGGCAAAACTTAAGAATTAGTTTCCGAGGATATTTTTCTAGCCAATAATATTTATCTTCCATTCATAGAACGTGTACAAATCATCTACAAAAAAACGAATTCTAAATAAAACGAATTATTGGTGTTTGATTTTTAGGAGTAATAATTCTCGCTACTGTTGACTAAAGCAAAAGACATAAATCGGACTTCGGAAGATTCCGCTGAAGAAAAACGACCAATTTATCGTTTTAAACATCGATAACGAAGAAATCACAACATGTTAAAATTTACTGTATATAATGTAAATTTTAAACAAATATATAAGTTGCATTCCAACAAAAACTAATCATCTAAGTGGATTAAAGTCAATTAACACCCTTTTTGGCTACCTATTTTTCTGAACATATTTGTGATTCTAGTTTCATCTTACTCGTGAAAATATTATTTTAAAACTATGCTTCGAAGGTTTAATTTATTTTCATTCCTCTCTTTCATCCTTCATGTAAAATACTTGACGTAAAGACAACTCAGGCGTTGCAATACCGGTCTTTTATAACAACTTTATCGCTATAACAGGGATTTCTCACTGCATCTCACTCGACAAACAATTTTATTTCTCAAGCAAATTTCGCTAGTGAACTTTTGAAGAAACTCTCCGATAGCACTTTTCACAACAAACGTGGATACATCATGAGCAATCTATCGTCATAAACTGCTTACGCACGGTATACTGAACATTTTATGCTCCTACTGGAAAAAATAAGCGATCGTCTACTGAATCATGAGCGGTTTCGCTACTAAATTAGCTTCTTGCCAGAATTACGACGTCGCTTGGATTATTGATATAGAACACTCCATCCTTTGTGAAACAAAAAACATGCTCCAGGTGAGGCTCGAACTCACAACCCCGGCATAGCTCGGACACTGTCTTATAAGTACCGTGCGCTAACCAATTGCGCCACTGGAGCGATGGTAGCGATGTCGTGTATCACCATTAAGTAGGAAAGGCACATACCGCAACCACCACCATATATATATATACATAACCACCATTATATTATATAACCACGTATATAACTCTGTCTATATTTTCTGTCTCATTATTTTCTTTTCAAGAAAAACAAGGAGAGATGAATCGAAGCCATTACCTATGCTTGACAAACTTAAACTCATTTATAATATTTTTAACTTCTAACTAACGTCTGCTTAGACTTAATCCAGAAAGTACATACATAATGAAAATTGATCTGTTTTTCAAAATCTAGCTACTTTCAAGTAGTACTCAAGAAATTACTCAAACAATGGCATAATATAATTTCCTCACCTCCTAAGCATTTACGTTTTATCGAAAAAAGTGAGTCGAAGCCTGAAGGCCTTGGGATCGATGTCCGGATCCCATACATATCATGGTCCTCACTGCATAGGTGATTAACATGTAATATAGGTATGTACTAGCTTAGAAAGCTGTATATTTTACCGTTTTCTAAAAATAATTTCTAAAAAACTCTTAAATTTTGCCCGTCTAAACCAGACGCCCCCCTTTATGTCGAGAGCTGTTTTGTAACGCCTTCAAATCTTTAATTTAAATAACATCGAAAGCAGCCAGTTCTCTATCAGCTCTATAACGATTCAGAAAAGCACTATTGAGACAACGAAAGGAAATAAAATTTCGGCTGAGATTTTAGAGGGGTAACACTCGCAGATACTGAAGGCTTCCCAACAGTCACAATCTTTTTTATAAGTAACGGCTTACAAACTTCAAAACGAATTATAATATCCAGCGATGGCCTTCCCGTTATTTTCATATAATGAATCAACATTAATAACTATATGATATTCCTGGTCTTCACGTCTTCCGTGACGGTACCGGGGCACAAACTGTCCCCGCCGTACATCAATCCCCTATTCCTCTCACATTTCGTTTCTTAAATTCTATTCCCACCAATGCATTAACTTTACACTTATTTACTATTGAGTCTATAGGCATCGAATAAGTTTTAAAGAATAACATTTGCCAATTGATTTCCAGAAAATCTTCCACGCCGGATCGTTTTCTTATTGATTAAAAGGAGACAGAAAATTACTCTTAAAAATAATAAATGTCACTGACGTGAAATAAGACCATTTTGATAACGTAAAGGCATTTTCCTGGAATCTAAGGACTCGTTCTATCACAGCCATCAATTCTTTAGGAAAGGTCTACAAACGTCCTGCTCGTTAAGTGTTAAGGGAGTTACAACATCAACACAATCCCTCATTTTTATCTCCAAGAAGAAAAATATCACTGTTGCAAAACCAATGGCCATTCAATACCAGAACTAAGGCGGGAACCACTTTTTGCGGGCATTTCGCCACCGCAAAAAGTTTCGCAGGGATCCTTGTTTCAAGGAACGTAACCTTCTCTGGTGAAATATAAAGGAAGGAGACCCTTAGTGGGTTTGTCTCGTGACCTTCCGGAGCATAGAGACCTCGCTCAGTTCCATCTGAAAGAATTCGCTGCCATTCTTGGTGACCGGAGACGGCCCGAAACATTACACTTTTTTTCAGATGAATTATAACATTCCTGGCTTTGCAAGGAAGAGAGGCGCAGAAAAGAGGGAAGTAATAAACTTTGAAGAATTGTTTCGGCCAGTAATATTTCGCTCTACTTCCCAAAAAAAGTAGGGAACTCGAAAGAGATTAGTTTCCCTTGGACCGCAGCGGAAGGAAAAGACTGGCTTCCCTTTAGGCTAGTGTTTGCTGATTTGTCGTCGAAGAGTTAAAAAGTTTACTCCGCATACGATTATGCATGTGACGCTTAAATTGCTTCTGGAAGCTTCGAAATTCCATATCTGTTACAATTTTCCAGCCTATGAATAAAGCGACGAAAAATATTAAAAACTTTTTGGAAGAACCTTATTCTCAATTTTCTTAGCATATATTTTCTATATTTATTTTCTTAGCTAATGGCTTTTAGATTACTGCGGATGGGAGTAATCTAAATCTAAAATCTAAGACAATATAGGACATGACATAGATTAATTTTTACGTGCATGTTTTATGTGGCGAAAACCTACAATCCTCGGAGCACTAACATTTAAAATTAAGTGATCTCTTGACTTTATAACCACTTCGAGTACAGAATAATAGATAAAAGATCAAATTAATTGATACGAACTGAAAACGTGGATGAAATTACTAGTCACTTAGCGGAAGCAATAAGTACTCTCTTTCAATATGAGGGCTGCTTCACAATTACCAATTTCATAATTTGCCGAGCCCCTGAATACAATACAAAGTAACAACGTAAAAGCTCGTCCGATTGATGCTAATTCTGGAACCCCTTTTATCATCGCCCCAGTGGCACAATTGGCTAGCTCACGGTACTTACAGGCAGCGTCCAAACCCCACCTGGAGCATATTTTTATTATCTTTTGGGAGACTCGCTCTAAAACTGCCACTTCAAGGCAGATCCGTGCTTATTTTATAATGGAGCTAATATTTGAAAAAGTTAAATCAACCCAAAATTAATGACTGTTTGAACTTTTGCAAAATAAACTTCACGAGAGGAGTAGTGAAGAGTTCACATCCAAGATTCATCGATAGCGAATCCATTTCTGTTCTCTTGATATAAATCATGGGAGTATGTAGACAACAAATACCGGTTTAGGCAAATTAATGGCTATCTAATAATTTCATACTGTAGTGATATTCGTTTTAGTCGAATTTTTGCAAACTGACGACAAAGAATGAAGCAATACCTTTACATTCACTCTAGCGAAAAATTAATTTTTAAAACTATTTTTCGTGATATGGGTGCATTACTCCGAGTTGCGAAGAAGTATGGATAAACAGTCAATTCAGATACGTGATGTCCAAACCCGTCCTAAGATGGAAAAAACATGCTCCAGGTGAGGCTCGAACTCACAACCCCGGCATAGCTCGGACACTGTCTTATAAGTACCGTGCGCTAACCAATTGCGCCACTGGAGCTCTGAACAAGTCCGATAGTATTTTCACAATATGTCTGCCTATATTTTCTCTATCTCACAACTTTCTGATTGATTAAACCGTATAGGAGGAAATCGAAGCCATCGCCTGTCAAGTTTTACTCTTTTGTAATAACTTTGGCTCCCAACTAACACAGCCAGTCATTAACCCTGAAGGTAAAATTTTACGAGAAGCAGTTATTTTCAATTTATACCAGAAACATTCTAAGATTTTCAAGGGCAGCAAAGCTAAATTTACAGAACTTACAGAATTAAAGGAAAGGGGAAAGATGTGATAAAGTCGCTGCTGAGTGGAAGTTAAAAGTCTTAAAATGAAGGTTTCTGATACCGAGATTATTTGATTATTTTCCATTTCATAAGTTGCACTAGTAATTGCTTGATACGAAGATTATATTTTATTCAAAGTTTCGGGTAAAACAGAAATATAGAGGATTAAATCAAAAGATATCATTATATGTAACTCTAGGGGACCCAAACTAGCACAACTCCCTGTCCAATACGAATAGCTGATCCATAGTATCTAACGACGGCGCGAGGGAGAAATAACATTTGAATGAAGATAACATTTTTTTAAGTAGAGCTGTTTGTTGAATCCTTGCCACCAGATCATTGTCCTAATTGTAAGGTTATCTACAATAATAATAATGTCATCGAAAAGTTCAACCGATCAACCGGAAAATTATTTTAAGAAAATATTTCATGAATTTATTTAATTTAAAATGAGTAATGAATTTAACGTGATTCAATGATGTAAAAATATTGAAAAGTAATTTTTAATTAAAATCTCATGAAGTGCGATTTTAAATGAAAGCCAACTTGCGTAAAGAAATATTCGAAACAGGTAGTAGGAATAAGGTTTACGTGAAATTCGAGTATAATAGTTGAATACCAAATTAAGAGCCATAGCTACCCTCTTATACGGCTTCGCTTAACAGCTTCGTTGGAGAATTGAGCCCTATCGCCAGGATTAAAGACTTAATGCTCCCTAAAGAGGAGGTATTCGAGCGAAGGGCATAGCCATCGAGCGACTGTAAGAATCCTGGCTATGTAATCTGAGGGGGCAGCCTAACTGGGCAAATGGCTGAGTCAGATCGGCTCGGATGGGTATTTCTCAGCACAGGTTGAGTTGGGACGCGTAGGGTACAGGAATTCTCGATTTGTGGAATTGGGATGCGCCCCAGTCTGAATGGTCTCCGGGGAGCACATAAAGCGACGATAGCACGAGGGAAAATATATATTCTGAGGGAAACCAGTTATCCCTAAGTAGTCGAGAAAATGTTCCCCTTAAATACTACCCTTCCCGGCGAATTGTTTTCAGCATATTGGTTATAAATGGCATTCATTCACGAGATGGGTGCCTTTTCACGCCTTTAAAATTTTCCTTTGATGCCAATATTGAATGTTTTATTTGAAATAAATTCGTTGATGATAATTTTACCCACCGTAAATGTAGCATGAATGTGAAAACTTAACAATACGCGATTATGGACGCAAAGATAGTTTTTGTTTTAAATTATTATTTACGACAGCAAAACGATCGTGGTTATTAATTGTTTATAATTTTGATCAAGAGTCATTTCTAACAATAATGAAAAATATAATCATTATTGATCAGTTAAAATTCGGTTATTAAAGCAATTATAAAAATAATAGTTATGCGATTTCTTTTGGAATCATTTTTTTTTTCGGCAAATAAGGCAACTTAGTATCCTTACCCGAGATTTTAGAAAGAAGGGGCTCTTTTAATTCCTCTGACCTTTTAAAGGAAAGGGGCTGATAGTGGGATTGACGTTAAACACACAATCCCGGTACAAAGGAATTTCTATTCACTTTCGTTACGGAGAAAGTAAACCAGCTTCCTTTAGCTCAGAAACTAATGACCCAAAAGCATACCACAGAGAAGATTAGGGTCCCACGGTACTCTGGCCTTAGCTGAAAACGTTCTTTTTAAAGCCTTCTAGAATGGAACATTCTGTAATAAAACTGGGACTTCGATAGGATAAATTATATAAGAGCGAAAAGAAATAGATTTGTCGATTAATTTACAATTTAACGTGTGATGTTTCGCCCTTATACTCCATTGACTTCTTTTAATCTTCTGATGAATAGAAGAATTTAGAGTCCACTCCAACTGAGAGCATAACTTCTACTTTTACTACAACTAAGTTCATTCCCCTTCATTTAGAAGTTTCTGTTTCTCAATTTGAGCTACAATGATCACCAGGAAAAGGGTGAATTTAATATTCAACGTTCAGTTATGACGGGAAGGAGAGATGGGAATGTCTAAGACTTAACGAGGGTATATTCAATCAACCTTGAATCTCAGATCAGTAGATCAGTTTCTCCGCACTTTTAAAAGAGGAAGGCGAATAGGAAAACATTTATCGATTCAGAAATCAGTGGAACCCATGGAATTTAATTTTCTCGACTGCGACACTCCTCCGAGAACTCGAAACTAGAGTTGGCAACTTGAGGTTAAATTAATGAAGTTTTTTTCGATACCTCAAGAAGTGAATATTTTTGTGCAGAAATAACCATTACTGATGTAAATCTGTACTTCTAGTACTAATACAAGAATACAGATAGAGTATAATCAGTTTCCTATTCTATAGAATTTATTTACGGATAAAACCCAAGAATTTTTCTATGGCGATTTAAAGAAAGGTTTTTCACATAAACATGAGTACACTTAAAACGAAACAAAAATCTTATTACCTCTAACCCAACATCAAAAAAGATATACCTGTATCACTTAATAGAATATAGTAAATATTCTCATAATCCACATTGTCTATATAGGAACGACAATCGTAAAATTAGAAATCTACGAATCTGTTGCTTTTCCTCAAACCGAATCGAATAAAGAAACTTCTGACGATTTACACTAGCATCTAACGAGACTGCAACGAATTAGTTGTCCTGATTGAAGGAAAGTAAGCGAAGAGAAGAGATTGTCGGACACGTTCGTCAAGAACAACAGTACTGCTTACAAAGTATTAGAAAAGAGCTCATTCAAACCTTTATCTAGAATGTCCAAAATACTGTTAAGTACCATAATGAAAAGAATCAGGAAAAATACTTGAATGTATTAATTTTCTAAAACTTCGCATCGTTTTATTTGTATGCGTTATTTACTTAAAAACATTTATAATCCAGGAACAAATCTAGAAACTTGCCAAAGGGAGGGAGGATCTTGCCAAAGGGCGAGGGGGATTTAAGACAATTTCCTTTAATTTCTTTAGGACATTTTCGTAGCAAGTTTCTAGTATTAAAAAGTCAGAGGGATCCCCCACGGTGGATCCGCCAATGACATAATCTAGCATTTCCGGAAAAAGCATAGAAAGAGGCAGCAAAATAGCCAAAGCTCCGTGAATAGCTCTCTCAAAAAAATAATGTGTTCAACTTTTGTTAAAACGATCCTTTCCCTTTGTGGCTATGATCTTGACCCAGCAGAGTAAATTAATTGAGGGATGTCTAATATAGCTGGCCTTCGCGGTTTAGACAAGACAAGATGGCGGGCGGCAGTCTTTGCGCAATCCACATATTACCCGCTATAATATTCGGTTTTTCGGTTTGGCTAATTCTTGGCCCTCAAAGGGCTGTTGCAGGGGTATTTCATTTCTTTATAAATGGAAACAAAAACTTTCTTTTGTCATGATAATAACAATCCACACTTAAAAATACTACTCACGCATGCTGGTAATAAAAATGATTAAATTAGTCTTAAGAAAAATATGATAATACTAATATTGATTACAAACATTTTATGTGTCTAATTGTTGCTCAAATTATTTCCTTTAATTTGATAAGAATAAGGGTATTCAATCGTTACATACTACAAAATTCAAATTCATAAGCTAATGATAATAATAATGAATTAATAATGATAATAATGAAATTATTGATTTCAGGCTGGATTTCCTGGAAAGATTAACGATAAGGTTGTTGATTTTTATTTCTTCCCTAGGAATAAAATTTATTTGACTGTATGCAATAAAAAGCATATCTAATTATTTCAGGGATAATTAGTTCAATTAATTGGGATATTTTCAAATAGCAATGCACGTTAAGCCATAGCGACGCTAACAAATATGTAAGTATGATAAAAGGACAAAAAATTTATTTTAAAAGGCCTTAAAACTTTATTATATCACCATCAAACTTATATATGGAAGCTTCATAATTTATAGCTATGAATTTGAGCGATCGAGAAAATCACAATTACTACCACGATGCGTGCTCATATTTTTCCAGTATTCTTCATCCTCCTCTTTCTATGTTAAGTGTGTACTAATACTATCTGGGCACAATGTAAAACTTGCAATTAGTGTTTTTTAAATTCATGAAAAACACAGGCAATTTTCAAAAGTTAACGCTTATATGATGAAAAAGTAAAAAATATAGATTGAAATCGAATTAATCTCACTGCCCATCTCTTACGGCTTTACAATCTAGACTATGATGTCTTCAGAAAAACTCTAAACTACGCGTTACTTGATGTCAGATGTATTGTACGAAAGACCCCAAATCAGAGACGCATATCTGCCGCCCGAATGCGACCATAATTCTCCGCTCCTTAAAATTAAATACCAAATCCATACATACCCTGATTTTCCCAAAAAAAATTTTGTAAAACTTTGAAAAACCATTGTTTTATGACTTCGTTTCCCAGCTTACTTTGGTTAAAAACAACAGAAACACTTACTTATGCATATTCCGTATGTTGACATAGTAAATCGTCATTATAAGTTAATAGTTGAAATTACTTTTGAATGTGTTAGCAGCAACAGTCTCCGGAAGAGTTAATAAAACACCAAAAGATATTTGCAAATTAGGAAAAACTCCGATCAAAAACCTAAGAAAATGTATAATCCAAAACCAGAGAAGGGTGTATTCTTGGTACCGGAATATCTTTTATTGATTCAAATTCTTCGATTACATCAACTGCACAGTTATTCCTCTCTCGTCTTGAGTTAACCATAATACTTCTCTCTAAACTTTAGCCAATCTTTATATTCACATCATAATCTCTCCTATATATTTCGTGTGTATCACATAGAAAGCAACAAATAATGTGGTTGCAATGATAACAATGGTTGGCTACCTTCTGTTGCCGCACCTAAAGATGCCGCCGCCCGGATGCGATGCATCCATAGTACGGCGCGGCTCTGACCAATAATCTTATGAAAGAGTGTATACGTAACCTGCGACTGATTTAGATGACCCTTCTTCTTTTCTGTTATTTGAGCTTCAAATTCTTATAATGCGAAGGCTTATTCTGAATATTATTCCTTTAATCTGTACTTATCCATGAAATGTAACAGATGGTAAGCTTATAGAGGCTATTAAAATTATCTTCACGGCAGAGGAGGGAGGCAAGAAATATTACGTCTTTTACGACACGGGGAGGGAGCCCAATCAAAATGATTAACTTAAAACTCCTCATCTTTGATTGGGAGTAAACCTATTGGATGTAACTGTAAACTCGGAGACACTATGTATCTCCAAAGATTTCCGTGAGAAATCAGCCTCTCTTAGCTCTGTGTTGCTACGGGTGATAGATTGGTTTCCTTATTATATCCATATCGACCCCGAGGGTTCTAAATAATATTATCAAGAGGTCCATTCGAGTTCAGGGTCGACTGATGATCGATAAATAAAATTAAAATTCACTACTACGGTACTTCAGAAAGAATGAAAGCAATGTGTTACAAGTGGCAACACAGTTGAGAGAGACTGATTCCTCATGGAACTCCGAGAGATAATGAGCGTCTCCTAGTATACAAGTCACTTTAATCCTCTCAGCCCTCCCCGCACCCTAAAAGACTCTTCAGCCGTGAAGATAAATGTAATAGACCATAGCTAGCTTGAGCTCATAAAAGGCAGGTGAGCTATACGAATGAAATTCCTCGATGATGACGCTTCAGGAATCGATCTGTTGCTACGTGTTGTCCGTCCCAATGATTCCTTGGCTCGGAACCTAATGGCGGTGGGTTACTCTAAAAACAAATTGTAAGAGTAACAAGGAAAATAATCTTACAAGGGGAATGTTAAAGGCCAAATTTATTAATGATAATCCATTCGGCCTCCCTCCAGAATATCTCGCCTTTTTATTCCATCGCTTTATCAAAATTTACAGAAGTTGCTATTTTTTGTGATGTTTCTATTTATTCTATATGTGGATTAAATCTGCTATTAATTAGCATTTTGCTTCCTAGTATTCAGTCTAAATAAGAATAGGTCGAATACACGTATCTACGTGTCCTTTTTCTTATCAAATTTATGGTTATTCATGCATAAATGGTCCAGAAGAGAAGGGAAAAGGCCTTCACAAGAAAGTTAAAGAGCTAAATTTCAATACCTAGCGTTTAATTGCAACACCGCGGGATGGAAATTTGAACATGTGAGAAAAGGACGACAGAAACGGAAAATAGCTAAATTTCACAGTTAATGGAGTTTTTCGAAAAAGTATTTCCTTTTGATATAAAGGAATATTGAGATATATTATAATTACCTTTAAAAAATAATCAAATAAATACGATTTCCTCGACCTATCAGATAGTAAAGAGGGGTTACGGAAAAATCTTGAGCTATATAAAACAGGGATCAAAGAGTCACAAATATGTCAACTAATATAAAGCTTCACATGAAGATTTGAATGTGTTAATTTTCATTAACTTGCATTATAGATTTTGGTACTAGTGATTTAAAGAAGAATACCTTTCGCATATCAGAAGTATTTTACATAAAACACCAATTGGAGAGAATGAATTAATTTATACTGAACCACAATCTTTTTTTGGTTAAGTATGAATGAATTCATTCTCTCCATTTGTTTTATTGATTATGGAGTACCACCAAGTTAAGGCCGAAACTATATCCGCTATTTTAGAAGGATTTTGTTGCAAAATTGGATTCTCTGCTTGAATAATAGCAAAAAGCTAAATTACTTATAGATATTATTTATAACTTAAATCGAGATTCTAGGGAATTAGAGTCTTAAATA
>KZ308189.1:1793019-1834317 GCA_000376725.2 Ladona fulva
GAATTATCTGTTTTTAGGTTTCATTTTCTTTTGGTTTTGGTCATACTTACCCTACGGGACTACCCAAGGGTTAATTAAAAACAAATCATTTTCATTGAAAGCCGTATGACCAGAAAATGTTGCACTGATGGTATCTAAAACTTAAAACATCAGAAATAATACATTTTATTGAAAATTTTAAAATTTTATTTTATTAGATATTATGTTTTTTATAAGTTAACGAAAAATATGTATTGAAATTAAACTCCAAAGCTAGAAAATGAACGTGCGAGAATTTTGAATTTACATTTTAGTCCAAATACATTATTCATTGATGTTCGAACTCTAAAGTATGCCATCTTTTCTGAATGGGCCATCACATTATCAAAAATATAACTGCTCAATCACGCAGAGTATACTTTCAGAGCTAAGCAACAGTTAATTTACCCCATGATCTTAGGTACTTTGAATACATCTGAATCTATCGGTAATAGCCTGTGTTCGTGTTTTTCTAGATCATCAATATTGATGCAAAGAACGTAGTATTATTAAAGATATGATTACTGAGTTTTTCTTGGGTATAAATTTCTAGTAAAAGCAAAATGAAAGGTAAGTACGAAGTGATTAACAATTAAAACATCTACGAAAGGTAGACAACCTCAAAAAGTACTAAACCTTCTGAAACCGCAGCGGAAAGAGTATCTTCTTGACTACCATCAATATGGATCCAAATTACATCTCCAAAAGCTACACAAGGAATTGAAACGTCGACATCCTTTCATGCAAAAGAGTAATGAAACCTCTGATGGGCGCTGACAGCGAAATATAGAAACGAATATAATTCCGTTCACTTTCACTGATAAATCCATCAATCCACACTCCGATCGCTAATCACATATCCTCCTTTTGCTTACACCATTGGGGGTGCTTGACATTCCATGTCAAGTGGACCAATTTTAGAGAAATGCCCCGCTCGACCATCACCGATTTCAATGACATTTTGTATGAACATAACTTCATATCTTCTATGAACATTTCCCAAGTTTTACATCCATCGATGAAATATTTGCTGAGATATAGTCATTTGTTTGACCCCCTACCGCAGCCTTCTACAGTTAGACATCGATTTTTAGCAACTTTGAAACACGTTAGGCAGTATTCCGTTGAGCGAAACAAAACTAGGTATTCTTATACAACCTATGTTGCTCTATTACAGAAAATAATAAGAAATCTTTTATGAACGAAATCTGCGAAGAAATTGTGAAGCAAAATCATTTTATATCTTTTGAAATAAACATACAATAAACACGAAACTTTGTGCCTACTTTAAAAACTACTGTATAAAAAGACTGAATGTTCACTCTTTTTATGTTCATTTCTCATCCACCTCACAATTATAACCTAAATCGCTGTAGTTTTAATATAGACATATTGACATTGCTACTTTATGAGCTTCTATGGACTGTTTTATAAAAATCACTATGTATACCTTATCGGTGTTTCAAATCCAACTTCCAAAAAGAAAAACATCGGCATCAAATCCTGAGCCAAACTGAATCCTTCATAAAATAAATTCATAATAGCATCAACGGTAGCTTAAATACCAGCTTTAAAATCAATTTGAAATTGATGAATTCTGACAAACGTTAAGTGTATTTAATCCACTTCCTAGGTGCACGCCAATAATTCCTAGGTGCACGCCTTATCGTGCCAAGTATCAAAAATCCTTTCCTTGTATTTAATCCAATTAAGTGTGATTCCTAAAGGTAAGATGGTCCTAATATATATAATCAATTATAAAAATAATACTTATTCGACTTCTTTTCTCGCTCTTATAGTCCATACTGCGTGCGATTATTCATTCTTAATAAATTTTGCAAAGTAATTGAAACCTGCAAGCGATTATAGTGAAATAAACTTATATCTCATGGGAATGCTTTAAGTCTGAAGTCGAACTGGAGGCTTACTTTATGAAAAATAGCCCATTTTCTGTGCAGGGAAGAAATTCGATATTATGTCAAGTTGGGCAATTTTTGGCTCTAGGGTTCTAAGCAGACATGCATACACTTATTTTATTTAAGCTAAGATTTACTTCATATAGTCCAGAAATGTCCACAAGTCCACAAATGAACCAAGTATTCTTTCCTGATTATCTTATCTTAATTAAAAATGGAATAGGTGTCCAAATAAGAGCTAGCACCTCGGGGGATATGAATCTCCCTGATTTATAGGCAAAATTGCTACGAAGCCAAAGGTCACGGAAATCCGAAATCCGCTTCTGGTAACACTCATACCGGAAACTAAATTCGGAGCCGCATCCTCGCTTAGTTGGCGGGCAATCCTGATTGATACCCTTGAATCAATTCAGCAGCAGGGGTTAGAGATGTACAAGTACATTCACTTGTACATTCACGTTGATGGCTTAAGCTTCACTTGATTCGGGAGTTAAAGCCATTTTGTTGATTGCAAACCTAGGAATTAAAACAGAATAAACGATTGAGATAATCGGAAAGCCATGCCACTCTTATGAAGGTTTCTTTGAACCCAAGTTTGGCTTAATGGACTGAATAGAATAAATGAATTTAACAGTGGTAGTAATTTCAAAAGTGCTTCGGCACTTAAGGCGATTTCGCAAATGAGCCCCCATCGGGAATCAAACCCGGAGCCGCTTTTACCGAAGTTACCCAGAAGGCTATCCAGATGCCTTAAATTAATTTAATGAGATGGATTGCATAACCCGTCACAAACAAAATAATTAGCAATTCCACTTCAAATATCTTTACTGCTTCAAACTACCTTCTAACGAAAGCGTGAACAATAACAAAAGTCCAATCCAATGCACAGAAGTTATTATTTCCCATTTGGCTTTCCTTAAAAGAATTTTCACAACTTAATTCTTAGGTCAGCGAAGATGAAAAGGATATTTATACGCTGGATATATATTTATATGCATGACTGTCTACAATTCTTGGGGATGATATCACAATCTTTATTCATCTCTTCACACATACACTATTAAATATCCTCATAATGTTCATATCGAATACTATTTTTCCTCTAGATCTTCAAATCAGGCTCAACATGACAGTACTTGCAGGAATAAAGAATCAAAATGTATGGGGCCACCTTACCTGAAATTAAATTAATAGGGTCGCTGATTCTTTGAAATTGATTACATTTGTCGCCCACGAAACTCTTAGTGGATAAGTCGTTTTGACTTAAGAAACGATTCCAACAGTCATAAGGGTCTCCGCGAACTAAAATAGAAGGTAAACCAAAGAGCTGGGAAACTTATATCGTGGAGTATCTGCATACACCGCACTTAAGTCACGTGCAGGGCATACATAAGAAGTAGTTCTAGAAAGAATCAGAGCGCCTAATTTTCTGTGACTGTAACTCTCAAATGAAAACGTTTTAAATGGAATCACTCAGAAGTTTTCTAGGTCACCATACGAAAGCCGAAAGGAGTTACTGTAAAGAGCTACCACGAAAATAGAAACGTGAAGAATAAGGATAAAATCGTTTGGAAAGAAAATTGAATTGTTAGACTTTGAAAACTTAAGGTGAAGCTGAATTTTAAGACCTTAGAGAACTTTAATTATTAAGAATTTTATTATAACGTTCTAAATATTTATATCCAAAAATAAATAAGCGCGCAACCGCAATCGCCTGTACCCTAAACACGTGAGCCAGTCCACAGGGGGATTAAATATGAATTTATTCAATTTCTATAGATTAATTTACGTTCTCCCGATATTCGTGATATTTTTCCAATATTCATGAATCCTGATTAATTCTGTTTCGAAATGAAATGTCCCGCAAATATAACATTGAGGTTTGGAATTTCCGAAGCAGAAAAATTTCTGGAATCGAGCTGAACTTTCCATTGTAGGCAACACGTAATATTGGTTTTATAGAAAAAATCTCATTATTTATATCTATTGATGAGAATTTTTCGTCGTTGAAAACATTTGGAAGGATAAAACTCGAAAGATGCTTGCCCATCAGGAAATAATTCCATCGTTTAGAGAAACGTCGCATGATGAGCAATATTTAGCGTTCTCCGGAGCTATTTCCGTCAGAAATCGGATTTCTGCGTACTACCTCGGAAATCATAAAATTATTTTCTTTTGGAGGCATAAATATCATCCCTGTTTTGTTTTCCCATTCTTTTCCTTGCTTGAGGTTGAGAAATGTTTTATTTATGTGCAATCGGATTAATTTACCGCATTCAAATTTATCCTAAACGAAATTAACTTCAAAATATTCTCAGAAAATTAATATAAAAAATATGCCAATACCGTAAAATGTAATCTATTTAAAAATGTGAATGGTAATAAGTATTAATACGATAAAATCAAATCAGGGGAGGAATTTTTTGAGTCTATTTTGAAAGTTTTAGTACTATTAGAGTAACATAAGTCATTTATTTAATGCTTTGCATTTCTACGTAGATAATTTTGGTAAAAGTACTTCCCTTTTAAGAAGATGTGGCGTAAGTAAGGAGGAAAAAAGTTGGGTCAATCTTTCAAATATTCATGACTAACCTCAGCATGCTAGCGAGTCTGAAAAAAATAGTTAACATTCATTTTCTCAAAAGACAGAGCAAGGGAATGAATAATGAAATTTTCCAAAGAAAACTGTATGCAATTTCAAAGTTTATAAGGAAAGACTAATCTCAAGAGTTGAAGACAAGTATGCAATGATGTTTTATTCTGTATAGTGTGTATAATATGGGAGTGGTACTAAAAATTAGACACTAGATGTGGATCATGATACTCAATAAACAGAGCGAATCACTCGGAAAAAGAAGTTTAAATACTATTTATACAAAGGGAATAAAATATTTGATATTCGATTACTTCTGTGGAAGAAAGATTAAAAGTACACTCTCTAAGAAATGGCTACAAAATGGGATAAGGGAGACGTAACGGGTGGTTGATCAAAACGAGAAATAAACGGAACCAAATTTGATGGGAGAGATGTTTCTGGCAAGACAATGGTGCTGATGAACGGGAAAAGGGGAGAAACAAAAGAATTCCTGAAGAAAACAAAGAGCGTAGTTAATAACCAGCATGTAAAAAAACAGGCCGGAAAAAAAGGGAAAATTTTCAGAGGGGCAAATACGGCCTACACATTGACGTCGGTGTTACTCCGACATTTCCACATCCAGAGCTTCCTCAATTTACATGGCGCTGTATGACCCGTCATTCAGGAAATCCTGAATGGCTTCGAATATAGCCACGTATTATACAAAAATATTTCGCATATGTACTGAAGAAATCGGGAAGAAAAACATCGTTCCGCAAGATTCATTTTCATTATTATTTGTACATAAATTGAGTACTCCTAACTATGAAAATCGTTCGGTTGCTGCGAAGCCTTTATATACCAACTTCTTACAAGATCATCAAGTTCTAAAAAAATGTAAAGTAACAGTTACATTTGTAAGTAATGTTACCAGATATTCGCTTACTTCCGTTACGATAGAATCAAACATGAACATCCTCTGCTTAATTTTACGACTCATAATGTTAGCTCTATCAAAATAATTTCTACAGATATACCCTAGGGTTCCATTATATTTTGCTCAAAATACTTCCAAAGAAATAAGATTAAAACGCTACAGCGTATTTTTGAGTCCAAATTCGTATTAAGCAACGGCCCCTGCGGATAACGCGGAAAACTCATTCTCCGACCGGCGATTCGAGAGAATTTAAAACAAAGCACTCCTTTGTCCGAGAGGAAAGAGCCAAATGAACAGGGGTTCGTTATAATGTGACCACAGAAACCCTAATTTCCGAGCCCTCAAACTGTAGTGCTACTCTATTATCGTTACCTTTGACGAATTTTCCCGAGTTCTTCAAAGAGGCGGCAATTTCGCGGCAACGAGCCGATGTAAGGTGTTGTTTACTCGGCCAAAGAAGAGGTCCAATCGATAAAGCGACCTTTCTCTACACTCCCTCTCTTCTCCGAAATGGGATCGAACTCCAAGTGCACTCCCGGCGGCCACTCCAAGGTCTACATCTGGGCCCACACACTCTGATTTGCCATATCATATTCCAACCTCCCGGAACTTGCTTTTCTTTACAAGGGTGACCACACATACCTCCGGATGTGCCAGGACAGTCCCGGATTTTGCGTCGCTGTCGCCGAGTTATTCTCCAAAAGAACGATGCTTTTCGGACAACTCATTGATGATCCCCTCTGCATCTAAACTCTGGGGTGGAAGGTTGACTCGGGGAGGGTTTTTAGGATAGAACATAGATGATCTACAACAATGCTTCTATTGTTTTGAGTGCAACTAAATTTCTTCCTGTGGGCATTAGTTGTGCGTGATGTGTCAGCGTTTCCCCACAACGTGAATATTTACGACAGCGATATTCAAATGTGGAGATATTTTGCTATCAAATAAACCTTTTTTTCTGTTTTAAGTTTACCTTATTAATCTTATTGAATATCATTTTAAAATTGAAATTGAGGTCAATCGAGAGAAAAAAACCGGGACAAAATCTCTCTCAATGGAGTCGCATAATTAGTATATATGAAAATTGATTTGAAAGTGTGGCTTCAAGAAAATCGAACCTTGAGGGTTTTCTCCATTAAAATACGCTAAACCATTTAAACAAAATAATATCATTCCGTATAAGAATAAAAGTTGGTTTTTATTTCTCCATACATGAGGCAAACATTACAAAGAATTCATTAATAAAATTGAGATAAAACCAGCTACCTGAATTAGAAATATAATAATAATAATGACTGTCAGCATTTTCAACTCAACATAGCCCTAAATCATACTACGATTATTCCTAAACCATCTTTAAATCTATTCTGTTACCCACTGATATCTTAACCTCTTAAAAAAAATCCTCTTTCGTAGATAGAGGAATAAAAATCGACACCGGCATCTCACCCACCTCATCGTTTTCTCAGCGTACAAAAAATGTAGGGATCTCAAGGGAAACCACGTTTCCGAGGGTTTCTGATGCTACGAAAGTTTAACGTGAGCATCATTTTGTCCCCGTCCAGGCCGCCGTACATCAAAAGCTCCCCCCACCACCGTTCCGCAGGACGTTAAACGGAGGAACCAAAAACATAAGGGGAAGAAAAACATCCTAATCGTCGCTTACTGCCGACAAAAAAATAACATAAATTACCTCGAATTCGGAAGCCACACACAAAGCTTCCACCAACATGAGCGCTCGCTGGATTCTTCTTTAATTTTCTGTTTGCTGACCCGAAGCTCCTTTCATCACCACCTCCCCCTCCTCATGCATATTTCCTTTCCCGCCCACGCCATCTTCTCCTCCACACCAACAAACAAACTCCCGACAGTTTCAACAATTCTGCGCGCGCACGCGCTCCAAAACGAGGAACTATTTATGTGAAAACGACAGAATTATGCGAATCTCTCCTCAGTTACGCTCCCATTTCCGCCCCCCGCCAATCTTCTCCATCTGTATTCCCGCCCCTACACACACCCAGGCTTGTAATCCAGGGTACGGGCCGCATAACAACTTCATAATGTATGTATGTACCTTGAACGGGCTGTAACGACTTTCTAAAGCACGCAGCTCTGCAAAGATGAGGATATGACGTGTAATAAAACTGCTCTTTCATCTCGTGCCAATCCTTTTTTCGGTAACCATATCTCCGCCACTTACTCGCCTCTCCTCATTCGCGCAAAGACTGTTTGAGTTAAGTTTCGTTAAACTTATCCATTACCACTACCCTTTTTAACGTGAACGCTAGATGATTCCTGTTCCCATAGCTCTTTCTTGTTGCAGATAAAAAAGGTCCAGGTTCAGTTTATGTTTCTCTATAAATGTTTTAACCATAGAGATGAATTCTGACTTAATCTGCGGACTCTTAAATAGTGAGACCACTTACCGTATTTGACGGCACATTAGATGCATCTAATTAAACTTAAACCCTTTTTCTACAAGAAAAAGGGTTTAAGTGACTTGGCACGATAGTCTGTCGGGACCGGGACTCGAACCCGGATCTCCCAATCGCCGGTTGGTTAGAGCAACCAACCGGCATTTGGGAGACTTTTCAGACCGTCATGTCCATTTCTCCTTGGGACCTCTTTTCTAATTTAATGACCCAAAAAATCACCTTATAAGTGAAAGCTTAACCTCCACGGGCTATCTAAGGATATATTAGGCTTTTATGAAGCAAAAGAACTTCAATTAAACTATAGTAGAGCTATACCTAATATAAATTGTTGTGGTTCCGCGTTTTCACGCGAACTTTTTTCCTGTGTGTGGCCTACTGAAAAGAGAGTCCGTCTTACTTACGAGTCTGACACAACCAGTAGCGTGACCGACTTTTAAAAAAACTAGAGCAGATATGGTTTCTCCAAATCGTAGAATAACGGTAGCAACGGCTAAGATGATGAACTTGCCTGAAAACATTAGTATTACGTCAATGCTGAATTAGTTGACCGTAACTATGGAAAAAAGTATATTAATACTTGACCATAAGCCGTTTGTCTGCATTCCTACGTACAAAAAAGGCAAAGCGCACTTTTAGCAATTTTAGTCTAAACTTAAAGTAAAATCGACTAAGAAATGCATAGTTATCGATACTCTGCAAAATGACGGAATAAATGAGAACCTAATTTTTTGTTTTTCTATTTTCTGAGCCAAAAATTCCATTAAAGAATTCATCTTTGTATGATTATTTTCTGTTTTATTTTATTAACTGGTTATTTGTAGATTACTATGTTTCAGACTCATCCAAGAAAGATAGCCAATATAAAAGAATTAGTTTTTCTTAGGGACCGTTTCCCGTCGCACTTATGGAAAATGGAGAAATTAAAAGGTCCTTACCTGAAATTTACTTTTTCCTCTCTCCTAAACGACTCTTTAGTATTATTTTTCATTGTCTAGTCTAATAAGGAAAGAAATAATAAATATGATGCTGCTCTCAACAGATGTTTTAACTGCTGGATATTTCATATTCAATATTTTTTGTGATACATATTCTGACAAAAATCTATTTCGTTGTAGCGCGGCTGTTTGTAACAATCTTTGTTAAAATGTCACGATATTTACATAAATATCGTTTGAACTTTACTTTACCCACGTGAGCCTTATCTACCTTTTTTATGTACGAAATTTTACGAATAACGATAAAATACTCAAATTACTCCAATCTCCAAGCTAAAATTATTTACTTGAATTTTTATCTCTTCCAATCACATCCTCATTAAATTTTTATACTCTCCATTTCGCGAGCGCAGACCTGTTGTTCTATTTGGTAATTGTTTTATGGAATCTTTCGGTGATTGTATAAAATTTGCAATAAAAATGTTCGATAACACCACGAATTATCCATACCTAATTCTTTCAGGTGTGTTGAAGTAACTCTATTGGAAGTATAAAAATATTAAAGCATGAAGATGATATGTATTATTGAAAGAAATTTGTTATAGAGTAAATGAATTATTTCGGGTATTTAAAAGAAATGATATATAGTGAGTGAATACATCACAAATTAATTATTTCGGGTATTTAAAAGAAATGATATATATTGAGTGAATACAACACTGAATAAATCTTTCTCGTCAATAAAGTTGATGTCAATGAACATAATATTGAGTATGTAGGCGTACATGTATAAATCGACGAAAATGCGAATTAGTGCCTTAATGAAATTCTTAAAGCGATTACCTTATTTCTGGAACAAATATTTCCATTTCAAAATTATCCCTTCATTTAGGAGCGATTTAGAAAGAGAAATTAAAGTTAGATAATTCAAAATGAATAGAGAGAATATTGATACATATGAGTGACGATGCCTTGAGCACAGAATTTCATTCCATGCCGTTTCGTGAAAACGTTATTGATCGCTGCATTTCAAATTGTGTGCCGCGAGAATCAGTAAGAAGCAGTAAGAAGTGCCCCGAAAAATTTGATCATAGTGCAGATGCGAAACTTAAAATTACATATTAAATTATCCATCCATGTTTTTATAAATATGGATGAAATAATTTTTATTGTTACTAATATTAAGATTAATACATTTTGCTTAAAAAATAGAATATACTTGTTGCCTTGCTAAAATAAGTTCTCCATCCCGATATTGTTATGGTGCAAAATTTTTAAGTTACTTAGAAAATGAATGTTTCAGTTTAAATATTTGCGATCGATTCATAAAAAATCCGCTTCGTAATTTGAGTAGAAACGTAAAATTCTTTTGCAAGTCTATGTCTTGCAAGCATGTCTATTTATTTAGGTTAATACGAGTTAAATATCTAGTTAATTTTATTATCTCACCCCGTGAAAGTAATGGAATGATTATTTCATTTACATCTGATATATTTTCGCCTATACTAACTAGAAAAGAAGACCTCTGTAAGAAAAGCTTCAACCACCTACATACCCAACTCGACTGTAATGAAATCAGCTGCACAATATCACTTAACTGTATTTTTTCAATAGATTGGTATGGATTCCCCTTAAATATTTAATCAATAATTCAGGGATAGCATATGAAAAATGAATGTTACTTTTAAGCCAATTCGTAAATTCTCGAGAACCATTTCATATAAAGAATTTCAAAGAGCTAAAAAATTCCCCCAAATAAACCTAAAAAGAATAACTTTAATGAATCAGCCAAAAACCATAGATGGGAATTCTTATTTACTTTATTTTCACCGTATTTTTCAAGTAGATAATTTGCTTCAAGGAAGTAAGGTTTCATGGGCCATTCCATGTCAAGTGGACCAACGGTCTCCGCTGGACCATCACCGATTTCAATGAAATTTTGCGTGAACATAACTTCATATCCTCTATGAACATTTGACAAGTTTTACATCCATCGATCTCATCGCTCACGCACCGTAATATTGGCTGAGATATAGTCATTTGTTTGACCCCCTACCGCAGCCCCCCCGGCCAATGTTGCAAAAACGCAAAGTCAAAGATGGCTGGAGATGCGAAATGTTGAAACTATGGTCCTGTTCATAATAAAATCATGAACGTATAAAGGTTATGAGGTCCGGATGAGCTTTATGTGTTGGTAATGTGCGAGGTTTCTTGAAATATCCATTCCTTTATAAAAGTCAATAAAGAGAGAGTAACTATATTGCATTTGCCTTGTGAATTACGTAATTATACGAATTCCGTTATAACTACGTTTCCAAGGAACGCTTACGAAAGATATAAAGTTGATGGAGGAATGGGTATAATTCCAATTCTTTGAAGACCAAGAAAAATGAAGTAAAAACTAATGCTGAATCATAACCAACTTTTTCCTTGGATAAGCAGACATTAACATCTCAACATAAAACTTCAGCTTTAACTACATCTCTTCATAGAAAATTCAGCAAAGGTAAACTAGGGATAAAATAAAAATTTTAAAAATGTCGAGATATGAGTAGAATCCATCGCATGATTTTTCTAAATTTCCTTAGTAATTTTTCTTAGAATTAATAAATGAGACAGCGAACTNCTCTCTAAAAACCTAATTCTGGTTTTTCATCGCGGGCGTATAAGGCTCGAGAAATCGGGATGAAGATGAAGTTACCTCCGCCCGAAAAATGTGGCTCGAAAAAAAATTTTAAGTTTGGCATTTTATATCTCTGCAAATAAACATAAGATTAACGCGATACTTTGTATCTTATAACTAATCAATACAAAGTGTACGAATAAAAAGTTTCACTTTCCGAATACTTTCCGTTAGTTTAATAATTGACTGTAAATATTACGAATTTCGTTACGACGCCGAAAATAGGGCATTTTCAGTTCACATTTACAAAACAAGACCCTCTCGTAACTCTTTCCAATTCTCTTTATATAAAAGAGCATGCTGTTATCCCTCTAAAAATGTAGACTTTATTGTTAATCGCAGGCATATAATCACCTCTACCTCATTTTCTCTTAGTTAATAAACAGTGATTTCGCCCATTGGTATGTTTTTGTTTTCTCGCTCCCTTCCTTGCCTTCGCCCGTTTCATAACTGCATGTGTCTACGCCATATTGCTTCCCTGGAGGCAATTCATGGGTAATGATTTCCTCGCTCACGCACCGTAATTTATTCCTCATCCCTTATCATTTTCGCCGTAAATATACGATTGTTGAACACGAAACAAATTTGCTCATGCATCTATGTTTTATCTCTTTCGATGAGGTTAATCCCACTTAAAAACATTCAATAAAATTATCACCTGTTGTGTCGACTGTGAAACGGTAGCCATCAAAAAGCGGATATGCAACGTCCCATAAATATCTCACGAGAGATTTCGAAATTCGGAAAGAACTATTTTCCTCATATCATCATAAATTCACACTAACGATAAGTTATTAATAGACATGAATTACTATGAGTAAATAGCAAGATAACTAAATAGTAATGTTCTCGTATCAAAAAAATAGAAAATACACGAAAAGATGGATCTATCTTCAACGTATGAGTTACTGAGAATTTCATCCTACAGTGTACACAAGCATTTTTAATTACTTCCGACTTAATCGGCGGGAATATTAGCTTCGTCACCACTACTTATTTCAATGATCCGTATCAACATTCATCGCAAACAGAAGGAAAAATTTTTAATTATATTCAGAAACATGTTACAAGACCCAGTATTATGATGTATATTTAAAATGAACTTTAACTAAAGTCCACTTTAGGACCCGGTATTATAATGTTTTGTTAGAGTTTGAGGGAAGATTATTGTTAATCTCCGATGTATATGATGGATTAGCATGATTAACTATAATCTTCACTTTAAATCCGACAAAACCTTATAACATTGGGACCTAAAGTGAGCTTTAGTTTAAGTCCATTTTAAGTATGCATTGTAATACCAGGCCTAGTTTTTATTTCAGCGACAAGAAAACCAAATATAATGCTTCTGGAGCATTCAGATATATATGGTGAAAGGAGAGAGTAGACGTTTCATCTTTCGTATCATTTCCCAGGAGATCAATAACAAATTTAATTTAACCGTTCTACAATTGAAAACGAGATAATTAATTGATTGAATTAATAAAACATTGTGTCATATCGCATAAATTAGGATTTAATCTACCTCGATGATTTCCGGATGAAAACGACGGAATTTCCTAAATGATGACGATGCGTTCATCTTATGGAGCATAGCAAAAATTTTTGCTGTTGTGGACAGTTGAAAATTCATATTAAGCCATACAATACAATGAACCACGTATGCATAGTAACGCTAATTATCAGCACATTTTATTCAAAGGAAAGAACCCACGTCGTGATAGTTCTAGATTAGTATTTTGGAATTCCGATTCAAGCGAATCATAATATGGTAAGCAGGGTCGAACATTACCAAATGGGTGTCCGGGAGCAAATGGCTACTTTTCCCCTTTCTCTGCAGTAGCATTTTTAAAAGTGCTTCGACGGCTGAGGTCATTTCACATATACGGGCACCACCGCGAATCGAACCCAGGACCGCTTTCACTACAGGTAAAGGAGCTACCCTCGTGGCTATCCATTTTTATATCTATCTGGCTATCCCGGAGCCACCCATTTTCCTTCCTCTTTGTGATAAGAAATTATTAATAAATAAATAAATATATTGGACATAAATTCCTTGCAGATATACTGTTTGATATCTGCAAAATAAAAAATTTACCCTCGCAAAGTGGGGCCCCTCGAACTCGAGGCCCTAATGCTAGGGCATCCACGAAATTCCTTCTCAGCCGGCCCTGGGGGTAAGCTTTGCACTTGTAGTGAAATGTGCTGACCATTTGATCTTTCCAAATTCAACAAATCGACTTTCATTCGAAACAACAATATTTTGGCAAATGATGCTTTTATACAAAAACATCCTTTGTAACATCCAAATAAAACAACATATTTACATTCAAAATCATCATGAATTTTTAAAATTGTTTTACTTTCCTCTCACCAGAGGCGTATAGCGAAATGGAATTTCAATATCAAAAGAGAATAATTGACGTCACTTGTTTCCCTGTAAATTGCAATTCCAATTTTTCCATCCTTATATTTTGCCGTACCTTTCAAAGCGGCCGCTAATTCTCTACATCACAATACCCTGTACTTGTTCGCCCCAGGTAGAACTATTCGGAGAGGAGAGAATTATTTTTCACTCATTCTCGCCTTTTCAATTTTCCTTTAATGCTTCACTATCAATTTTATATATCATGAGAACTGAAACACATCCTGTCCCTCATTAATTTATGTTGTTCCTAGGAAAACTAAATGGCTGAAACCACCGAAGCAATACCTGCGATTGAATTTGATCTTATTTAACTCCCGAATTCGCACAACGATGCTTTATTTTCTCTTCCACAAGGAGATCCAGTCAAAACTGAAGACTTGAGCTTCCAGGCCATGATTATGCTCAAAATCATACAAGATAAGCTAAGGTGTGCATGCGTCACAAATAAAGAAAACCAGCATAGGGAGTTAATAAGCTATGAAAGGAAGACGATACAAACATGAGCTAATAAAACAGTTCAATCTAAAGGGAGGGTGAAAACAATTACACATAATGCTGATTTTTATATTTGAACTAGTAAATGCCCCCGTCAAGCATGACGGGACTTAATTTAGTTTAAAAATATATCTTTTATCGTATATATCTAAGCACAAAAAAATTCTGCCGTAAGATCATAATTACTCAATATATTTCTTACCATTATTTATAATATTTATTCTACTGTTTTCAAGTCATGAAAGCCTACTTTACGTACATTTCTTATAAAAATTATAAGAACTGATTATCCCCGTGCACTTATATGGGATAATTCATGAAATCAACATTCAACAATGGCCTTTGTTGTCAAAGGGATGGGTTGTTTATTTCCCAGATATTTTACGAAATTTCCGTATGTTTTATCAAAAATCTTCGAAAGTTTGGATCTATATCAATATTTCACGACTAAAATAAGAATCTATGATCATTTTCCTTTCTTTTGACGCTCCTCTTGATTTCGTAAGAGCAATGTTTCTAATTTAATTTTGTAAAAGAAACAACTTCTGCAGGGAACGAAAACTTGTTTTACGTACATTTCTTATGGAAAAGTATACTAACTGAACATCCCCGTGCATTTATATGGGATATTTCATGAAATAAATGTACAACAATTGCCTTGGTTGTCAAAGGGATGGGTTGTTTATTTCCGAAACATTTTACGAATTTTACGTCTATTTTATCAAGGCTCTCGCAATTTAGAATTTATTTGAATGATTCACGACTAAAATAAGATTCTATGATTATTTTCCTCGTCTCAATTTCGTAGGACCATTTTTTCTGATTTAATTCTATAAAAGAAACGACCTCTGCAAGTCATGAAAACGTAATTTACGTACATCTCTTATGGAAACGTATATTGTTCTCCTGAGTTCGAACCCGGGTCTTTACAGAGATGAAAATAGTTTTCCTAGGGGTTTCAGCATCGTAGAAACACAATGCAGTTTGTTTCAGATCTAAAAGTCAAGCCGTTTCTGAGATAAATAGGGGGACGGACAAACGGACGGACGGACGAACATTTGCTTTTTATGTATTTGATGTGCTAAAAGGAATATTTAAGATATAGATTATATAGAAGATAATTCGTAAATGATAAACCTGAACCCATCATAGAAGAACGGGGTACTGAGCATTTATTCATCCTAAGGTCATAAAATTATACTAATTAAAATAGATATATCAGTTTGAAGTATGGTGATTAGTAGTTACAAATTAAAAGGAAACTTTTCTTCATATTTTCAATAATTCATAATGAAATCAGTCAGTCAATTTTTAAATCAATTCAATCAAGCCTTTCCTCGTGAAAAACCGTAATACAAAGCCTTTCATTGCCAGTTTATTCATTCACTTTCAATTATTAATGAATATATACCGCCGGTACTTAGCAGCCCACCGTTCATTTGAGGGAAATATGAATAAATAAATAGCCGAAACTGCTATTAAAAACCCATTTCAGTCAACTCTTCTCATTGGCGTAATAAATGACTTTTTAGCGATGCACTGAATTAAATCCTTGGTTTTACCGGGAAAAGAAAAATTTTGGAAGTATTAAATTTTGATGGATTTTCAAGGTTGGCTGATAACCACGAAATAACATTATATTTTGAAGACGGTAGCAAAGCAAGGTCTACTCTAGGCGGTAAGCAAAGCATCGGAGTCCCACCTATGGGGACTCTATGACTGTGGTCTCTTTCGCAAATGGTGCAGAGAGATACAGACAGGGTTGCTTTGTTATGCTTTTGGATCGGGAATCCTGAATACCTAGAACCTACACACAACTGTACCTAAAGTACGTTTATCGCATCGCAACTTTAAAGTTTCTGGTTCAATGAATATTTCTTTTGCGCCATTAAACGCATAATTAAACACATGTTGCGGACGAATATTCAGAAGACTACTGACGGAGATTATGGTTGCCAACTCCCGAGGAGCTGATTCCAGGAGTCGTCCATTCCAAAAGTAAGTAAACTAGGAGAGATTATTTAAAGCATAACTTAAATTGCCACAGAATAAGTATTCTTATTTTATGAATAGCGCAAATGTGCTATTTGATCACGATTTTACTCAACCCAGTGATGTACGAGTAATTTTGGATGATTCAACGGGATTTCTACAAAAGAATAACAGAAATAAGCTGATGGTATCAACATCCCAAGAAAGTATTTCGAAATATCTCGAGGGGAAACTTCATTTGGGTTACGTGGGAGGACTGCTGGCGTTTAACATAAAAGAAAGTAAGTTTTGATATGTAGCAGAAGTGGGTTAATTAGTGTATGAACTGTTAAGCAAATCTATTTGAGTAAACAGAAGAGAAAAAACTTTATATATTTTCCACACGTTTTAATTCCCTCGCGATGCGGCTCCGGTAGCGAAATCTGTCAAGAGTATTAAAACGTGAGGAAAATTTAGAAAGATTATTCTCTTCTGGATATGGCCTTCCACAAAGTAACGCCTGAATATATTGATTTTATTTCGTTGAGTAAAAGCAGAAGAAAAACGCCTCAATCCGGGAGGCAGAAAAACATAAAAATTACTGTGCAATTCTGAGAGTCTCCTGGCGACTCAGGAGAGTTAGCAATCCCAAAGGTAACTCAATTTTCTTAATTCCTTGGGCTTATTCTAATAATGACTAAATCACACCTCCAATGTACAAACAACAATTTTCTTTAATTAAGATGCATTACACTTTTGACCACTTTTCTTATAGGCTGCATGGCATGACTAACCAAGATTATTCAACCAAGAGTATTCAAAAGTTGAGTCGAACTAGTCAGCTACTTGGCTAGTAGAATCTTAAGCAAAATAAGTTACAAAAAGAAATAGAGAGTGGAATTGCCAAAACAAGGAATACATTCATTATAAAGCCACATTCAAAACCACAAAATAAATTCTAGGATGCAAGGAAATAGCTCATCTTCTATTATGACGTAGTGGAGAAGAGATGATTTAGTGGTATAGAGGAATGATGAAAGTGAAATATTCACCCCAGTAACTAATGAACAACAACTTTGGGCTGAAAGAAAATAAGTATATGAATAAAATTCCTAAATAGAAGAGTAAAATCATTTAGGCAAATGCCAAGGCTGAATCTCTTGAAGACAATATTGGTAAGTTGTAGAATCATGGAAGAAATTAAAAGATAAAGATCTATGTAGTAATACTAAAAACAGTCTATGGTGCTAATTTATGTAGGGAATAGTAAAAAAATAAAGTAAATTTCAGGGAATGGGATGGTTGATAGAGGTGTAACCTAACAATTCTCTGACTTGATAGATAGTTAACAACTCTGATTACAGAGTAAAAACAAAATATGACTGACAAAATACAACTACATTTTGCATACATAAATAATCAAGAACAGATTAGGCAAAAATTATAATTTTCATACACCTTACATAAAGTCAGAGATTGTTCAAGGTATTCAAATGTCTCACAACCAAAATTCACTCAAAGATAAGTTTTTTTATATATGTGAACAGTGATGGGCACAACCAGAATTTCCCTATGGCTTTGAACCTCAATGAACGGACAGAGCACCCAACTGGCAATTGGGAGACCCGGGTTCGATTCCCGGTCCCGTCAGACTTTTTTCAAGTCCATTCTTCCTTGGGATTTTTCCTGGGTGCGCACCATCTTGCGCAAAGTCACCCTTACCCATTTTCCTTTATATAGAAAATTTACAAAAGTTATGAATATCCTACTAATATCCAAATTGACTTACAATCAGCTAGTTGGAGTCTGTGGAACTGTGGTTGTACATTCACAATTATTTGTAATTAAATGACTTTTCCATGCCGCTTACAAAGTAATAATAGCCTAAAATCTCATAAAATTGGTCAAAACAAAGTTTTTAAGCAAATTCTTGGTTTATTCCAAGTTTAAATCCCTTTAAAATACAATCTGCCCTGGTTTCTTGTAATAAAATAGGGTAGCCCTACCTTTCCCTTAGTTTTTGAGTAAATTAGATCATAACCAAATCATTATTTGGTTTCCATTTCACCACCTTATGATTACTTATTGTACTCCAATAAAAAAAGGATATCTCCTTGATTAGGGATTAGTAAATCTTCAATTACAGGCAGATCTAGAAAATTTCTTCATAAGCAATAATGGGCAATTTATTCATATGACTAATAATATTAAAAGTTAAAAATGACAGCAATATTAAATTAAATTCATTATAAGGTTAGTCAGCCATTGAAATAAAGAAAAATTAGATACTAAAAATTGCTTCAGGCAGAACTCTGTGTTAGGACTCCATAACTGAAGAAAGAAAAACAAACTTTTACCTATAATACATAACTTAATTTCATAATCATAGTTTTGATGCTGCATGTCATCATCTGAAACTCCTGATTGCCTGGTGTACCAGGAGAGCCTAATGATGAAGCGTTGAAACCATGGGCATGGAATAAATTTATATACAGAAAGGATTGTTTTTCTTTGTTGAAAAATAAGAGGACAGGGACATAAAAGTATTAGATGAATGAGAAATAGGTGAAGATTGAGATGGAAGAAATATAAAAAGTGAAACTTGGTTTACCAGCATCAGAAGAATATCCAGCTAGCTAGCATCATTCTTCAAAGAGGAGATTCTTTTAAAGCCAACTTATTCCTTGGTAAAAGCATCCTCCAGTGATGAATACAGAGACTATTTTCAAAATCCCCATAAATCTCAACCCAGTACTTTTTCTTTTGATTCCTCTTTAACTTCAGTTTTTTGTTCTTTATTTTTTCTTCACTAGTCACTACCTCCTCCTATGAGAAGGTGAAATTTTAAGTAGTATGAGAAAAAATAGAACTTACCCCATACTAATGAAATTTCACAGTACATATTCTTAAGTTTTATCAAAGAAAGTTTTTGTTAGCAAATTGAAACATCTATAACTAATACAAAGAATTGAGGAAGTGTAATTAGAGATAAGGAATGTGCAAGTGACAGCATTTTAAGAAGATAGTTGTTTAACATATCACTACATCACATGGTATTTAATTATCACAATCATTTTCAAAAAGGAATTAAACTATTAATTTAATGAAAATTAAGAAATTGTTTAATTTCTTAGAAATTGGTCAGTAAATTTATTTGTATGAGAGGAGAGGCAAGTCTCACAATCAGAATATATATGTAAGATTTCCACACTCTGCAATTGAGTACAATGAAACCTTGATAATTTGATATGTCAAAATAATTCAAAATGTCATCTAGTTTGAAGTCATGATAAATCCAAACATAAACAATAGGATTCATAGTTTGGAATATTTGAAATATGCATAAAGTAAAATTCAAAGTCTTAAATTTGGACAGTGACTCACTAACATTGCTTATTAACAACACTTATTAAAAATCTCACATTTAATATGCTTAAATTGGTGTTTGCACTTTTGTCTCCACTTATCAAGCTTTCAGTATCTGTATGTACAGTCAATTCCACTTAATTGGGCCACCATTTTATTGGGGCAGCCGCTTATTTGGGCCAAATCTCTAGGAATGGAAACCAAACTATTGACGTAATAAAAATGTAATCGCTTAATCGGGACAATATTCCGCTTAATCGGGACAGTAATAGACGCAAGCTTCCAGTCAGTCATCTATCGTTGCCCACAATTAAGAAAGCAAAAGTAAGTACACAAGATATGAACATAGGCATAGGCGCCAACTAAATTTAGATTGATAACCCTTGAACCTCCAGTGGCGTATTTCAACTACCAGTTACCAACATCCTTCCTTTGTGTTTTTAACCTTTGAGAGGTGTAACACGCTTCTGCTTTATAGCCTACATCTACATCTACATAAGCACCCTGCAAGCCGCCTTTCGGTGTGTGGCAGGGGATAAGCCTACCATTACCTGTTTTTTTTCGGTCTTATTTGAAAATTTAACCACTGCTTAGATGCTGAGCAGAATTGCAGATAGCATCAGCGTTGAACTATGGCAAAGTACTAAAAGTCCTACTTAAAAAAAAAACCCTGTTAAGATAACAATGCTGATGAAACTGGCCTCTACTATCATGCTATGCCAGATGTTCCTTGTGCTATAAGCACATTGAATTGTTTGGAAATAAAAGGGTAATGGACCGCATTACTGTGTAATCCTGTGCAAATATGTTTGGTTCTGACAAACGAAAACTACTAATCGTAGGAAAAAACCTTGATACTTTAAGGGGTTAAAAGTGGATGGTTTACCAGTGGAGTACCATGAAAATCAAAGTGCTTGGATGACTTCGGAATTTGTTTGGAATCGACTGATGAGTTGAGACATGGAATTACAACTTAAGAAAAGAAATATTTTGTTGCTTTTATACAATTGTGGGGTGCACCCTCATTTAGATTATCCACAAAATATAGAGCTGGATTATTATTCTTCCTCCTAATAACACATCGTTACTACAACCAATGCATATGGAGGTAATAAAACGTTTAAAAACATTGTATCGAGGAAAATTGGTTAATCATACTCTAGAATTCGTCGATGAAAACCTGTTCACAAGTACCTCAACCGCAACAGAGATAAGTGGACAAATTTTCTTTTTGCAAGGAATTCAGTTTGTCGCTGTCATCTGGAGAGCCAACCAGCACCATACAAAACTATTTAGCTGTTAGTGGCTTAAAACCTTTGGAGATTCTGGAAAATTTTATCATTCAGGAAAATGAGGACATTAACAATTCATGTTGCAAATAACAAAGAATTTTATACAATAGATGGCAATTTACTATGTTACAATCAAAATGAAGACTGTGAATACTCAATTGTTGGAGGAATTAAATTGAAAAATGAAACAATTGAAGTAGAAAGTGATGAAATTATGTGATGAAGCAATCCACCTGTGCTTGTATCTAACCAATAAGTAAAGACATTAATGATTTTACAACGAGTAAAAGTTGCTTCCATACTACAAGCTTTATGATAATATTTTTTTCTAACTCTCATTTCGCACAGGTTTTACGTCATTTCAGGAAGTCACTCCCCCCTCAGGAAAATCAAATTCCGACGTTTAAGCGCCCTAGCATTGAACTAGGTAACAATTGGGAAGTAGACTACATCCATAATGATCATACTTACATAATGCAGAATTTTCAACAATAGAGGACAATTTACTATGTTACGATGAAAATGAAGACTGTGAGGACTCGGTTTTCGATGGAATTAAATTAAAAAACAAAAAATTGAAGAAGAAAGTAATGAAAATGATGATCCACCTACGCTTGTATTTAACCGAGAGGCAAAAGCATTAATATTCAGACTACAGCGTTGTTTTATGCAAGAAGGAAACGAAGGGAGCCCTGCATCCGCATTGAATATTTGTGCAGATTTTGTAGAAATGCAAACTTCCAAAAACAAGAGTCAGATTACTCTTGATGGATTTTGAAGAAAAAGATTGTGAGTACATAGCTTTTTATTATTTCCTTAACAATTTAAAATTAGCTAGAAAATAATCAGATAATTTTATTTTACCTCAAATTCTCTAGTTTTTAATTAAACAATGTTGATTTACGGTGTTATATTATTTTCCTAGGATGAAATTCCTCAGAGTGAAGGCAGTATGACAGGCTTTTTTAATTATTATTTATAATTATTTTATTTGTTTTCTTTGCATTTCAATTTATTTTCCTATATTTCATGTTTCTGTTCAATAAATTAAATTGTCGAAAGAAAACGTTTTAATGTTCATATTTTATAAAAATTCGCTTTATTGGGGCAGCCGCTTAATTGGGCCAAAATGTCTTAGTCCCAATGTGTCCCGATTAAGCGGAATTGACTGTACATGCATGGTCCACAGTTAACTAAAAGAATGATCTTCAGGGTGCAGTAGTTCATAATTTATTTTTCAAGCTGAGGGGAAAGAACTGCTTCATGAATGAGCTTGAGGTGAAGTAATTGCTTATTAATTCAGTCAGTCACTGTTCATCGTGGTAAAAGGACGTGCTTGCGGGAGCTCCGGGGGTATAAGAGTAAAAAGTGAGAGGCTATCTAGTTAAACAAAATGGTTAAGGGAAGCATGGAAGCTGATTTGAAGTGTGGGGGTTGTAACAGAAAACTTAAGAAGGGGGTTCAATGTCTTGGATGAGAAACATGCTTTCATAGTAAATGTGCAGAAGGAGACCTGGAGGAGTGCCTAAAGGAGAGTTGGAGATGTATATTGTGGGCAGGCGTTAGTTGTAAATGTGAGCAGAAAGACAGGGAAATAGTGGACCTAAAGGAGGAGTTGGAGAAGGCCGGGGAGAAAATTAAGAGTTTGACTGATGAAATTGAAGGTCTTCAATCGATTCGGAAGGTAAATACGGAAGTAATCAAAAGTTGGCTCCGAAGAAGACATCTCCGAAAACCAGAGTAATGGGCAATTCAATGATCCGATATGCCGGAGATCACTGCCGGGGAAATGGGGTGGATGTGGAGTGCTTCCCTGGAATAAGGATGGAGGAAATGGAGGAACAAATAGGTTGAGTGATAACAGGAAAGAGGAAATAGTTCTGTTTCATGTGGGCACTAATGATATAAAGAGAGCAAAGACTGACGACCATGAGATGGAACTGATCTGGGATTTAGGGATGGCTGCAAAGAAGAAGTTCAAGAAAGCAAAAATAATAATTATTGGGGTGATAGAAAGGAAGGATGTATCAAGTAGGAGAATTGACTACATAAATGAGTGTCTGGACTGGGTATGTGCAAGCCAAGGTTTACTGTTTGTGAACTCAAATGCATGGATAAGTGAGGAGGACATTGGCACGGATGGGATTGACTTAAATAGGCATGGGTCAGAGAAATTCAGAAGGTTGCTGATGGATGTTTTAAATTCTGCTGGTTCGGGAAACTAGGGTGCGAAGGGGGACAGAGTTATGAGGACAGTGGAAGAAAATGAAAGGAAGAAGAAATCAACAGGGACATAAGAAAAGGAGGCAAGCAGCAGTGCAAAGAAAATACAGCAGACGAAGGTAAGGGTTTCAAACTCCTTCAGGTAAATTGCAGAAGTATCCTAAATAAGAAGGAAGAATTTCAAACTTTGATAGAAATGAACAGCCCAGATGTGATCATAGGAACGGAAACTTGGTTAAATCCCAGTATATATTCAAATGAAATATTTCCGCAGGGTTTTACAGTATTTAGAAGAGATCGTGACACAACGGGGGGTAGGGATCTTTATAGGAATTAGAGAAGGTATAGTGGGTACCTTATGGGTAAGAGCAGATTGCAAAATGATGTGTGTAAAACTAAGAAATGCTGAGGCGAAAGCATTGGTAGTCATAGCAATATATCGCAAACCGGGAGATGATTGTAACACCTTGGAAATTTTAGAAAACTTACTTTTGGAGAAGCCCTTAAGAAAAGAAATAGTAATCGCAGGATATCTTAACCTACCTGGAGTTAAGTGGGACGGATCAACAGTGGGGGGTGGAAAGGCGCAAGAATTGGTAAACAGAATAATTAACGAAGGAGGGTTTAGGCAGGTAGTAGAAAACCCAACAAGGGGGGATAAATGTGCTAGATGTTTTTCTTCTTTTGTTAGACCTTATTCGCTATTGCTAGATACTAATATTACTGAGGGGATAAGTGATCATAAGGCAGTGACACTTGAGCTACAAACAATGAGCTACAAAGCATCGAGAGATTCAACAAAAGCAGAAATATGGCAGTACGGAAAAGGCGACCATTTAGGTTTTCAACCTTAAAGAAAAATTTCCGAGTTGGGCAGGCAAAGGTAAAAGCGTCGAAGAAATGTGGATAGGACTTAAAGACATTCTATCTGAAGGACTAAGAAGATACGTCCCAAAGAAATTACTCAAAAGCAATATTGATCCAGAATATTACAATAAAGAAATTAGGACACTGAAAAGGAAACTTAGGAAAACGTATAAAAATAGACAACGCAACAAATACAACCGCATAAAATATAGAGAGCTTTCAAAAATACTAAACAGGAAAAAGGAGGAGGCAAAAGAGAAATATCTTAAAAATATATTAGGGACAGATGGGAAGTGAAATTTTTTTAAATACCTTAGAAGAAGAAGAGACAATATGGAGAAAATTATCTCAATCAAAGACGAACACAGGATAGTAATGACTGATAACAAGGAAAAGGCAAATAGTTTAAACAACTGGTATTTGAGGGTTTATAGTTGTTCTCAAAGAAATCGTATGAATGTAGAATGCATAAATGAGTCGTCAAACAATACATCCAGTACAAATAGAGCATCTGTAGAAACGATATCACAATGCAATTCCTTTATTCTGAAAATCACCGATATTAGAAAAAAGTTGGAAAGAATAAAAAGTAATAAATCATGCGGACCTGACAATATATCCAGGGAATTATCGAAAATGGGATCAATGGACATGGTTTCCTATTTAAGAGTATTATTTCATGCAATCCTAAATAACAGAACGATTCCGGAGGATTGGAAGAAAGCTACGGTTGTCCCCATTTAAAAAGACGGAGTTAAGACAGATGTGGAGAACTACAGACCGGTCAGCTTAACGTCGGTTGTATGCAAAGTAATGGAGAAAATAATAGCAGATTATTTAAGGAATTTTTGGAGGGATACCGAATGGCTCTGTAAATGGATTTCAAAAGAAAGTTCTCATGCGAGACACAACTGTTAGGGTTATGCTAGGATATAGCAGATTCGCTGATGAGAGAAGAGAGGTAGATGGTATTGTTATAGATTTTTATAAAGTCTTTGACATGGTGCTGCATGATGTTGCTAACAAAAATAGAAAATATAAATATAGATGAAAGGGTTAAAATTTGGTTAAGAAATTTTTTAATAGGAAGGATACAGCTGGTTAAAGTTGGCGAAAGCTTCTTTAAAGACATCAAAATTACCTCCGGCGTGCCACAGGGCAGTGTAATTGGACCATTACTTTTTTTAATTTATGTAAATGATTTGCCAAAAAATATTTCATCCAGTATTCGGCTTTTTGCAGACGATTACATCATTTACAGGGAAATAAAATCTGAGGAAGATGCAAGTGTACCTCAAAGAGATATAGAGATAGTTGAGAAGTGGGCTAGATCAAATGGAATGAAAATAAATGCAAAAAAAAGCAAGCATATTACCTTTACAAACAAGAGAAAGAAAAAGCAGATTAACTATAAACTAGATAGAGAACTTATACCACAGGTAGATGAATGCAAATACTTAGGGGTCACATTAATGAAAAATTTGGACTAGGGACCACACGTAAAAGAAATGCATGCTATAAATGCATTTCGTAATGAGAAATTTGAAGGGAAGTAGCAAAGAAACTAAGGAATTAGGGTACAATTCGATAGTGAGGCCAATTTTAGAGTAAAAAATCAATGTGTGGGATCCACACGACAAGTTAAATATAAAAAAAATTGAAAAAGTTCAGAGAAAGGCAGCAAGATATGTATTGGGTAGGCACAAGAAGATGGACAGCATAAAGGAAATGCTAGGAATCCTCAGCTGGGAGACTTTAGAAAAAAGGAGAAAAGTTACAAGATTGGTAGGCGTATTTCAGATTAGAACAGGCAGTGATACTTGGGAAGAACTGAAGAACAGAATGGAAACACCAAGCTACATAGAGATAGGTGATCATGAACTTAAATTAAAATTAAGGAAGCAAAGGACGAATGCAGCGAAATTTTCATTCATAAATAGAGGAATAAAAGAATGGAATAGGTTACCTGAAGGAGTGCTTAAATCCTTACCGAAAACTATAAAAGAATTTAAAAATAGATGTAAAAATTTAAAAATTATATAATTATTTTGTATATATGCATGAGAATTGCTTGTGTTTTAGACAACCATTTATTGGATGGGAATAGTTTGTGGTATGGTACTTTAAAGGGATTGTAACTTGTTGTATGATTTTGTATCTCACTGAAATATGATATGGATTGTATCGGACCATAATTTGTGAAATGGTAGTAAGTCTGAATGGGAATTATTTTATGAAATGTGAAATTTTCTGAATATCAAGTATTTTGTGAAATGGTAGCTTATATGATTTTTTAGTGAAATAGTAGTTTATCTTGTATTTTGTTACTACCGAACTAGTTGTCCATTTGTACTTATAATAATAAAAAAATTGCATCATGCCATACACCAATGCACTTACGTTAAATTATGTTCAAGCTTCTTCACGTCAAATAAGCAAGGAGTTTCATTTAAACATTACTTTTTGATCTTATATTGGATTTCTTTTTGTTCAAAACATGCAACAATAGTTTTTGGAATATAGTGTAAATGCCTGCAAGTGATAACTTTTACATGAATATATTTTATAGCAAACAAGGAACTTGTAGAAATGAAGTTTCAATCTTAATGCCATGGAAAGTGTTTGGTGAATAATAAATTTTCTAAGAATTTGCTTTGTTTGAATATGTATATTTTGAATCAGTATTTTTTGTCCTTGAATTTTGAAAATAACAAGTTTTAATCTTCTATAATAATTACAACTCAGCTATCACTTTTAATTGGAGATGCTCTTCCAAATTATGGCAACTATAATATCATACATAAAAACTTACACAAGGCTAAATATGAAGGATGTTACAAAATTTCATGGCAAACCTAGATTGATTGTAGAGTATTTTTAAACATCAACATAGTACTGCATTATAACAGTTCAATGAACCTCATATTTAGCTACATTTACAAAATTCTGATGTATAAGAACTTGAAGTCCAAAAATGGTATTCCCTCAGCAGAAAGTGAACAAATATCACTTTAATACATAACACACTTGCAAGAACTCAACTCATTTTCACAGAAAATAAGTAGTGAGTACTGCAACCATGGAAAAGACCTCTCCTGAAGAATAAGAAAAAACTCCTAATTACAGTAAATACGGTATTTTTGATTAAACAGCTGTAATTTAAGTAATGCAAGATACACTTTAAAGAGATTTCTACAGTGAATAACAAATTTTAAAAAGTCTTTCCAACACAAGGTTTTCCAAAAGCTAATTCCAAGCTGAGATTTTCCTTCTCCTTTCCTTCAATATTATAACAGTATCACTGCTGAAAATATCCACTGCCAAAAAAATGCCCTGAAAAAAAGATGTCTTAACAAAGGAAGAGTGTACGAAGGTTGGCCAGAAAATAATCAGACTGATTTCATATTCAAAAATGTTAGATGATTCACATCTACATCATCCTACCTACATCTACCAACATCATTCTGGAACAGCAAGAACTGACGAAAAATTTGAAAAGTTCCATATGATAATTCAAGAAAATTGTCATAGGGATAAAAGGGCAATTAGTGAGTTAACAAACATTAACAAAGAAACCGATCAGCAACTCCTACTTGAAAAAAACCATATATAAGAAACAATTGTTCATAGATTCTTCACCAAGACCATGCACCAGAACTCAATGCACTGTCAATCAAGAAGTTTTCAGCAATGTCAATTTTCTATTTTGGAACACTTTTCCTACTACCCTGACTTTGCTCCATTTGTTTTTTGGGAGTGAATGACAGGTAAGAGTACATTTAATGGAGCATGTTCTTAGTCTGCAGAAGGAGCAAACAAAGAAGTGAAAGAGATGATGATGGCCATATTAGAAGACAACATAAAACATATATTGAGGGTGTTAATGTTTCAAATCTTAAAATATTTTAAATAAAAATTTTTAACACAACAGTCCTTTTTTTAACCAACCCTCATACAGAAGCAGGTACCCAAAGTAGAAGTAGAAGCAGGTACCCAAAGTAGAAGTAGAAGCAGGTACCTAAAGTAGAAGTAGAAGCAGGTACCTAAAGTAGAAGTAGAAGCAGGTACCTAAAGTAGAAGTAGAAGCAGGTACCTAAAGTAGAAGTAGAAGCAGGTACCTAAAGTAGAAGTAGAAGCAGGTACCTAAAGTAGAAGTAGAAGCAGGTACCTAAAGTAGAAGTAGAAGCAGGTACCCAAAGTAGAAGTAGAAGCAGGTACCCAAAGTAGAAGTAGAAGCAGGTACCCAAAGTAGAATTAGAAGCAGGTACCCAAAGTATGCAAAAGTTAGTTCATCTTTTCTTTTGATGAGAATAACTAGCAAACAATTTATCAGAGAAAGATTTGATTTCCTGCACAATCTGCCAATACCAATGTTTTCAGAGAAAACTAAAAAATGCCAGCAGTGTAAGCATAGAAGGCTTATCTATTGAGTGTCAAAACAACAGGGTATTCTCAATGAAAAGTTTACTTTAATTAAAGTAGAATTCACTCAACATTTTCACCTAGTCATACACTGGTTACTCTTTGTACTGAAGCTTGTATTAAAATAATATTCAATTTCAGCTCTGTCCACTTTACCTTTATGCATTCCTTAAAAACTTTAATAGAGAACAAAACCACTCCCTAACAAACAAAGACACTTTCCAACTAAGCATTTGCAGGAAACAGAAAATAATCCATCAATGTACAGATATGAACATCCTAGAGAGAGAATATCCTGCAACTAATGACATGGTATTTCTATAAATTTTAACAAAACGCATTTCGAAAATTCCTTTCATCAATGCTCATCACACTTTTTGAACCCTAGTAGTATAAAATCGATTGTGGCAGGCTTGACGTTGAGGAAATCCATATGAAAAGGATGGTATGAATAAAATTAGTTACTCTTTTCCACAGATGTATTTAAAGAAATAAAAAACATGACAGGTTTCGGTGCAGATTGGCCATCATCAGGTGAAGAAATTACCATCAAGAAAGCTTATATAGGGAAAAAAGAGGGGAATGTGGAAACAAAGCAAAGGAAGGGAAAGAGGTGGGAGAATCGAAGGGTTAGGGGATGTGGGAGCTTTCCGAGGGGTAGGAGTTGTTCTTATCTGGGAGAGAGTTCTTGGGAAGGGTACAAAGAAGTAAAGGGGAGTGAGTTAGAGGAATTATTTTGCTGACAACGTTCTCAGAAGCAATTTTGGATACAAGAATTTCTCTTTGCTCTAAGAAGTTCATTTTTGGCTCTTTATGGTGGATATGTAGGATTTCCGGAATGAAAGAAGAGGAATGGTGGGAAAAATTAAGATGTTGGGCAAAGTGGGAGGCGGGAGTGTTGTTTAAGAAAGATTGCAAATGCTCTTTTATTCGGATATTAAAATTCCTTCCAGGTTGACCAATATACACGGATTCACAACCATTGCATTTTAATTTATATATTCCGGATTTGAATATTATATCTATTTTATCTTTAGTGTTGACAAGGAAGGAACCAAGGTTATGATTATTGTAGAATGCAGGCTGAAGAAAATCTTTAGGGATTCCCTAAAGATTTTCTTCACCTTCATTCAGAATTCCATACCACCTGGAAAGCTCCCACATCCCTTGACCCTTCGATTCTCCCACCTCTTTCCATTCCCTTACCTTTCCTTGCTTTGTTTCCACATACCAACCCTGCTTCCCTCTATTTTCCCTATATAAGCCTTCTTGATAGTAATTTCTTAACCTGATGATGGCCAATCTGCACTGAAACCTGTCGTGCTTTTTATTTCTTTAAATACATCTGTGGAAAAGAATAACTGTAATTTTATTCATACCATCCCTAGTAGTATATCTAAAGGAGAAATTAAAGCCCAGATCTGGAGATCCAACATCTGATTCTTTAAAACCTAAAGATGTAATTTTCCAGATACTTATCTAGGAAGCTAAAGACACAACTAATAACAATAATACTAACAACATAGAAATATGGAAACCAAGTTTAGCATGACAAAGAACTAACACATATTTATTGTAGCACCTATTTAAGTGATGTATTTATATAAATCTCTTACACAACATATTAATATAATAAATTTTTTTTAAAGTAGAACCATAAAATACAATCTATTGAAATATCATCAAAAAATAAACTTTAAGAAACATGAACATCATAATTAGGTGTATACTGAGGAGCTAATAACTCCCAAACCATTGCATAACATTCCTGGCAGTGTATCTTCATTAGACCTGAACTCCAACATCACAAATAACATAATGTGAATAACCCTACATTAATGTTTCTAAATTCCAAACCTAATGCCCTCAAATATCAAGTGAAACTACTGGTGACAGTAAGAAACTAGTTTTGATGATCATAAGCATTAAGCTGAACATGAGTCATAAATTATCTCAATAATAAACTTAAAGACTCAACCAGGTTTTATCATTGTTCTTATCACCCAGTGACACTAAGACCCAGCCGAAAGGCAATCTCAACCATGTTCTGAGGAGCTGCATCATAATAACAAACATAGACTTCTTTTGGTTGAGGAGAGAAGAACAATCGCCTGGAAAGACATATCAGACCATTAACATATCTCAATTTCATAAAATGTAAGCAAGTTAATTTTGATCCAATGTATATGGGGCCTGAAAACATTTTCTGAGACAGGCTAATATTCAATCATAACATCAAAATTATAGAAAATTTCTCAAAATTTTGTAAATTCAACCTTACTCAAAGTAATATAAGAATACTAATAATAATAGTCTGTTACGTTTATCTTCACCACTCAGTAGAAGGAGCAACAAAAATGATGGGGAAGGAGACCAATCAAAGATCAGCAGATTAAAACAACTCATTTGTTAGATTGGTTATTAAGTAATTGGACTTATCGGTACACTCAGAAACACTCATCATTCCCCCTGGAGTTCTATGAGAAAGCAGTCTCTTCTAACTCTGCATTGCTACATTTGATATGCTTTTCTCACCGTATCAATATTGACCCCACAGAGTTGATACTGTTATGGTGAGAAATAATATTTCTAGGGGTCTATTCAAGTTCCAGAGTCAATAAGAGGACAATGAATTAAAGTAAATTAAAATTTACACATACAGTACTTAAGACAGAAATATGCAAAATACAATTGCCAACATAGATATGAGGGAGACTGATTTCTGATGGAACTATAGAGAGATGATGACCATCACTGAATTTACAGATAAGTCACCTTAACCTATTGGCTTACGATTTTTTTTTTCAGTATGGAGGTGTAAGAAATACGATTTATTTCAACGTTAATAATCATTTAATAAAAATTTAATATCTCTTTAACTATATTATCAATGATTATGAAATTTAACAGAAGTAAAGAACATACTATATATGAATATGAATATTTATGCTTTTTCCTTTTTTCTATAATTGTTACCACTATTATCATAAACTTTTTAAATTGTTCATATTTTTCTGAATTTTATGTTTTCNTTTCAATATAAATTTCTCTGAAATTTATATTGAAAATATATAATTTAATATTCTCTGAAAATTTAATCATTATACTGTAAATAGATTTGGATCTGTAGTTATTTGATTGTGACTGGAATCAGAAAGCAATAAATACCACAGTTGATAGTTAGTTTACTAGCATAAAATGTTTTAAAATAATGGTTAAACGATTTTAGTATTTCTAAAAATAAAAATATATTTATAGCAGGATTACCTTCACACAGATTTAGTGTGATAGATCCTGAAGTAGTCTGGTAGGTGAAGAGCAACATGGCACTGCTTACATTCCCATTGACTTTCACTTTTTTTCCCCTTTCTTTTGCAGACCTCACAATTTCTAGAAGCGTTTTTCTTTACAGGGTTGCGGTATTCTCTTAGGGAAATGTCCCCAGTTCGCAGCCTAAAAGTGCATAGGTGACGGACCAGATGCAGGACGACCGCGTCTTTCGTACTCCCCTCACACCCTCCAAAATTTTTTCTGCTACATCCTCCCTAAAATCGTCAAACTCTATTCTTTTCCCACTTATTTTGTTATATAACACATACATGTTATATACTAACATATCCATCATGTAAAAGAACACCGTGCGGTAACCCTTTGCATAACGACGCATAATCGGGAATGACACTAACTGCTGATCTTGTCTGTCTACTGTGTTCATTTGAACATTGTAGTCCATCACAATATTTGGTTTGACGACTGTTTCTTTTGTTTTAAATGATAATTTTCCCGTCTTCGTCATCTCAAGATCTTTATGATAGGTAGATAGTAAATGGACGTCCTTTTTGACCCTCCATTTGAAGGCTTTTGAGGGTGAGGTGTTTATGCGACCCCAAGTGGATGGAGAGCCATCGAGTCGCCTTGGTACAGCAATGCTTCTCTTTCAGGCCTTAGAAACATCAACACAGCTAAAACTTTCCTATTAGATATACATCCTTTGTATACATACATCAACTCCTTTGCTGTACAGTACTCTAGCCTCACCTTTTTTTCAAATTCATCTTGTTGAATACTTTTGGCATGTTCTTTCTATTTACGTGCACAGTACCCAACGTATTAGTTTTTTCTTTCACCAGTTTTTTAAATAAACCAGAATACCAGTTGTTTATTGCCACTGTATACCCCATGTGCAGGTACGGTTTCATTAGCTCCAATACAACTGCTTCACTGGAAGGAACGTCTTTTGGCATTTCGTGTCTTTTACCAGTATAAATAGAAAACTGCATGCAGTATCCCGAGGAGCTTTCACATATTTTATCCCAAACGTGCTCATTTATTCAGATTGTACTGTATATAACACAGTCTGCCACGAAATTTTATCAGGCTCTCGTCAACAGCAAGGTTTCTTTGTGGGCTGTACATAGTCTGAATTTTTTTGTTGACATAATTGATTATAGGTGAAATCTTCCTCAGTTTGTCATTATTATCTAATTTTGAGTTGTCAACAAAATGCAAAAATTTTGAAAGCAGCAAGAAACGTCAGTAAGGCATTACTTTCCCGAAAAAAGGGGGTTCAGTCACTTTCTTCGGGCTCCAATATTTTTGGATTTTATTCTTTTTTACTTGAGCCATCAACACAGACAATGAAAAATATGCCCTCATTTCATCCGCTGTTGCATCAAACCACTCATTTGTAAAATCTGTTTTGGACATTGTGGGAGATTTTAGATATGCATCTGCAAATTTATTGGTTTCCTTACTAAGTAGATTCCAAAAATCATCTACTAAGAGTTGTAAAAATATCTCTCTTTCATCACATCTCTTCTACAATTTTCTCAAAACACGAGAATACATACCTGGCATAGCAGTGAAGTCGAATTTTTTCACAGTGTTAGAATTACAAGTCCAGTTCTACCCATTCCTGCTTGACTTCTTTGAAATGGGCTCCTCTAATTCCATTTCGTCCTTGCTCAAACTTTCACTGAACCTTTCCCTACTTGAAACACTATATATATCTGAGTTATTATCATCATCATAACTACTATCACTTCACTCTCATAAAGAACAGAATTTTCACTAAAATCCTTTTCCATCTTCTTTGGTGAAAATGAAGGCGAATTTTTTGAGATGCGTTGCGTACCTTTGAAGATGAAGAACTGAACATTCTAACCTCATCATAGCATCTAAAATCTTTACACAATGCAGTTTATTGTAAAAATGATGTATATCTAATAGGAAGGTTTTCGCTGCGTTGATGTTTCTAAGGCCTGAAAGCATTGCTGTACCAAGGCGACTCAACGGCTCTCCATCCACTTGGGGTCGCATAAACACCTCACATTCAAAGTCTTAAAGACAATGTAACTCATTTGCTTGGGAACAAATAATGCCGGTTTCATTCTGAATTAGCTTAGTCAGAATAAGATAATTATATTGGAGAGCATTGGGAAAAGAGAGCTGAAATAAAAGATGCTACCCATTAACGTTATGTCTCAACCAAGACTGCTGACGACCGAAAACAATGCAAAATTAGTAATTGCAAAGACTGGTATCTTCGCATGGTAAAAATTGATGTCCAGATGTATAATAGAGTACAAACCATTTTCTATAATTAGGAGAAAGAAAATCATTAACTATTCAACACATGCAACAAGGAGACCAGAAGGAATAGAGAAGTGCACAAAACCGGCGAATTGCCTGCTCTTTAATTTAAGGCCCAGGACTGTCAGCCAGTAAATCACCAGCTCTTTAAGCGTATGGGTTAATCTGCTCATATTTGATTGGTCTCCCTCCCCATGCCCTACAATGTAATTTTTCTTGCTCCTCCTTTTCAGTGGTGAAGATAAATATAATAGACCATTCACATTAAATACAAAAAATTAGCCTTTGCAATATTAAATATAAGAAAGATTTTGCAGGATTATGTAAATATAAAATAAGAGATCAACTTCAAGACAATTTCCTCACTGTTAGAGAAAAGGAAATTTAACTGTTCAAACAATGAATGAGAAAAGTTTTACTAACAATCTATGAACGATTTAAAAAAGAATAGGATACCAACCCAACAACCCAATACACAAGAGAGCTAGGGAGCTTCTTCACACCATCAACAATCGTGGGTATTCCAGAATCTGAGAAGTCAAATAATACACCATGCTCCTTCACAGCTACCAGTGATTTATTAATCCAAGGCACCAAAGCATTTGGACTTTTAACATCCTATCAATTGAAAAGATAAAATTAGTAACCTCATTAGTCCAAAAAAAATCAATTATGAAATATTTAAAATAAGTACTATGAAATACGAAGTACGTTCAAAAAGTTCCCAAACTTATTTTTTCCCGTGTAAACGCCGAGCAGGAGAAATATAAAATTCTGGAGATAGATAGAGCGAGATACTGTGAGTACAGCTGAGCAATTCTGATCCTGTCGGTGCTGGCATTTCAGTGCTGTGACTGTGTAAGTTGACACGTGTATGTACACTCTGGCGGAAAGGAGAATCTCACAGTTTGAGCAGTGTTCCAGCATGATGTTCTGTATTTTGCTGAGTAAAACATTCGTGCAAACATTTGAGCTTATCAAGCAAGCCTACAGGGATGCAGCCTTAGGCGGAACAGTAATTATACAGTTAACAAGGAACTCCATGTCGCCATCCTCAAGCAGCTGCGCAAAGCAGTTCGCCGGAAGAGGCCTGATCTCTAGCGCCAAAAGTTGTGGGTGCTTCATCCCAACAAAGCACCCGTCTACAGGTCAGTCCATGTCACCCAGTTTCTCACCAAACACGGCATCCCCACACTTCCACAACCTCCATACTCTACCGATCTTGTCCCCTGCGACTTCTTTCTCTACCACCAATTCAAGAGTCATCTGAAAGGGCAGTGCTATGCAGACTCGGAGGCCATGCAAACTGATGCAACGAGGACTCTAACAGAGGTGGCAAAAACCTGACTGCGACAGGCCTTTACTGGCTTGTACGAAAGTGTGTAACTGCTGAGGGGGTGTACTTCAAGGAAAATACCACTTAAGTTTCCTAGTAAGTTGTCTGGTTGTTTATTTACATAAAATAAGTTCAGGAACTTTTTGAACATACATCACATGAAAAACTACTAATACGGAAAATATTCTATTCTTTTATTCTCTAAATTTGAATCTTCTGATATTTCATTCATAAAAACAAAACTGAATCTTATTCAACTGATGTAGTATGAACATAAAGTTCTTAAATGTGCACAAAGAAATTGGAGTGATCACAGTAAATTAAATCATCACTTAAACTTAAAATACAAGGAGAATTAATGTGAAAAATATCAACATGACAGGGACCAAAACCCAGATTCCCCACTTCCAAACAGATATTCTAATGACTGAACTACCATACCAACTCATATCTACACCTCTAAAAGGAATGTTTAACCTTTCAAACTAGTAATAATTTTATCTATGGCAATGCCAATGAAGAATACCTTGAAGGCAATGGAATGCTGCAAAAGATTGTGGATGTGCATACAGCTACGCCTAAAGTTCTGCACCAGGTACTGCATAGCTGCTGAGGAATTATCAGCAGGAAAATCTGGAGGACAAACTAGCACTCCGTCAGCTTCACTCACACTTAGGTAGAAAAGTAGAACATTCTTATCCCCAGTAGTCAACCTAGGATGAGAATGTTATTTACAAAATGAAATACAAATTCCTTTTCTTTTACAGATGGAAAACAAGATAAATCAGAAATCCAAACTTAGGGAAGCATAATACAAAAGTATATGCTTAAATTATAATTTACATATTTAAAGAATTGCATTAAGAATTGTCGAAAAACAATTATACATTCAATGAAATCAGAAATTGAGTACCATATAAATATTACTTCATTCACTTGATTAACTTTGATATAAGCAACAGAATAACAACATTCATGCCATTTAAGACATGATTTACCATCAAAAATCACATGAATATGGCTTGAATCTAATGTTACAAAATAAATTGAAAGACTATAAAATAAGGAACAAATTATCCTATAGCATAAACTATCAAAATCAATATCAGATAAGCTTTTAGCACTATATAATATCAATCTCAATTTTGGAAGATGAAAATCCAAATTATGAATGAAGTTCCCATGTTGCTCCAGCTACAATAAAGGCTCATCATCATTGAAATAAAATTCACAAATGCCAACAGAAGACATAAATTTCATACTAAGAATGAAGGAATTCATTTACTTTTTTATACAATTTTAACGCAATTAAGCATTTTCTTTTATTAATGAAGATGACATATCAAGCATTGCTCTGCACTTCTTTTTAAAGTTTAAAAAGAAATTTTTGGACCAGAACATTGCTACATTTAATGCATGGATCTAAGTATAATCACACTTGAAATCACAAACTAATGCTTTATGAACGTTTGCTTGATGAACTTTTTTATGAATATGTTTACAATGAATTTATGCAAAACGCAAAACCCACTTATTTTATGACATAATGATAGATAATATAAAATGGCTGAATGATTTATATCATATATACACTCCAATAAATTAATAGAAAATCAACTGCAACATATAATAAAGAGTTGGCTTTTACCTTTAGGTGCATATACTTACTTGACAGGGTTTAGGTCAGTAACCTCATTGAGTAAATTGGTCTTCAAATCAGACAAGTCTAATGATTGGCTTGATCTACTTGGACTCTGCTGTGAAGGAAAATTTTAAGCAACTATATTAAATCAAAAAATGGTGAACATAGCATTAAACACCTAAATCTTACATCTTAAAGATAACTTTGTACCTCCCACAAAGGAATTTTTAATCAACCAGTTTCATTGAGATATTGACATCTTCAGGCCTATCATATCAATTTTAAAAATCTCAACCTCCAAGGTAAATTAAACATTCTTATTTTCTCTAAAAATGACAAACAAAGATTTATTATTGCTCTTTTGGGAAGACAAATAAGTTACAAAAATTTCTCGGGTATTTCCCATATTTCATTTATTAGACATGCATAAATCTTTTCTAAACTGTTAATGGAACTTAATATATATTCAAATTAAGATAAAATGTTTAGATAGATGATATATTCACAGGAATTAAATAGTGAATCTGGGACTTCCTAGAGAAGAGGACAAAGCTAGCGAAGATGCAGTAAATTGATGGTATATATTAAATGACCCAAAATTTTCTAGCATTCCTCTAGACTGTAGATATCTGGATGAAACTGGACTCTTCAATAAGGCACTTTTTTATGGGAGGTTGAAGCAATCTATGCTATGAACATAAATGAAGAAGCTTTTGCCATAACTGACAGTTGACATTGCAATAAGAGGTACGGTGGCAAATCCACAATCAAACATTGCTGAGTCATCTTCAAAGCCTAATTATACATAAGCAGCAGCATTTGAGAGTGATTCTGGTGATGGTATAAAAGAAATAGTCTGACACATAAGGGCTGATACCATAGAAACAATCTCAGTACCATGAAATTTGCAGTTATATTTTCCGGTCTGCCAGATGAGAATGGAAAAACAATATGCAATATCCAGTGTAATGTTGTTTTCTTTTAGTAATATAGAAAGACAAAATAATATAACAGACTATAATATAACAAAAAACATAAGATTGAGAAAACAAGTTGTTTTTATTCCTGAATAAATGATTTACACTACTGGTTTTCAAAACAGGTCATGTGAATTATTTATTTGTAGAGTAAAGGCAAAGTTGTTTTCTCAATCTTGTGCTTTAAGATGAAAATTTCCACAAAGTCAAGGCCAAATTATTGATTTTGACTACTTATAAATTTTTAAATATAAATTCATGAAATAGAGTGATTAGTCATAGGCTTGGTGTAGAGATCTCTTTTAAGAAAAAACTAACAAAATAGTCAGATGATGCTTTAGTATTTAAAGTGTAAGACAAATATAATTTAATGAAGGAAGGTTTCCGTTAGCTGGTTTACAAGAAAAAACTCATCTAATTTTACATTATTTGAATGCATATACTTTTTGACATTATGTCACGTATACATGGAGTCTGGCAATAACAATATTTTCACTAACAAAATGAGAATTTTCAGTCCCTTCAATTTAGCTATTGCAAAGTTTAATGTACTTGATTCACAAAATGAGACAGCCATGTCTGAGATGAGTTTTCTCATAGAATTGCCTTGATGCTATGCTTTCACTCAAAGACTGCAATTCTTTCCATTTGAAATGACATTTTCAATGCATCAACTCCAGGATATTGCCTTACTTGCCCCAAAACGTGATGTTCATGATTTTATTCTAGCAGACAAAGAAGGCATTCAGGCATTTACTTTATTGATATCCTACTATACATCAACACACAAATTAAGACTTTATTTCATAGTAGACACGTTTAACCTAAAACATTTCTTCATAATCTTATCCTAAAATTGGTAAAAGTAAAAATCTGTAATTAGATTGTTGTATTTATTAATACACAAAGACAACAGAAAACAACAACTTAACACAAAACACAAGTAGAATAGATAATAAATCATATGAAGCTAAGGAGCTTTAATCAGAGCTGGCTGTAATAAAGGAATTTAATTGAAAACTTCAAGATTTCTGAGACTGTCAACACATCCATTAGACACTGACGTCCTCATCAAAAGCTTCATTTGATGAATTTAACTGAATATAAGAAGAATAGGAATTGAAAGAAAGAGAATAAAATGAAATATATTAATATATCTGTAGACAAGTAAAAGCAAATCTAAACTGATGAAAGAAGAAATAAAAACAGACTTGTACACGGTACCACAGGATTTAATAGTTGACGACCTAGGTTTCACTTCTTGTGTTTTTGTACCTGAAGATGGCACGATGCGCTGAGACCTAGGTCGTCAACTATTAAATCCTGTGGTACTGTGTACAAGTCTGTTTTTATTTCTTCTTTCATCATGAAAAGCTACCACAAAGTCGAGGCCGAAACAGTGGATTTTATCAAATCTAAACAATTTACATTCAAATGCAAGAAATGAAAACATGCATACCTGATAATCATCAACATCAGAACCTAAAGAGCAGTCTTCATCATCATCACAATCAGAATATGATGACCGCGAAGAGATGGAAACTCCAAGGGGAGATGATGATGATGGAAAAACAGAGATACCAATGCCCATTGATGAAGTTGATGAGCTTGGCCTAAGATTGCTTTCTCTGAGGGCCCTGCGCCCCACCACACCACCTCCTGCCAATCCAGGCGATGAATCATCACTGGCAAATGCTAGGCAGCCCTCTCTAGCCCCTGCGCTCACCCCTCCAATGCTAATTGAGTCCTCAGAGGCAGTGTCTCCACCAACACTACCACAGTTCCCAAAGCCTTGATGAGATTGAAATTAAATAAAGCATTATTGAACTCAAATCTTCCACAGTTATATATTTTTGTATAGTATATTAAAGCATCATAGATTATGATTCAAACAAGATGTAAAATGTAAGTGAAATTACATGAGAAATTTTTCTCACCTAAGTTATGAAAAATTTTAAGTTAATATTCAAGTATAGGAACAAGGATGCATACTTGGACTGAGCAGAATCTTTCAAATGAAACAATTCATCACTGCATTTTCAGATTAAGTTCAAATAACATAATTACTGAATGATATTACAGCATAGGTACAGCATAAAGCAAAGATAATTTTGGAAAAGCTTTGGCATATTTACTTCTCAAACATTTGTATGCAAAGTATCAGTTTTGCTCAAAACTATGTTCAGAACTACAAGATTAAAATAAAAGTTGAACTCTTATTATGAAAGGAGATATATAAAATTAAAGAAATGATAATTCTGGGAGCTTTGTTTGAAAAGTAATTCAGTTCATTAACCAAGAAAGTCATGCAATATTTATCATTTGAAATTACAAGAGCATTTAGGAATTGGCCCACAATAATTCTTTAATTCGCGTTCATTGTTTCACTATGATTACTTATTATGAATAGTCCTGCAAAATAAATCCTTAGAAAAGCTATTAGTCAAGAAGAGATACCTGATTTAGCTGATAAATTATCATACCATTAAATAAATCAAGCTGCCTAACAATTAGGTCTAAACAACAAATAATTGTCCTTGAAAAGATTCTACCCCGTGATACTTTCCATAGATACTTTCAGAAACATACATGTTAACAAATAAAAAGATGTATAGCATTAAGTTGATGCCATTATTGGTTTGAATTGAATTGATATTTTCTAATATTTTAGGGAATGCTATCAGCCTAAAATTCTATCTATTTTTTTGTTAACTATAATTCGAATTTTCTGGTCTTTTCAACAACAAAATATGTGCTCTCTCAAGTTGCTTTCTGAATTTATGCCATGCTTTCAAAATAATTTTTCCAGAGCTATGGTAAGAAATGTAATATTGAACTAGAATGACTCAGGAGAAATTATATAAAAATAGTTTATAAACTTACCAAATTAAAAATAGAGTGAATAAAGTTTTGCAACATAATACAATGATTCCATCTTATAAAGAAGCCTCAGTGTTACCAAATAAATTAAAAAGCAGTCCCTAGAAATTATTCCCAAATATCTTTGATCTATAGTCTGAAAAATGTGCTACAATTCATTTTACGAAAATAATTCCAACAATTTATTCTATATACTAAGTGCTTAAATAACAGAAGTATGAAATAAAACCTAAGAGAGAAGTTCATTTAAGGATTAACTCAATAGTCCAGAGGTGAAAAAGTTTATATAATTAATAAATTAATTTTTC
>KZ308189.1:1836243-1848643 GCA_000376725.2 Ladona fulva
CCGTTTGGACCTCCTGGAGGAAGTGGAGATCCGAAACTTTCCCAAAGATGGAATGATAGTCAATGAACAATTGTTTATGAACCCTTCCCCTCTCCTCTCTTTACCCAGCCAAATTTTCCCTGATGCTCTGTCCCCTACCCTCCCTCCCCCTTAAACTCCTTTACTATATATACTGTGGAGAAAATTGTCATTTTGCCTGAAGATGTAAGACCTTCTTACGAAACCGGTCGCAGAATAAAACCTGTGGAAAATTACGAAGGATTTTAATTTCATTTAGTATGGCTTTCCACCAAGTAACGCCTGATCATATCGATTTTACCAGTAATAAAACCCAGGAGTTTCCCATCATTATCACAAATATAACTTTTGTAGAATAATAATAAAATTATTTGCTTCATCAAATCAAAATAATTCGTACCTTAAATTCATGTAGCATATCTAACAAGATTGCATTACCCAGATGAATTTTACAGTAAGATTATTGGTTTTAAGTTCATGGATAAACAATAAATTAACCTTAAATTATCAAACAAAGGTAAGAAAAGATCATCTCCCCACTAAATGCATCTAAAGCTTTTCAGGTTTTAAATAAAAAGTTATACAGTGGCCCAATCCCTTCATGCTGAAAGTTTTTCTGTGAGAAATTCAAAAAAGAATTCAATGATTAAATTAGGAAAGAGAAGTACAAGAAATAAATGTAAGTATACCTCTTCATTTGCATCCCTCATCGAGTGACATCTTTTTAAAGTAATGAAGAAGAATTTGAACCCATAACCACATGAAAATGGACCATAATCATGCACTGCCTCATACTACTGCCACAGCTGATGATGCGTAGAAAAAGAAAAACCATAAATACAAAATAACAGTAAACATTAAATATCATCATAATAAAAATTTAGGTTAAAGCAAATTTGATAGCATTAATACAAGATGAAACAGTGAACCTCAAAGAAGAGAAGTAATTAGTAAGAAGGAAAGATAGTGCTTTCATACTATGATAAATGCTGTTATTTTTATGTTAAGATGCAAATCTTCAAGATCTGACATAACTGTTGTGCTACTGATGCAATATTTCTCCATAGAGTTTATAAGCTTCTTCCTTTATAGAAAAAGGGGAAAATAGAATTGCAAAAGCTGAATTGAAAAACATGTCATTAGAAACATGATATTAATTTATCTCAGCAGAAACTGGTATATTTTTACATTTATTAATTTTCATATATATTATAACAGAGAAATATGCAAATCAACCTATATTACTGACTTAATAAGTGCAAATGTTTAGGCTTAGATTTGTTGAGAGCTCTAAATTACAATGGTTATTTGGATTATGATTTCATGCTTTTAAACCAAATATAAAAAATAACATGAATTAAAATAGTTAGATAAATTAAAATTTGTTTTAAAAGTTATTGTTGTGATTGCCTTCATTAGTTAAATGAATTATATTAGAATACCACTAGTTTCTTCCAAGCAGAAGTATGTAATATACAGGTGCTATACCTTGAGATAAATTATGAGCAGAATTCTCTCTCTTCTTTAGTATAGATGTAACTTCAGGCTTTCTGTTCGTTGGTTGTGGTGTTGCAGCTAAATTGCCTACTTGAAGAGAAAAAAGGGGAAACAAATAGTGAGCTAAGATGATAGAAAAATATTCAGAATACATGCCTTCACAGAACAACCAATAACCCTCTGCATACTCAGGTAAATCTACAATAATAATCAATACCATAGAGATATAAGTAAGTTGGTTGCTGCAAATTGTTTATCATAAATATACTCCTGTAATTGGTTAGCATGACTAAAATAAAAAAAAATAACCTCAAAAACAGTTAAGAATGGTAATGTAAAAGTTTAAAAATATTACTATTCAATAAACACAACACAAAACACATAACAATTTAACCTTTCCCAAAAACCTTCCATCTTTTTTTGCCTTGGACAGCTAATTATTTCAACAAAATTAATGGTAGGTGCAGCCAGGGAAATTCCAAGCAGAGGTCTGCACAGGTAGATATTTTTTTCCGAACCCTGACCAGCCTGAGATAAATTTTTTCTAAGCTGGTCCAGATTTTGTAAGCTAGGCTTATGCTGTATGCTTATGTGCTGAAATCATTTTTCATCTATTGATTTGTTTCATTAATTAATTAAATGACAAAGCCAAAGACTATTCAATTAAAAATATCCTTAAAACTATACAATAATAAACTTCATAAATAAAAAAATGAGAGCATTTACAGGAGTCTGAGGTGTGAAAAGTAAAATATATATAAACACAGAAACTAAGAACCATAGACAAAAAGCAGACCTTAGCATTTAGTCTACATGTTTATCCTCTACAGGTACATATATTAAAGTCAAAATGATAAGAATTCTCAATGAGAATTCAAAATTCCAACACTAAATACATAACGGATGTTTTGTAATTAGAGATGGAATGCTATGATTTGAACCATGCCCAACCCCAGCCCAAACCTGAAAATTAACTGATGTTACTCAACCTTCAAGCTGGATTGATTAGAGGCCCAAGCCCATGCAAATCTCTTCCACTTTTCTACCTGCATCTATGGCTTTTGGAGCATTTAAACTCGAATTTTTTAACATAGCCATGTTTCTTATCATTCATAAATTCTTTCATACCCCCATCAATTTCAAGATTAAACTTTTATTATATAGCAATATTAAAATATAGTAAAAATAGCACCAACCTGAGTTAACGGGCTTTGGAGATGCAGTTGGTTCAGAAGACCTTCTAAAGCTTAGAAATGATTTATCTGGTATCATTTTGTTCCTAAAACCTTTCCTCATTGCCAAATTTCTGACTAGAGACTCCAAACTCTCAACTTGTGGCAATCCACCAGAAGCTAGCCTTTAAGTAGGAAAAAGTATAATCACAACCCAAAAAGAAGACTTCCACATCAAAGAGAACAAAAAAAGGACTTTGCATGGAATGGTTCTAAAAACACCACAATGGATTGTTACAGAAGATGATATTACAACATAACATCAATTACCATGACATTCATCAGTGGCATTCATTGGAAGAATAGTAAAAATGCTTACCAACTATCAGAGACAGCTGAAATTCCAATCTTCTGGATATGATTCAAAGTGTTTTTAGCATAAAACACATAGTCTGGATCAGGAGGAATAATTCCTTCTTGCCTGATGGGATTTTTTTTCATAGAGATAGCAAAAAAAACCCATTATCAGATGAATATAAAAATGCAACATATTATTCCAAAAAAAATAACTTTTTATTAAAAGTTAAAATACCAATATTCTGAAAACTAAACAGTTCCACATTTCAAATTTGAAATTAATTTCACAACGCAACTAACCTGACAGAACAACCCCCCATTTCCAGCACCGTAACCATGATTTCCTGGCCCTGAGATAAAACAAACTTAAATTAATAACTAAGAATACATCATTGAGATAAAATTCACAAAATTGTGCAGAGGAAGCAATTCCATCTATCAGCACAAAGTTCCAAACTTTTAAAACATCTTCCTTAAATTACAAATAGAACACTTTTAAAAGGAAGACAGTAAAATAAAATGCTAACAGCTCAAAAGAAATTCAATTATTCTCCTGAAATTTTGAGGAGCAGAGGATATATTTCAAGTGAGACTACGAGTATTTGTTATGACCTAATCTTTCTTTCACTTAATGCATAATGCAATATTTAAGAAGCAACATTTTGCATTTAAAAAAATCATAGTAAATCAAAAGAGTAGTCACTTAAAGAATTTCACAGGCATATTTATCATGCAGTAGCATTTGCACAGCTTGTTAAACTACAACCAAAAGAAAATTCATCTTCTAAGGATATTTTTTGAAAAATAAGCCCTCTGAGAAATTTCTTAGCTTGTGATGTGTCACAGCTACAAAAAAATCTTAAAGATGTAGCTTTACCAAAGGGGTGGACTTTTGCCACCTTAAAAAGTCTTTCAAATTTCTTAAGTTTTTTTCACTTATGACATCAAACTTTCTCTCCTCGAAAAAATAATAAAACAGGCTCAAAACTGATTATAAATTATGATGTATAGGATTTTTATGAGAAACAGACTTCCAAATTTTTACATGATGATTATCAGAATATATAAACCACTTCCCTTTTCAAACAGCTTTATTTTACCAATTTATAGCCAATATGTTGATATACCAGCCCTTAGGGTAGCACAGAAAATGACAAAGGCAAATAAATTGACCCACTTTTTCCATGCTCAGAAACTAATGTATACAAGAATTGGGTAGCTTTTGTAACACTCATCCTTTATCTCTAATGATAATTTGCATTTACCAAAGAAAATTTCACAAAAATCACCTCATCTGATATGTTCTTGTTTTCTACTAGAAAATCATTAGTTTGTATTCTGAAATAGCTCTCTCCTCTCTGAAGTTCTGACAGTTTTTGTCTCATCGATAACTGACCATAACCTACAATATATATCAACAGGCAGCAATAATAATAGTGCGGCAGTGAAAAACATTATGGAATGAGTATATTTGTAATGTTGAACCCTAAAAACAGAAAATGCCCTTCTAATATATGAAGGGTAAGAAGGAAAAATAGAACTTTTGATGAATTTATAGCCTAATTTAAGGAATTGGGAGATTAATAATAATCATGTAGCTAATAAAATAAGAACCTCCTACCATTACGCTCCAAAAAGGAACTTAAAAATATGAAAAAGGGAAGTTAAAGTTACCTTTTATACCTCTGTCCAATCCACAAAATCATAATCTTTGTGATATGAATACAATGAATAAACATGAATCAACACTAAGTTATCAGTCTCATGAAAATACACCAAACATGACTGTAATAATATACAGCACCACTTCAATAATGAAAAGAGTTCTACCTCTAAAAATCATACAATGTTTTAATAAAACATAAATATCTTAACTCTCCTACAGTAGTAGTAGTAGTAGTAGTATTGTTAAAAGTGCTTTAACAGCTTAGGTCATTTTGCACGTGGGCCCCCACCGGGACTCTCCTACAGTATAAAGGCCTCATCAAACTTTTTGGACTTTGATATAGCCAGAAAAACATTCCAAATAATAGTGGAAAGAGACATTAAATAATGAAAATTTACAGATGATAGTTTATTGTGACAGAATTACAGCTGCTTACCTTTCCAACAATGAGGAGAAACCATCGACCATTAGGCAATGGATACTGCCCTTCCTCTAAGGTGGAGTTAAGACCACGATTGCAAGAAGGAAGATAAACCTCTCTCCAAAATACAAGGGATCGAATGGGCTCCGTTCGACAAAGATGGAGTATACCAAGTTGACTTAAAAATGAATTAACATAGGGAAGATCTTCAGAGGGCAGATGAGAAGCTAAGAGATAACCCTGAAATTCAAATTCATTAGGTCAATCGCAATGCATGAAGAAAATAGCTAAATAGAGATAATAAAGAACATAACTATAACAAAATAATGAATTATAACTAAACACTTATTAAAATATTGTCCTCAGAGTCTAAAAATACAAATGACCATTTACTACTCTTGTTATATTCAAGTTTATCTTTTCCATGAACTCAGAAATTGGGTTGTGGTTCATATAAGAGAGTGTTCCCCTATTGCAATAAGGATCATTGTGCTTATTTCTACCATACTTTTCACTTTACAGTGGATGTCAAAGTATAAAGAGTGAAACCTTAGATGTCGAACACTTAATTTAATTTGCCTTTATTGACTGACACTGTCAGAAGCCCTTAGAAAAACTTCCTAGGGTACCCAATACAAAAACTTTCCATTCGTAACTAAGGGTTTATTCCTTTGCACCCACAAATTTCTTCAGCCCTACTTTCTAACAACTGAGAGCATTCTCAGCCCATTAATACACAGTATACTTCTTATCTCTTTCTATGGTTAGGAAATAATTCTCTGGTACAATCAATAAAGCATGATCAATCTAGCTTAGTAATTTTTTTCATTCTTTTTGCATTCTTCAATGCAAAATTCTGTTAACATCTTGAAGGGAATAAGTGTCTCAAGATAAGGTATTAATTAGACAAAACTTTAAAATTTCATTGTAAATCTTTAAAAGAAATATTTCTGAAAATGTCATGTATTTTATTTAACACTCAACAAAGACACCAATCCATTATTGGTTACATTATGTAAATAAATATCAATTGGAACAATATGCATAATTATACTTGAAAATCCTTTTTTGCATAATATTTCCATGAGCACTGGATTAAGAAATTTGGATATTAGAAGTTCATAGGGAAAATATACAGAAAAAAGGTGAGATTTAGGTAAGAAAAAGATGGTGACCATTGAGTTAGACATTTGTACAACTAGCAACCCATGTAAAGAGAAACTTATCAGCACAAAAAAATACTTTATACTATGCCATAGAAGAAAAGTAATCAACCCATGTTATAGACAAGGCTTAGAATTTAGAGAAAAATCACACACAAATAATACATTTCTATTCTTTCTAGACCTAAATTCCCTCAATTTGAGATTTGTTTATTTATTCTTCCAACTCTACCATTGCCTCCAGTTACATTATATTACAATATTTCTTCAAAAGTTTGAAATTGAATAAGTTAGTAACTTCCACAAATATGAGGTTAGAGTTCTCTGTGGTTGCATTTTGCAAAGTATCATTCTCTTACTTGAGAATGGTACTTTGCAAAGCGTGACCACGGAGAACCCTAACCCCTGCTGGTAGGAATTTCTTAACAGTTGGTTTGCTTGCACTCTACGGTTTTTGGGAGCTTTTCTCAAAACTGTAATGTTGACTATAAATCAACTTGGAAATTAAACTTCATAAAAATAAATAACCAATAAGTCATTGCCATTCAAAAGCTTACCTTGTGATATAGACAACTGCCTACAACATTCATAAGTCTTTGGCACTGGTAATGGTCTTCATTCTGAAATGAATTATTGGTCCATTAACCTAAGCAAATCATCTAAATAAACCATCATAAACATCTTTCATAATATAATTGCATACCAGGCACTGAAAATCAGCAGATTCCAGCTGAGTCAAAGCATCATCTATTTGGTTCTGAAATAAAGTACATACATCTGTGAATTGAAACCAAAGCCAACTTTTCAGAGCAACTAGATTCCTAAATTTTTTTCTGAGTAGATAGTAACACATTCAACATTTTATGTCTATATTTATATTTTTTAAAGTCAAACAGTAATCGAAAGAGAACTTAGAGCTCATCAATATTTAGCAGAAACAATGAAGCTTAAAATTTATCGTAAAAAATTCTGTAGCCAAAAGATACCTTAATAATTTAAATTAATTTGAAATAAATTAACTGCTACATACTTGAACGTCACGAGGTAGAGAAACCAGATGAGCACCAGGCAACACTTCTTCAAATCGATGGAGCGATGGCAATGCAGCTTTGGAAGAAATTTCATTAGAAACACTTGAGAGTTTTCCATTGCTCCAAAATTTGCCAATCAATATTCTTGAAAAATGCAAATCTAGTAAATGATTTACAGCAGATTTATTACTTGTATCCATGAATGCCCTGTGAAATATAAATAAAGCAGAATTATTGAATTAAAATCAATTTGGAGATGATTAGCGAATGATTGTTAGCGAGTTATTGTGGTTAAAATTTATGGCGATGAGCAAATATTGACAAAATCAAGATTGTTATAAATTAACCTGCCTGTGAACCAATGTAACTTACTTTGATAAGGTCTGAAAACTAAACCTCAAGGCACGTATCAATTCCTCAGTCAATAAAATAGCTTCAGGAACAGAGCAACTGTAAGAAAAACCATTAGTCTATTTAAAACATAAATATAAAAATTACATCTACAAGTAAAATATCATACTTCATCAAAAGTAATATTAAGACAAAATACAAAGGTCTCAATAAATACATTTCCATACCAATTATCAGGTGATGCAACCAATAACATTTCAGATCCTTCCGTTAAATAGATAACATGTGTTTTCCTTCCTTTTAACATCACAGTGGAACTAAAAGAAAATATTTTCAATGATTATTTAATTTACAGTTAGTTTTATATTAAGGTGATGTTCAGAAAGACTACATTTTCATGTGTTTGAGTGAAATATACAGTGATCATGCTGTAAGGAAGTGCGCAATTGAGTAGAAGTAAGGGGGAAGAGGAATGTGGAAGGGTTAGGTGAGGGAAAATACAGACACAAAAAAAGAAAGTTGGTCCAACAAATCCCTTCAGTTCTAACCAATTCCTATATCTGGAGTCTGGGAATGGACTCGTAAATGAAAACAAAATGAAAACAGGGTAATGGTCATGCACATCCTTAGAGCATGGTCACTATAAATGAAAGTTTAGAATGATTTAAGCATTACATATGAGTAAGAGTTCTATCATAAACTTAACCTTGCAGCAACAGGTGGAATGCAAATTTGAAACTAGCATCTTTAAAAAATGATAACTTTTGTTATAGTTACAGTAGATAAATGAAATTTTCAAAATCTATTGCAGGGATCTACACTTGATCTAGTTAAAATAGCATAGTCCTGGACTTTGATGTGTTCTCCTTTGGTGATCTGCCATTATAATGTGACATGTTATACATCGTTCAAAAGAGCTACTCTTTGCCTTTAAAATGATATACATTAAGAGTCAATATCGATCTCCTGATTAATCTTGAGTCAACGTAACCAAATCAAAACATGGTAATTTCATGACTTCATCATCTTCACATCTTTGTAGAACAATGACCACATATCATAGAAAAACCAAACTTTTAGCAGAAATGTGGTATATAGTCTTGAAGCATAATCCTTGTTTCTGATATCCGTTCATGATTGATTAACCTTTAATAAGCATCTGAATTAAAAATCTCCTTCTACAAATTTTATTCTACACAGTTAACATTTTTACTACACACAATTTAAATGATTTAGAAAAAATAAAGCAAGGGCGATTTTTCCTAAATGCATTGGGAGAGGAGATACAAGGAGCCCCATAATGATGATGTTGCTCTGGCAAAACACCATCACTGCCTCCTCCGAAAGAGAAATATTGAGATCAATATTAATATTAATGTATATTACTTTAAAGGCAAAGAATTGCTCTTTCAAATGGTGTATAACATACCACTATAATGGCAGATCACCAAAGGGGAACACGTCTAAGTCTACCTCTATATTATTTTCAATCCGACAGTAGCTCTATTCAACTATTTTGCAATAGATTCACCAAAGGAATTATGACACCAAGTACTGCATTACCTCCATGAGAAAAGTTGATTTTCTAAAATTTTTCTTAGATGCATTACAAACCTCACAGGAGCAGAAGGAGCAACCTCAGGTATTAGCTGCTTTAAGGTGAGAAAAGAGCCACGCAGAGAAGCAAGGGTATTGCTCTGAAGACTTGTTGGAGGATAAAAGTAGATAACTTCATTTTCATCAGGTTCCTCTGCTGAAGTGGAACTTTCTTTGTTCTGTGACTCCTTTTTGTGAAGAGACAGGTACAGTAGACCAACTGGATGGCTTGTAATACTCGATGCAATGTCTTCCACATTATACCCCAACAGGTACCTCACCAGCTTGGACTGCTCAAGAGGCTGTATTTTAGATAGAAGTTAGAATTTTTAATTCATGAAGGATTTTATTTGAAGTTTGAATGACACTTTTACCCTCTATGTGTATGTAAAATGTAAATTTTCTCTCAAAGCTTAAACATTGTGAGCCAAATTTGTTTGTTGATATAAAAGCATGTCTTGGTCATACACTTACTATAATAATTCATGATAACTTGGCTTGCTCATAGATCCAATGAGCAAGTAAAGATTCCATCTTACCAAGTTGAGAAAAAAAACACATGTTCTAAGAGAAACCAATTCCTACTCAGAACAAGAATTAAGAATGTCTCCATCAAAAACTTCAGAAATGATATCTAAATCAATAATCCAAATAGATGGTTTTTCCTTCCAAAACACTTTTCATTAAAACAACTTTCAAAAGCAATAAGAAATGGTTAACTAAATAAGAGATCCACCAAGTGATAATTCCAAAATAAAAAAATAGAAAGACCAAAATGCTCATGTAGGCATCTATATAGATGTCTTGACATTCTGCTTCAAAGATATTTATGGATTTAAAGCTTTCAGGGATTCACACTAATCTCTACAGTCATAACAAATAAAATAAAATATACATCAAAGTAATCAATTTGACATTCAATATATTTCTTAATATATCCAATGATGTATTTTTCTTTTTTAGATCATAGAAACCAGCATTGTTAAGGGGCTGGGAATGGATTAACTCACTTCCCAATTCTTGAATGAAGAAAATTGATTCAGATTTTAAAATATTCTGAAATAGGTTTGGGTCTAAGTTTTGTGCCACCTTATCAAATTTCACAAATCTCACAGTTGGAGCTTCCTTGCTTGCAAGCAAGCAAGCTCTTCTATTAAATATTTCATTTTTCATAAAGAACACATTTAAATTAGTTCTTCACTAATTACCCAAATACAGGTAATGTAATAAAAATCAAGGGCCTTACAAGGCCCTTGATTTTTAAACATGGTACTAAATTTCAACTAAATTTTCAATAGAAGATTAGAGTTTACTTGTATATTAATTTTGTAAGAGTAAAGTTTCTTGTATTAAATATTTCATTTTTCATAAATAACACATTTGAATTATTTCTTCACTAATTACCCAAATACAGGTATGAAAGGATTACAAGACCAATTTGTAGGGACATGTGAGTAAGCAATACATTTTTTTAAATAAAAGTTTATATGAGGGCTGTATGATAAGTACCTGTGTTTAGCGACTGATGGAACCACTGACACAAAATGAGTATGCCATAATTTAACACCATCTTTAGATATATGACTGTCAAAATATCAGACAGATTAATCGAGTAGTTTTGTTTTGATAGCTGTTGAAAGTAGTCTAGTTCATATTTGCTTGCCACCATGGAGAAAGAGCAATATCGATCAGTGATTCGATTNGAAAACTAAAGCTGATTTTCATCATATATATAAAAAGCAAATGTCTGTCCGTCCATCTCCCTATTTATCTCAGAAACAGCTTGATGTAGAGATCTGAAACAAACTGCATTGTGTTTTTACAATGCCGAAACCCCCAAGAAAACTATTCTCATCTCTGTAAAGACCCAGGTTCAAACCAAGGAGCCCATATTACGTTTCCATAAGAGATGAATGTAAAGTATCTTTTCTTGACTTGCAGAGGTTGTAAATTAGATTCGAATAAAATAAAATAAAATTCGAAACAATGGTCCTACGAAATTGAGACAAGTGTCACAAGAAACGAAAATCATCATAGAATTTTATTTTAGTCGTGACACATTCATATAAATACGAAATTGCAAGAACTTTGATAAATTACATGGAAAATTTGTAAAATTTTACGGAAAGAAATTGCCCATCCTTTTGACGACCAAGGCAATTGTTTATTGTTGATTTCATGAGTTATCCCATATAAATACAAAGGGATAATTAGTTAGTATACTTTTCCATAAGAAATGTACATAAAGTAGGTTTTCCATATATGCAGAGGTTGTTTCTTTTACAGATTTAATTTATAAATAATCGTCATACGAAATTGAGACAAGTGTCACCAGAAAGAAAAATGATCATACAATCTTATTTTAGTCGTGAAATATTGATACAGATCCGAAGTTTCAAGAATATTGTAAAACACACGGAAAATTCGCTGAATGTTGATTTCATGAATTATCCCATATAAGTGCACGGGGATAATCAGTTCTTATATTTTTCAATAAGAAATGTTCGTATAGTAGGCTTTCATGACTTGAAATTAGTGGAATAAATTTTATAAATAATGGTAAGAGATATATCGAATTATTATGATCTTACAACGGACTGCTGGTGGCTTAGGAGGACCAATTATATACGATAATAGATATATTTTTAAAAAATAAATTAAGTTTCATCATGCTTGATGGGGGTGTTTACTAGAATTCAATAAATAAAATTTCAAAAGCATGAGACAAATAACAAATCAAAATAATCTAATAATGATACCAGAAGCTCAAGGTCTTAGGTTTATGTATGAGAGAAGGAAGGATATCTAACATGACCAGTAATAAATGAAATTAAAATCCTTCGTAATTTTCCACAGGTTTTATTCTGCGACCGGTTTCGTAAGAAGGTCTTACATCTTCAGGCAAAATGACAAGCGGACAATGACCAGCGGAGTCTACAAACTCTCTTGTTTAGATTGCTCCGCTAAGTACCTAGGGAGAACTGGAAGATGTCTGCAGGTCAGAGCGGCTGAGCACCAAAGGGACTACCGCCTGAAGAGAAGACAACCTCCCTTCTCGAGCTTTGCCCTTCACCTCCTTGAAAACAACCACAAGAGCGATTTCAAGCCGAGACGCCTACACCAAGAGG
>KZ308189.1:1850335-1914501 GCA_000376725.2 Ladona fulva
TTTTTTTCATTCTTTTTGCATTCTTCAATGCAAAATTCTGTTAACATCTTGAAGGGAATAAGTGTCTCAAGATAAGGTATTAATTAGACAAAACTTTAAAATTTCATTGTAAATCTTTAAAAGAAATATTTCTGAAAATGTCATGTATTTTATTTAACACTCAACAAAGACACCAATCCATTATTGGTTACATTATGTAAATAAATATCAATTGGAACAATATGCATAATTATACTTGAAAATCCTTTTTTGCATAATATTTCCATGAGCACTGGATTAAGAAATTTGGATATTAGAAGTTCATAGGGAAAATATACAGAAAAAAGGTGAGATTTAGGTAAGAAAAAGATGGTGACCATTGAGTTAGACATTTGTACAACTAGCAACCCATGTAAAGAGAAACTTATCAGCACAAAAAAATACTTTATACTATGCCATAGAAGAAAAGTAATCAACCCATGTTATAGACAAGGCTTAGAATTTAGAGAAAAATCACACACAAATAATACATTTCTATTCTTTCTAGACCTAAATTCCCTCAATTTGAGATTTGTTTATTTATTCTTCCAACTCTACCATTGCCTCCAGTTACATTATATTACAATATTTCTTCAAAAGTTTGAAATTGAATAAGTTAGTAACTTCCACAAATATGAGGTTAGAGTTCTCTGTGGTTGCATTTTGCAAAGTATCATTCTCTTACTTGAGAATGGTACTTTGCAAAGCGTGACCACGGAGAACCCTAACCCCTGCTGGTAGGAATTTCTTAACAGTTGGTTTGCTTGCACTCTACGGTTTTTGGGAGCTTTTCTCAAAACTGTAATGTTGACTATAAATCAACTTGGAAATTAAACTTCATAAAAATAAATAACCAATAAGTCATTGCCATTCAAAAGCTTACCTTGTGATATAGACAACTGCCTACAACATTCATAAGTCTTTGGCACTGGTAATGGTCTTCATTCTGAAATGAATTATTGGTCCATTAACCTAAGCAAATCATCTAAATAAACCATCATAAACATCTTTCATAATATAATTGCATACCAGGCACTGAAAATCAGCAGATTCCAGCTGAGTCAAAGCATCATCTATTTGGTTCTGAAATAAAGTACATACATCTGTGAATTGAAACCAAAGCCAACTTTTCAGAGCAACTAGATTCCTAAATTTTTTTCTGAGTAGATAGTAACACATTCAACATTTTATGTCTATATTTATATTTTTTAAAGTCAAACAGTAATCGAAAGAGAACTTAGAGCTCATCAATATTTAGCAGAAACAATGAAGCTTAAAATTTATCGTAAAAAATTCTGTAGCCAAAAGATACCTTAATAATTTAAATTAATTTGAAATAAATTAACTGCTACATACTTGAACGTCACGAGGTAGAGAAACCAGATGAGCACCAGGCAACACTTCTTCAAATCGATGGAGCGATGGCAATGCAGCTTTGGAAGAAATTTCATTAGAAACACTTGAGAGTTTTCCATTGCTCCAAAATTTGCCAATCAATATTCTTGAAAAATGCAAATCTAGTAAATGATTTACAGCAGATTTATTACTTGTATCCATGAATGCCCTGTGAAATATAAATAAAGCAGAATTATTGAATTAAAATCAATTTGGAGATGATTAGCGAATGATTGTTAGCGAGTTATTGTGGTTAAAATTTATGGCGATGAGCAAATATTGACAAAATCAAGATTGTTATAAATTAACCTGCCTGTGAACCAATGTAACTTACTTTGATAAGGTCTGAAAACTAAACCTCAAGGCACGTATCAATTCCTCAGTCAATAAAATAGCTTCAGGAACAGAGCAACTGTAAGAAAAACCATTAGTCTATTTAAAACATAAATATAAAAATTACATCTACAAGTAAAATATCATACTTCATCAAAAGTAATATTAAGACAAAATACAAAGGTCTCAATAAATACATTTCCATACCAATTATCAGGTGATGCAACCAATAACATTTCAGATCCTTCCGTTAAATAGATAACATGTGTTTTCCTTCCTTTTAACATCACAGTGGAACTAAAAGAAAATATTTTCAATGATTATTTAATTTACAGTTAGTTTTATATTAAGGTGATGTTCAGAAAGACTACATTTTCATGTGTTTGAGTGAAATATACAGTGATCATGCTGTAAGGAAGTGCGCAATTGAGTAGAAGTAAGGGGGAAGAGGAATGTGGAAGGGTTAGGTGAGGGAAAATACAGACACAAAAAAAGAAAGTTGGTCCAACAAATCCCTTCAGTTCTAACCAATTCCTATATCTGGAGTCTGGGAATGGACTCGTAAATGAAAACAAAATGAAAACAGGGTAATGGTCATGCACATCCTTAGAGCATGGTCACTATAAATGAAAGTTTAGAATGATTTAAGCATTACATATGAGTAAGAGTTCTATCATAAACTTAACCTTGCAGCAACAGGTGGAATGCAAATTTGAAACTAGCATCTTTAAAAAATGATAACTTTTGTTATAGTTACAGTAGATAAATGAAATTTTCAAAATCTATTGCAGGGATCTACACTTGATCTAGTTAAAATAGCATAGTCCTGGACTTTGATGTGTTCTCCTTTGGTGATCTGCCATTATAATGTGACATGTTATACATCGTTCAAAAGAGCTACTCTTTGCCTTTAAAATGATATACATTAAGAGTCAATATCGATCTCCTGATTAATCTTGAGTCAACGTAACCAAATCAAAACATGGTAATTTCATGACTTCATCATCTTCACATCTTTGTAGAACAATGACCACATATCATAGAAAAACCAAACTTTTAGCAGAAATGTGGTATATAGTCTTGAAGCATAATCCTTGTTTCTGATATCCGTTCATGATTGATTAACCTTTAATAAGCATCTGAATTAAAAATCTCCTTCTACAAATTTTATTCTACACAGTTAACATTTTTACTACACACAATTTAAATGATTTAGAAAAAATAAAGCAAGGGCGATTTTTCCTAAATGCATTGGGAGAGGAGATACAAGGAGCCCCATAATGATGATGTTGCTCTGGCAAAACACCATCACTGCCTCCTCCGAAAGAGAAATATTGAGATCAATATTAATATTAATGTATATTACTTTAAAGGCAAAGAATTGCTCTTTCAAATGGTGTATAACATACCACTATAATGGCAGATCACCAAAGGGGAACACGTCTAAGTCTACCTCTATATTATTTTCAATCCGACAGTAGCTCTATTCAACTATTTTGCAATAGATTCACCAAAGGAATTATGACACCAAGTACTGCATTACCTCCATGAGAAAAGTTGATTTTCTAAAATTTTTCTTAGATGCATTACAAACCTCACAGGAGCAGAAGGAGCAACCTCAGGTATTAGCTGCTTTAAGGTGAGAAAAGAGCCACGCAGAGAAGCAAGGGTATTGCTCTGAAGACTTGTTGGAGGATAAAAGTAGATAACTTCATTTTCATCAGGTTCCTCTGCTGAAGTGGAACTTTCTTTGTTCTGTGACTCCTTTTTGTGAAGAGACAGGTACAGTAGACCAACTGGATGGCTTGTAATACTCGATGCAATGTCTTCCACATTATACCCCAACAGGTACCTCACCAGCTTGGACTGCTCAAGAGGCTGTATTTTAGATAGAAGTTAGAATTTTTAATTCATGAAGGATTTTATTTGAAGTTTGAATGACACTTTTACCCTCTATGTGTATGTAAAATGTAAATTTTCTCTCAAAGCTTAAACATTGTGAGCCAAATTTGTTTGTTGATATAAAAGCATGTCTTGGTCATACACTTACTATAATAATTCATGATAACTTGGCTTGCTCATAGATCCAATGAGCAAGTAAAGATTCCATCTTACCAAGTTGAGAAAAAAAACACATGTTCTAAGAGAAACCAATTCCTACTCAGAACAAGAATTAAGAATGTCTCCATCAAAAACTTCAGAAATGATATCTAAATCAATAATCCAAATAGATGGTTTTTCCTTCCAAAACACTTTTCATTAAAACAACTTTCAAAAGCAATAAGAAATGGTTAACTAAATAAGAGATCCACCAAGTGATAATTCCAAAATAAAAAAATAGAAAGACCAAAATGCTCATGTAGGCATCTATATAGATGTCTTGACATTCTGCTTCAAAGATATTTATGGATTTAAAGCTTTCAGGGATTCACACTAATCTCTACAGTCATAACAAATAAAATAAAATATACATCAAAGTAATCAATTTGACATTCAATATATTTCTTAATATATCCAATGATGTATTTTTCTTTTTTAGATCATAGAAACCAGCATTGTTAAGGGGCTGGGAATGGATTAACTCACTTCCCAATTCTTGAATGAAGAAAATTGATTCAGATTTTAAAATATTCTGAAATAGGTTTGGGTCTAAGTTTTGTGCCACCTTATCAAATTTCACAAATCTCACAGTTGGAGCTTCCTTGCTTGCAAGCAAGCAAGCTCTTCTATTAAATATTTCATTTTTCATAAAGAACACATTTAAATTAGTTCTTCACTAATTACCCAAATACAGGTAATGTAATAAAAATCAAGGGCCTTACAAGGCCCTTGATTTTTAAACATGGTACTAAATTTCAACTAAATTTTCAATAGAAGATTAGAGTTTACTTGTATATTAATTTTGTAAGAGTAAAGTTTCTTGTATTAAATATTTCATTTTTCATAAATAACACATTTGAATTATTTCTTCACTAATTACCCAAATACAGGTATGAAAGGATTACAAGACCAATTTGTAGGGACATGTGAGTAAGCAATACATTTTTTTAAATAAAAGTTTATATGAGGGCTGTATGATAAGTACCTGTGTTTAGCGACTGATGGAACCACTGACACAAAATGAGTATGCCATAATTTAACACCATCTTTAGATATATGACTGTCAAAATATCAGACAGATTAATCGAGTAGTTTTGTTTTGATAGCTGTTGAAAGTAGTCTAGTTCATATTTGCTTGCCACCATGGAGAAAGAGCAATATCGATCAGTGATTCGATTTCTTTTTTTGGATGGGAAGACGTGAGGAAATCAAGGTGAAGTTGCATGCTGTTTATAATGACCATGTACCTTCGATGACTACCATCAGATATTGGTTAAATGAATTCAAGCATGGCCGAACATCCGTTTTTAATGAAGAGCATCCAGGCCGTCCGATTGAGGTAACTACAGAGGATATGGTTAACAAAGTCCATGATATCCTGCTAGCAGATCGCCGTGTGAAGATCAGAGAGATTGCTGACATTGTAAACATCTCAATTGAATGCATACAAAGTATCCTAAACAAAAAACTGAGCATGAAAAAGCTATCAGCAAGATGGGTGCCGCGTTTGCTCACAGTGGAGCAAAAACGGAATTGCATGACAACTTCAGAGCACTGTTTGGACATGTTTAAGCGCAATCCAAAAGAGTTTCTACAGCGTTTCGTGACTGTTGACAAAACATGGATCCATTACTAGATTCCAGAAATGAAACATCAGTCAAAACAGTGGTTTTTACCTGGCGAACCTGCTCCAAAGAAGGTGAAAACAGTTTCATCCACACAAAAAGTCATGGCCACCGTTTTTTGGGATTCGCGAGGCATCATCTTCACCAACTATTTGGAGAAGGGAAGGACAATCACGGGGCAGTACTATGCTGATTTATTGGACCAATTTGATGCTGAATTGAGGAAGAAATGGCCCCATTGGGCAAAGAAAAAAGTGCTCTTCCATCATGACAATGCACCAGCTCACTCATCTGTAATCGTCATAGCAAAACTGGTCGATGAATAGCTACCTCATCCACCCTATTCTCCAGATTTGGCCCCATGCGATTTCTTTTGGTTTGCAAACATGAAAGAATGGCTTGGGGGAAAGCGATTCACATCAAACAAGGAAGTCATCGCCACAACAGAGGCCTATTATGCAGAATTCGACAAAACGTATTTTTTTTTTGGATGGCTTGAAAAGGTATTAGAATATCGCTGGACTAAATGTATGGAGTTGAAAGGAGACTATATTAAGAAATAAATTTAAAAGAAGTTAAAAAAATGTGTTTTCTTGCCTAACACAGGTACTTATCATATAGCCCTCATAAATAATAAAGTTGATACATTTCTGTAGAGTGGTACTTTCATTGTATGACACTGTGTGCTGTAAACTTTCTCAGTAAGATTATTTGTTACATATAAGTAAGGGTCAATACAACATTGACAAACCTTGGATTTGATTCCTGGAGGTAAATCAGCAGTAACATCACAGCCAGCCACTCTTTGAAGAGTTAGTTTCACCTGAAAGGAAATAAGTAGTACATTAGGGCAAAAATGTTCAAATTTCTCTGTTCTTGCTAAAGTTTATGGTAAGGATAATGCAAAAATAAATTCACTATTTCTGCCTGAGTTTTTTCCTCATATTTCTATTAAATTACTCATTCATTTAATCCACATGAACTTGAGATTTTGAAAATTAAAAAAAAACTTTAATGATTCTCTATATTATTAATAAAATGCATGCAATGTAACAAAGAATTCTTTCTAGTTAGGTTAAATACACAGAAATGCAAAAAGATCTTCAGAATTTCGATCAAATTCTTGCTAAATGAAGAAGTTTATCTGTCATTGGCAAACTGATGCAGTGCATAAGTATTTTAATCTTATAAAAAAATTTTGAAATATAAAAATAAAGAGCAAATGTATGATTCTAACAAAAATTGCATAAACAGTCTGTAATAATCCAATAATAAAATATAATTTTCACATTTCCTAATTGTGGCAGTCATTAAATGGAGATGCTGGGAACTAAAATTTCCCTCAAGAATCATACTCATTAATTACATTAGTAAAGGGATTCCTTTAATAATGCTCTTACCACACATGTTGAATTTATACAGGAAAGAACTTCATCAATATTTTTGAATGTGACTTCCTTTTCGTCAATTTTCCTCAACCAATCACCTAAAAATAAATGACAAGAGTAAACAATCAATTACTCTAGAAGCAAAAGTTAAAATTGATTTTGATGATAAAATGAGCCATTATCAGTGCATCAACAAATAAGAAAACTATCAACAAGACAGCAGGAAAAACAAAATTCTTATTCATATAAAATTACATTTATTGAATTAATTAGAATACCATAAAATAGTTTACCATATTAACTCATTGATAATACATAAAATTTGGGAGTAATAAATATTCCTGTAATAACCCAGAGGTTGGGTGGAAGAGAAGCCATTTTGGACTACTCTAGCCACAAGAGTAAATAATAATAAAATAACAATTTGCATCAAAAAGTTAAACTGAATGTGGATAGTTATTTGAAGAAAAGATCTTCCTTTGGTAAATACATGATACCTACCTATCTTAATACTCCTGTTTTTGATGGCAACTCCATCAGGAACAAACCCTGCGACCATTATGCGATCATCAGAGACTGTCTGTCCATCTCCAGTTGAGTCACCGGAAGACGCAGCAGATGAAAATACACCAGGTACAATACCGAGCAAAGCCTCACAAAGAGTAGCCCTTCTTCCCAAGTTCCTCCTCCCTGGGTCTACTGTCAGTCCTACTTCCCTAGCCTCTCCCTCTTGTGTATCCCTAAAAGTCACTTTATTTCCTCCCCCATTGCTCATTGATGCACCTCTACTGAATTCTTTACTTGAACGATTTCTCCCATGATACCGACTTAACCTATCACTTTTGCCCCCGGAAACAGATGGCCACCCATCCAAAAACCAACCTTTCAGTTTTTTATTTGCTCTTCTCTTGTATGTGATGAGGTCAGAAAACCTACCTAAAATTCAATAGGAAAACTTCTTCGTTAAAACATCGAAAAAAAATACCACGTAATTCAAACTACATGTGATAAAGTTTGACAGTGCTCGACTACATTTTACAAATTAATCCTATTTGATATAGTTAAACATAATTTAAAACTGTACACATTTCGATAGTTATAATCAATATGCCATTAAAATCTTTCGTTCTAAAAAAATAGTATTCTTCTCTTCTTAAAGCATTTATGTAGTTAAAATCTTTCACCATTTTTCCACTTCGATCCTTAAGGATACCGAGTAATTTTTGTTAAAGTACTTACGCATCACTAACACAATAATTTACATGCTAGAAATATACATGCAATTATTTCCTACTTTTTCCTTTAAAACATTAAAATTGTTAATTTGTTTCTTTAAACTTTAGAAAAATTTAGCGAAATTCAAAAGCTACAAAATCAGAATGTATCTACTAACTGCAGCAAAATGTACACCGTCAGAACATGCACACAAAAAGCGAATTTTTCATGGCTAATTTATTAATACAAACCTCCAGGTGTTTTCTTTTTGTACGATGGAGTCTTTGGAGAAGTCTCACCAGACACTTTTAGATTAGGAATCAAAATAACATTTGATTCTACGTAGAAAAGTTCGCCTTGTGGAGAGACGTATGTCTCCCATTCGATATCAGACCTGCAAGTAACCAAGAAAAATTATTAGTAGCAGTCAGTAACTGTCTTCTGAATGTAATGTAATACATGGCTGAAAAAATTACTTGTTCTCTTCGTAATCGGATCCAGAGCTGGTGTACGAACTACAACTTGACCTGGAGCTCGATTCATCCCACCAACCTCTTGACCTTTCACATGGATCATCATCATCGCTCGTTGAATCACCATCGCCGCCACATGACTTATGCTGAGATGCAAATGTTCTTGGTAGAAGTGCTTCACTCTCACAAAAATCACCCATTACATAAAATAAATCAACACAACAAGTGCAAGAGTATATGGTTTTCAGCCAACATAACAAACATTAGGTCTCATGACGAACTTAATCAGCCATACTCTAAACAATAACCAAAATAATTAAACTCGACTGGTAGCATTCAAACTGCATAAACGCTCACTGAGGAAGTGTTGATGTAAACAAAACAAAATTGAAGTAAAATGACAGTCGATTTGAATTTGCGCGGATACGACTTCCTTTGTTGCTTTCATGTTTCTGTGAATACGCTTGGTTTTTGTTCGTGACTGATGAGAATTCGTACCTTCGAAATGGAAGTGGTAGCTGTACCCGAAAAGGTGAATAGTTGCCCGAATAATTTACTTAGCTTTGTAATAATGCCATTGAAGTGGAGATATTTATTGTCTCTTAGAAGATGAATTCATAAAATCGACTTTTCTGCTTGAATAACGCCGAAAAACCTGTATACAAATTTGCATTTAGTGAATGCTTTTCACGCTTTTAGGAAGAAAGCAGTCCCGATAGCCGTCCTAATGTGGGATCAACAACTACAACTTATGACGAGCTTGACATGGAAGATTTATACACCAAGTACAAAGTAATGTATATGTTTAATGAATGTCATAAATATGCCATTCATCTTCAGGCTTGACATTATGGTAAATGTTAATGACTAAAATTTTCAGAAATTACAACGTCAGCTGGAATTTTTAGCGGTTCAAGAAGAATATATAAAAGATGAGCAACGTAACTTAAAGAAGGAATATTTACATGCTCAAGAGGAAGTGAAACGTATTCAAAGCGTACCGTTAGTTATCGGCCAATTTTTGGAAGCTGTCGATCAGAATACTGGAATAGTAGGAAGTACTACTGGTAAGTCATAAAGTAAAGCAACGCAGCAGTCTTGGTGATGGAACAACCGATAAATTTATAAATTAGCATCTGATTAGTTTACCTAGGTGATATGTATAAGGTGCGTGTGGAAGTTAGTTATTACCTTGTTTATATCGAAAAATATGTAAAGCATTACTTATCTGTTCTAAATATACAAGTAAATACATTTTTATTAAAGTTATAATTCTCTTATTTTAATAATTTATCGAATGCACTTTCCTCAGAATTGTAAATTTCATCTCACTCAAGAAAAGAAACTTAATTACAATATTCGTATTTGAAAGTGCTCTAGCCTGCTAAGTAATATATGCCTAATTTTACTTCCAGGTTCCAACTACTACGTTAGAATTTTGTCTACAATAGATCGCGAATTATTAAAAACCTCTGCCAGTGTTGCTCTTCATAAGCACAGTAATGCTCTGGTTGATGTCTTGCCTCCGGAAGCAGATTCCTCCATATCAATGTTACAAGCAGGTTAGTGACCGTGGTCGTGATCGTGGTTTTTAAAGTTCTTATTACGGCGATTTTAATTCTAATTTCCTAATTCATGTTTTCATACGTAGATGAAAAGCCAGATGTTCAGTATGCAGACATTGGAGGGATGGACATGCAAAAGCAAGAAATTAGAGAAGCTGTTGAGTTGCCCCTCACTCATTTTGAACTGTACAAGCAGATTGGTATAGACCCTCCTCGTGGTGTGCTAATGTATGGGCCCCCTGGTTGTGGTAAAACTATGTTAGCCAAAGCTGTAGCCCACCATACAACTGGTAAGTTAAAGTCCTTGTTTCATCTGTTAGGGACTATGAAATACCTTCATTACCTAACTTATCAACATGTATTCCTCATTAGTCTGTACTGCTTGGATACTTGCTTGAACATTCTGTTGAATTGAGATTTAGAATGTTTTTTGAAGGCTTTATTGAGATTTTATTTTTTGGGAACACTGAGGTTTGATTAACTTTTTTGCAGTCATAGGAATGCTTAGTAATGGAAAATATCTGAAACTTTAGCATTGATATAGTCACCTGCATAACAAGCCCTTATCTAGATCAGCTTCATCTACAGTTTGTGGGAGATATCTGTGTAACTTTATACTCTACCCTTTTGAAGACTGGTTTTTCTAACAGTGGGTATTTGACATACAACAGCAGCATGTGTCTAAAATGTATTTCCGATTCCAAGTATCTCAAGATATAAGTATAGAAAAATAAAGTTAGGTGCACAATCTATGGTGTGTACGTAAGTCAGTAACACTGTACCATTTACTTCAGCATCCATCTTATGTGATTGCAGTTTATACTTTCCTTAGGAAGTCAAAATCTGATAACTATTTTCTTGAAATTAATAACCTGTTGGGGTTTTAAACCCAGCATGTTTCTTGAGAGTTACTGAAAGTCGCCAGGACTGATAGTTATTTCTGGTTGTTTTTCCCGCTAAGTATTAGAGAAGCTAATAGCTTTCCAGGTTAGTTAGGGACATCGGTGTTTTACACCCCCTGCCATGTGCCATTGGCAGTTTGCAGGGCTTAAATGTAAACGAAAGGTAGATGTTCCTATTTTCCTATTCCTGTTAATTTTTTAGGTTAAAAAGATGCATTTCTGTTGTGATCACTACTTTTTTATTTTTTCGATGTGTTTTTGGTGTAATTTTCTTGCGTTTTTGATTTATAGATGATTGAGCCATTTTGAGATAATGCCATTTTCTGGTTAATATATAATTTATTTTCCATTTCAGCTGCATTCATACGAGTTGTGGGATCAGAATTTGTGCAGAAATATCTTGGAGAAGGCCCTCGTATGGTCCGTGATGTCTTTCGCCTAGCGAAAGAAAATGCACCTGCAATAATATTTATTGATGAGATTGATGCTATTGCCACAAAGCGTTTTGATGCCCAGACTGGTGCTGACAGAGAAGTTCAGAGAATACTTCTTGAGCTTCTTAACCAGATGGATGGTTTTGACCAAACCACCAATGTCAAAGTATGTCTCTTAAAGTTTTAGTTTCTCATACTTTTCATATGCATAGAAAATGGGTAATAAATTTGCTTACATACCTTTGTTTCTTTTTCATTATCTCTCGTTTATTAAATTAATTCAATGTTATTTCCATAAAGCACAGTATCATTCTTTGCAGTAATGATTTTTATCCTCTATATCTCAGCAGCTTCTTGTTCATGTAAGAGTTTTTGTATATCAGCTGTCAAGTATTCTCATTTTAAAGTTTACTTCAGCATAATTGTTTGCTGCAGCTAAGGAAGTTTAGTCGTATCATTAGTAGCTTTTCTCTAAATGAGCTTCTCAATGTTTTGGTTTAATTTAATTTTGATTTTTATATTTTGAATATTACATCTTTGTTGCTAGGGTTTGAAAGTAAAATTTTAAATTATAATCTTCTCCTATTTCTTTTTCATTTCTTGTATATCTTCCATCTTTTGACTCTGCCAATCCATGTGTAATTTTTTTTTTATTTTTTGGGCCTTAATGTACTTAAGGGATCATGTATATTTTACCAATAATTCAGGTTATTATGGCTACAAATCGTGCTGACACACTTGATCCAGCCCTCCTTCGACCTGGGCGTCTGGATCGTAAGATAGAGTTTCCACTGCCTGATAGGAGACAGAAGCGGTTGATATTTTCAACGATTACTTCAAAAATGAATTTGAGTGAAGAAGTAGACTTGGAGGACTATGTTGCTAGACCTGATCGTATTTCAGGAGCAGACATAAATGCTATCTGTCAAGAGGTAAGCCTTTTTTTAATTATCCTGGTATTAGTTTAAAATGTATGATTACTCATTATCTTCAGTTAAGAAAAGGGTGTATCAGAAAAGGGAAAGCTAATTACTTGGCTATTTCATCAGAACAAGAAAACATTGTCAGTTTTCTGGAAAAGAATCTGATACCAATATGCTGATTTTTAACGATTGATCATAAAGTCGTTACCCAAATTTATTTTTGTATGTTGTGCTTTTATTCCTTCCTGTTTTAATTATGGCAGCATTAAGATCTCAAGGTAGATTTTTGATCATTTGAAGTAATGTTTTTATCAGCTTGAGTATCTCATTCTAATCTAAAAGAATAAATATTTGTAACTTTTTCAAAATGGTATACAATATTATAAAATAGCAAGTAAGGTATCAAGCTGATGTCAAGAGATTGGAAATGTTATTGATTTTATGATACCTTATATCTTAATTTTCTACACATTGCTCATCAGTTGTGATATTGGTTTCAGAGGAAATATTCTGCCGTAATTTATTCAACAAGTGGATTTTAGCATTTAATAATGATTGTGATCTAATATTAAAAGTTATCATATTTTTATCTCAGGCTCTTGGAAAACTTGGTGGAAAACCATATTTTTCAATGACATAAAACTAAACTGATGTGAGATAATGCCATAACCAATGTGGTGTTTTACCACACATAGAGTTATCATTTTCAAAATTTATTTTACTATTTAAGATACTTCTTTGTAGCTATATGCAGAGTGACTGATCACATAATGAATTAACTTACTATGCTGGGTGTGAGTAATATTGGAGGCCATTACTTTGTGGAATCTTGACATCGTGATGAATTGTTGAAATAAAACCAAGGTTTTGAACAACAAAGAAGATAAAGTTTACTAATCCACAATATATATATATTGTTGTTCAAAACCTTGGTTTTATTTCAACAATTCATCACCATTAATATATGCCTGTGAAAGTAAATAATCTTTAAGGAAGAGATATAATCCTTTCCAAGAAATATTCTTTGATAGGTATTGATAGCCTTAATACCAGGCTGCAGTGTACTACTTTTGTAATTCAATCTTGTAAGAGAAATATTTAATTTGCCGTATTTCCCCGTATAAGATGCACCTTGGTTTTTGGACCCCAAAATTGGAATTGGTCACCAGCTTTCACCCTTGCTTTAGTTTGCCAGATCATTGTTTTAGATGCACTTAGTTTTTTGACCCAAAATTTTAAAGAAAAAGTGTATCTTATGTATGTTGCATGCTATGAAACCTGTTATGTTGTGATATTTTCCTTATTAACATTCTCCACTCCCTTTGCTCTAAATTTTCAAAATAACTATATTTAAATTCAGTATTGTTTATTTCATTATTACTTATGAAGCACCAAAGGGCTAATGTACATCTTATAGAGCTAATTATAACTGTTATAATGCCAGGAAGGGCTCAAAGAATAGATTTGTTAATTGGGAACTCCAAAATGTTACTTTACTGAAGTTAATCTCTTTTAGCTAACTACTGGGTCATCAGTTGAGCCTAATATTATAAATTCTTGTCATTAGTTTATTGAGATCTTTTTTTCTTTGTTTCCATTCATAATTTAAAATATTTTACCAAGTTTTTGAGATTCCTGTGTTTTAGTACCAGTAGAACCTCTTTAGGTCAACTTAAACCTCTCATGTACAGCTGCTAAATCTCCAAACCACTCTCATTCTTTTATGCATTTTTGCATCAACTTGATAATACTCAAGCCTTAACTTAACCTTAAACCTTACTCTTGCATACAGTTGAAATTTAATCATTAAACATAGCAAGTGAGCACAGTAGTGCCTAAGTCAATGGTGTAACAGTAAGTACAAAATACTAACACTGGCCACTTGGAAATATAGGCAGTACCGCATACCGACTCTAGCCATGATAGGTTCAGAAAAAAATCTCCTTTCTGAAGTTTGAACTCTTGACAAATCTTATTTTTTTTTATTTTTGTCATTGATTTTCACAAAAATGGATTGATTAGTGTTTTACCCTTATAATTACAATAACGAAGCTGAGAAAGACTGAGAGGAGTTTGAATGTGGGAATTTGTCTTTGTACTAGCAAAGATATTAAATGAGTATTACTTTTCTTGCTATCACTATTCCTTTAATCTGTAATTTATATTAATACTGTTTATTTTCTTTTTCTCGCATAGGCTGGTATGCATGCTGTTCGAGAGAATCGCTACATTGTCCTTGCTAAGGACTTCGAAAAAGGATATAAGAATAATGTCAAGAAGGATGAATCAGAACATGAGTTCTATAAATAAGAGAAGTTATGAAAGTGAATTATTTCTGTGTCTGTGGGGAAATTTTCTGTATGCATTAAAAACTTAAAAACTGTATTACATTGTGACCATTATTATGAAAACTGTTCCCAGTCTCCAAAAAGGCTTCAGTATTCACATGAAATGCAGTGCGTGGTGCTATTGGGCTATTTTTAGGTTTACCAACTGTTTTGGAGGTACATTAATTCCTGCTTTTTGTGTATGCATTTTTCAATAATTTTAAAATATTAAAGCAAACAAATTGAATTAAAACATTTATGACAATTTTTAGTAAACAGAGAGTAAATATAATCTTTTGTAAATAAGTTCTTGATCTTTCACCACCTATTCATTTTTAACCTTAGTAAATTAAGGATCATTCATATATTTACACATGAAAAATTTCCATTAATTTTAGGTTTCAAACATCTCATATTTATAGTCTGTCATGTGTTATATCTGATTTATTGGTAAGTAATTAATGCAAAGAATCAAGCATTAGCTCCAAATTTTTTTATACATTCAAAACTTCTGTACAATTTTTCCAGATATTTTTTTCTTTCCCACAATAATTGTTCATGCATTTACATGTTATATTTTTTTGGTCTTATTTATTCTTTTGGATGCATATTGAATTAAAAATACTACTACTGCATCAGGTATTATTTTTGTCACCATATTTCAATTGTAAGAGTGTTTACCTTCTTAAGGCTGTAATGTTCTCATAGTCTAATTATTTTTTAAAAATTTGCTTATGTACTTACCCAAATTCTATGAATGGGGTTGTGGAAGAAATAAAATCGTCAATTCTTTTTCTAATCAAATCAAGATAGCCAATGCAATCAGAGTTTGAAATGAATCTAAAAGTGTGAAAATCTTGCTCCATCTAATTTTAACCCCACCTTTAACACATTTGTAAAATTTTCTCATTTCATCTCAGAGAATTTTTAGTTTGAAAGAACTGGAAAAGCTGATGTAATTTCTTCATAGTTTTACCATAGGTCAGAACTCGAGTTGATATGATTTGTTCGTCATGGCTGGCCATTGTTAGGTTTGGTGATCTATGTGCAATTTAAAATGTCTTCATGTAAAACAATAGAATAATAATTTCTAATTTAATTCATCATGCTTTCACATTTGACTTCATCTGCTTATATAGAAGGTTCAGTGTGATTTTTGCACTGTTCTTTCCCCATTTTGACTGATCTCTATCTTTATTCCAGTAAAATTAAGTAAGCTGGGAGTATGGCATCAGTTTTGGACTGGCTTTGACCTTTTTAAGAAGATATTGGATGACACTAGATGTAATCAAACAAGGTTTTGGTACACAGTTGTGGATTTTTATGGCAACTCATAAAATGCCACAAGCCTAAATTTGAGGACTTCAACAGGGTTTAAGCTCAAGCATCAAAAGGAAATAAACTGCACCTTTCTTATTTTTCCTTTGATAAAAGTATTAGTCATTATTCTTGTTGACACCCAAATTGCAGTTTTAACATGTGGTTGAAACTAATTTAATGTGTAATAGTTTGTTCCTTGCCAATCAGTGTGGTTGGAAACTACCATTTAAAGTTTGTTGATCCAATAGATACTAGAATTTTTACATTAAATTTTTAAGGAGTGAAACAATTTATTGAAAGCATGTATTGAGAAACAAAAAAGAATGTAAAATTTGTTTTAAAAAGTAGAGTTTTTATCCAATGCAATTGACAACTGGTTTGAGAGAAAGATGGGGAGATTTACCAGTATAACTGCGTATAATCAATCAGGACTTAAAACTTATAAAACCAGAATTAACTGCAGGCTTACAAGTGCTTTAAAGGATCTCATACTGACACAAATTGCTGAGACTGGCTATCATCTGTACTTCTTTTAAGCTGAATAAGAAACTCTGTATCAATATTAGCAAAAATGTGAAAAGCTTCACAGTTTTCAGGTTACCATAGGAAGATCAATATGTGTGAATTGGAACTTGAGAACAATGATATACTGGAAAATGTTGATTCAAAGATGATAGACACTGAAGTTTCTGCCAACAGTGGGGGGAAATTACCTTCATGCTTTGCTGATAAATTAAAATAAGTAACAAATGATGGTTTGAAAGTCTACGAAATTCACATAACTCAAGCAAAAGTGTCAGTGGTCACAAGCCTGCTGCATTATAGTATTACATTGAAAGATGCTCTTGAAGAGTTTTTTTGCAACGAGAACAGCATTCCTCATTCAAAGAGCACTTAAGTCAGGCTGAGGCAATTTTTAGATTAAAGCAGGGCACTTAGTGAGATCTTGAAATCTTTTTCATACAACTACTCATGTCTCTCCCAAAGGGATTATCCGCAGCTTCAAGAAAAGTAGACCTAAAATTTTTTAGGAGCTATATACCAAGTGCAGTGAGAAGTTTGCATAGCAGTTGTTCCTGCAGTGTTTGGACTCAAACCATTCAAAAAATTATGATTGCATGCACCTTAACCAGATGAGGATGGGTGTTTTTTATAGCAGCTGTCTTTGATATAAACTTTCAGTGTCTGTGGCTAGAAAAGCTATTTGACTGTGAGTGTACAGATAAACAGATTAATGTACTCTGATCTAGTATCCTAAGATATTAGATCAGAGTACATAATTAAGTACAGATTGCATAAAATAGTATCAACGTTTATAAAATCTACATAATGAAAGGAAAGCAAAGAGGACTAAATAAACATTTTAAATATTAACAGGTATACTCAGAATTAGAGCCAAGATATTCTTTAACAATAAAAACAATGCATCATCAGATATTCAAATACAGATTTTTTTGAAGATGGTTCAACTATCCTCATTTTTTTATAATATCAGGGAGAGTTTATCCACCATTGACCTTGGTCCTTTTAATGTCATTGTAAATGTTGAATGTGAAAAATGAATGTTTTTAAAATTTATTGTTTCATAAGAGTGGATGGTATTATTTTTTTGAAAATCACAACTATGCCTTTTTACATAAATAACAGAATAATAAATATATATACATTATATAGTTAGTAACCTTAGCTTCCTAAAAAGAGGACAACAATGGGCTCTGTACTGCTGATTACACATGTTCCTTACTACTTTTTTTCTGTATCAGGAAAACTTCATTTAGGAGGGAGGCAGATCCCCAAAAAATGATGCAATAAGAAACACGAGAAAAGAAAAGACCATAATATAATGTTATTAGAACATCAAGACTAAAATTATGTTTTAATATTGAAATTTGGTAGAAAATGGTGTATAGATTTTTGCAGAGTTGCTTTATATGTGCATCCCATTTAAGGTAATGGTTCTTGTGCAAACTGAGAAATTTGAGGCTCTCCACAGTAGTAAAGTCAAAATTAACTTGATCAACAAATGGAACATTATCACTTGGAGAAAAGAATATTATTTGGGTTGAAATTCTTCTGTGTTTGAAATTAGTAAGCTTCACCGGAATAGTTTGAAAGAAAAATACTCTTGTATTTTGCATCAATGACGGCAAACTTTTATGCAAAATCGGTGTCTTCTTAAGATATTGCTTCCCTGTCCTCATTATGATTCCTTATTAAATTTTACTTGGTGGAAACCTTGCATTTACCTGAAGTATGAACCCCTTGAAATTTGAATCTTTTATAGGATTTGAATTTATATAATATGCTATTAGGTCTCATTTCTGCAAGACAAGGAGTTAGAATCATTTTAATGCTGAAATCTATAGGTGTATAATAGGCACTCTTTATCATCAGCCTATTATTTCTATTAGACATTGTGATATGATTCAAAACTCAGCTATTATATTTGGGCTGGATTTTAAAAATGAGGAGTATAGTATTGTTAAAAGTGCTTCAACTGCTTTGGTCATTTCGAACGTAGGCCCCCACCAGGAATCGAACCCGGGACCGCTTTTGCGGAAGTTGAACGCATTGCCCACTTGGCTATCCGGGAGCCCAAAAATGAGGATTTCAGTTTTATTAGGTGGAGTTTCTTATTTACTTGGTATTGCTAATTGGTTACATTTCAATCCAAAACTCTTGGATGGACTTCATATATTCACAGCAATTAAGAGGATTATTTATTGCTGTAATTTGTTTCATTCCACCATATATATGTATGAATAAGAATTGCTAAATCTATCATACTTCAGTTTTAAATTTCATATCTATCAATGAATTTTTATATTTCATTGATCAAAATTATGTAATAAACATTCTGTTATCTTTTTATTTTTGCAAAATCTTCATTGTTCTTTGTGTGAGGGGTATTTTGGTTAATTTTTTTATGTAACTGAAGCCTGGGGTTAAATTTTGATAAATTGGTTATTGTGTTAATTTTTGTCCCAAACCTTGAATGAATTTTTCAGAAGTAATATTGTGTAATTGCCTTGAAAATGTACTTAAGGATGGAATAGTGTCAACAATTTTCTAAGAAAGGGTAGAAATAGTATGGATGATTGGTACCTGTTATGCCTACTTACCTAGTTTTTATTAATGTGAAGCCAAATGTTTTTCTCAGCATATGAGTGTTCAATGGGTAATGAGGATATCTACACAGGTACTCTTTATGATAGGATTATCAGGATAGTAGTTTTCAAATAAAAAATACCATAAAATATTTTGAATACGCATAAATATTTATTGAGTAAAGTATTTTCCAGTTTTAATTGATCACCTTTTGCCAATGTCTGAGTTATTGGAATTGGCAAAACATGCAAGAAGGTTCTGACAGCATTGTTCAATTAGAAATTCATTACTCATGAAAAAATTTAGAAGTATTCTGATGATCAAATAGATTACAAATATGGCAAGCAAAATTGCAACCTGTATAAATGTTCTGTCATAACTGAAAATCCTTTTTAAGGGAAAGAATTTACCCTTTTGCTTGTAATTAAGTTGCAGTGGAAGTATACTTATGACAAAGAAATACTTGATCAGTTGATGCATTACAATTTTGTATCCTATACAGGGCTGCCATCTACCCAAAGGGGCCTGGATGCAAATGTATAACTGGGACTCTTTTTAGAGATATATCATTCCCTACCTGCAAAATAAAAAATTACCCTTATGAAATGGGGCCCTAAAAAGTAGTGATCCATACACCAGCCACCCATGGAACCTTCATTCTTCTTGGCTGTCCCAGATTTTATGACCTTGGTTAGTTTTCATGCCTGAAAACAAGCATGATTGGGAAAAACATATATATCAAATAATATAATTACTTGCACTCTTAACTTATCTGGAGGAAAACCTCATAGAAACAAAGGTCAGGAAATAGAGGGAGAATGTGCTCAAAAGGTCAATCGTGTCTATCTGAATTAATAACATTTCTATTTCATTCCTTCATTACATTATTTGAGAAAGAAAGAAATGAGAAATTATGGAAGAGGTATCGAACTTATTTATTCTAGACATGTACTGCTGAAATCAACCAAAGGTCTGAAGTGCAAACTGATGGATTTTGTTTCTACAATTCCTTCTGAGAAACCTATGATACAATCACCTCTATTTATTATATTTGTTATTAATGACTGAAGAGACAAATTAAGGATGTGATAAACACAGGATGTGTGGTAATAGAAAGAGCAACATGAGTGAAATCGGACAGGTCTCGAGAGGAGCAAAGGCCCATTTCTCGCTCTTTCACTTAATTTGAATGCAGCTACACCAGCATTTTATGTTCTGCCAGTAACATTATGGAATGATTTTAAATCCACTGAAGTATCCCACGAGTTTACAGAATCAAATTCTCGACATGAAAGTATGATTTTAAACGCGTCGAAGTGTTGCACGTTTGATCGAGAAATTACTCCTTTACTTGGCGAAGGAGGACACAAATTCTTGCAACAGGTCCAGAGACGTTAACTGCGATTGACGATAAGGAAAGTATTAGCTATTGTTCTTTCCGATCCAAGATTCTCTTTCGAAGGTGAATCTCTGACCGCCGATCTAATCGTCGAGGAACACTCGCCGAAGCGGCCTTATTTCTCGCGAGAGGAAGTCGCCGCTAATTGATGAGGACTTGGAGGGATGCGCCGCGTATCGATGCAATGCTCGCCGATCCCTCCACGCTCACTCCCTCGCATCGTTCTCCCGAATACGACAGCCGATGACGTCAAAACACTCACACACACGCAGTTTCACGGCGTCGCGGGGAACATGTTCGCGCATCGACGAGCGTTAATGCTTTTAGCGAAGAGCTCGAGGGGCTTCTACTCTAGTAAAGACCTATATTACGCAATATTTTCTTCCTGTTGTAGTAGGAGCTTTGTATCTTTACTTAATTTCACGGTAAGGCTGCTGTACTCACAGTACGCGAGTAACGCCTCGGGCATTTAAATGCCTGGAGAGAGGGAAAATTATTTGCAATATACATTTATAACTATAGAAACTGAAGTTAATTTTTCAATCTGGAAAGTTATAAAAGATAACGTCCTCTCTCCTCCTGTTAAAATCTTCTTTATGACAAAATTTTTGTAACCCGTTGCTTTCTATGATTCCTAATTGACAGTTTATTTCAGTTACATCTAGATTATTAGGCTTCCATACCCGGCGAAGCTTTTATTAAAATAAATCGAGGTTGGAATCAGTGGCGAGCTGGAAAATCTGTGTGGGTCCGCAGGGAATGATTTTGTGACCCTTCATAGAAAATATATTGGATATAATTAATCTTGGAAGGCCTATTCGAATCATGATGGTTTTGGTGCGCGTCTATGCGTCCTCGTAAGAATTTTTTCTGCAGGGTAAATATGGCTTTTAATTTGTAGTTAACATAGATCCAATTTGTTGGACGTTGGAGTCAAAGCTATCTGTTATTTAGACGAATGTCATGAGCTAATATCGGTTCTCAATGCCATGTTCTACATCTCTTATTCAGCGCCATTCATCCCTTGATGTATCATTCATCTTGCAGGGAAGGGCATCGATCGAATTAGTCGCGTTAAACTTAATGCTGAAAAGGTGGTTGTTGGGCACAGAATGGTAAGGTATAAAGGCCTAAACTAATACCCCCTATATTTACTAAACTTGCAACATATTAAATCGCCCCTCACATTTTACGGTATTTCGTTTGTTAGGAAATTCGCGTTTCAATCTTCTTACCTTTTCGGATCTTATGTTACGTAAATTAGCCCATGATCACCGTGCGTTAAGTAATACAGAAAGCGTCAAATAATAGACTGCAACAGTGACTTTTAAACTGGTGGTCTGCAAAATAATCCGAGGGGGTCCGTGAGTATACATTTAGAGCCCCAATTAACGTAGTGTTTGACCTCGCTTTTTTCTGTGACGTTCTTGAATTTGTCTGTTCATTAAATCGATCAAAGCATTTTAATTCCAAATTGTGCGTAATTAATTGTATCTAATTAACAGGGTACGAAATCGAAATAAAATCTCAATATGTAGGTAGGCGAAACCATAAATTTCTATTAATCATAGAAGATATAGTGAAACCATTCTTCTCTATTATATCTTCTATAATTAGAAGAAATAATAGTGAAACAAAACGAGCAGTAGTGATTCTGTACCCTACTGAGATTGTGTGGTCCTGAAACCTATATTTAATGAAAATACTACGGTACTGCTTTGCCGCCGCTGTACTGGAGCCGCTGTACTACAGGACCATTACAAATTTTGGCAAACTTGTGAAGAGATATAACCTCTAACTCGCCAAACTTGAGAATGTAGCCAAATTGACTTCACAAAACAAAGGTAGATGTCAACATCTCGATTGTATTGGCGAAGTCGTTGGACATATATTTTTTCGCAGTGGTAATGATTTGTTTTTGAGAGCATAAATTTGTTCTTTTCGGCAGTTATTCAATGTAAAAATGTCATAACTTGAACTTAGATATTATTAAAGATTACGAGCTGAATGAGTTGGTAAGAATCTCATCACCGAGAGAAAACGCAGATATTCCCTATTTGTATAGCTTTTAGGGGAGAGCAATAAGCTGGTATCTCTAGGAGCACAACTTTTATCGCAATTTGAGAACTTTTATTGCGTTGCAATATCTCACCAGATATAATATCCATAATCCTACGCATATAAAAGAAAGTTCTAGAGCAATTACGAGTAATAAATCACTGAGAGAACAAACACGGGAACTAATAAGCGGAAAAATTTCAAGACTGACGCTCCCCAAAGCATTCACCCGCATGAATTTTAATCCATCCTTTCAGATTTTTCAACGTGTACCTCGATGACGAAATTCTTTCATTTTGTGGAAGTTCGTGTTGAAGGTTATATGACACGATTTAAATTATTTATATATCTGTAAGGCATAATTAATATACTGCCTTGGGGAATATGTTTCAATAGTCAACTTGTATAACTATCAGTGTTTCTAAATGATTAAGGTAATTAAGAGAAAGGATAAAAGAGAAATTTGTTTATTTTGATGCTTGATATTAAAAGTTCTGTTAATGGTTAATATATGTATTCGATTTCCAACAGAATGCTGTCAAGTATGCCTCCGCAAAGAGGCATACTTTTATACTCCTCTCTGTTCTGACAATGAGCCTCACATTGCCATATTATTCATAGGTACTTGATTATGTCTCTGTTCCATCGTTTTCGGTTTTCTTGGTCTTTTCACATAACTGGCTGTCCGGTTGAGAGCTGCTGATGTCCAACGGTTGCCATATCTTCTCGCCACGTGCTCTCTTCATCCATTTTAGTGATCTTCATTATTTATTATGTCTGTCACTCTTGTCATCATCCTCACCTGGGTGATGCGTTTCCTGTTTTTTCTTGTGATTCCAAGCACTTTTTTACGGAATCCATCACTGAACTTTCACAGAAACTAGATAAATAAAAACCATCAACATCTACATATGTATCCTGCAAGCCGCCATCCGGCGCATGTACCATGACTTCCATCATCGGTTACTTTCGCGTATCATTCGTGGGAGAAATGAACTCTTGAAGCGACTTGTTCTAATGTCTATTTCCCTGATCTTCCTTGCAGTATCAGAACGTCGCATATTACAGGGAGGACGCTTAAGGTGGGCTACATCTTTTAAGGACGTTCTTTTCCTGAATGTAATAAGTAAATTTATTTAAATCTTCTATTTTCCAAATATTCCCATTCTACGTCCTGAAACATTTAAGTAACTGATTTTCCGTAGCAATTCTTTAAAAATTTATATTTTCCAAGTAATTGTAAGGATAAGAAATATCCAACAACTTTAAAATGTTTCAAATTGCCTTTATATTCCCCAGACATCTAAAACTAATTACTATTTGTAAGTTTAATTATTAAGCGCTCCACCAAGTAATCTTTTTATACCAGTAACATCCTTAGCAGTAAATTTTGTGTAAAGGAGATTCCTGATTTTCCTAAAATATCTTCGAGTCATGATTTCTCGGCTCAATGAAATCGTTGCAAATGAGATTTTGACCATCAGCATTCAAAGGTTCTTCGCTAAAACCGAATTCAAGCAATGACCCAGTTGAATAAATTATTTGAGGTTACCTTGAGTTCTGTACGAAAGTGTCTTCCTGAATAATATTCGCTAGATTAGTACGCAGGAACGTGAAGGAAACACTCAAGGATGAAGATTTTTGTTTCATCGTCTTACAAAAGACATTTACACTGTGAAAAATATCGAAGATCAGTGGAAATTATTTGTAAAATAACGAAGTTGATTGAACTGATCCATCGCTATTTAAAATCTCCCTTTCAATTGTTGGCGAATTAATTATACAAGATATTATAACGTTTACTGACATGGACAGTAATCAAAGTGCAGGTTGAAATATACTCAAACTTGAGAAGACGAAACTTCGATTACAGATGTATGTGTAAATATGTGAAGCTTACGATGTAAATCATGCGTATGGAAGCTTGCAATGTCGTCGTATCGAAGACTTTTTAGCTGGGGGATTTCCAAACTTTTGTGTATGAAACGTTTCTCTGCGTAATTTAACTATTTTCTATTTAAGTAAACATTTTACTACTTAATATTTTGGTGTATTTTTGTTCTCATACTAACTTTATGACCGAAAATTTTCCTTTAGGAGGAGAAAAGGAGTTCATGACTAAGAAATGTTTTATCGAGCACCTTTTATTCATCAGTAATACAAACAAAATGAGCATATCTTTACGCATGAAATGCTAAGAGAAAATTTCACTGAAATCAGAAACAATTTAATAGCAATGAGGATTCTCTGTAAGGTTAATTTTGATAGAAAAAAAGAAAAAGATAACATGGTCCTCCCGACATATTCTTTTCAAGGTTTTCGGGTGGTGGCTTAAGGCAGTATACAGTCCCTGACGAGGAAAACCGGTTCCGCAGCATCTTATTCGTAAAGAGATAATCTTTTACCTTCAATTTTCTTGTCAAAATATGACCTCTTATTAATTTTGTTTCTCATCTCAGGCTACTTTTACTTACACCTAATAACGTCACTTTCTCAATCAAAAACGTAAAATTGTATACGTAGTTCGTGAATCTCTCAACAATGTAATTAAATCCGTGCAGATGTAAACACATTAAACACATCCCTATGGCATGACTGCTACATGTTTAGCCGGGTTCCCTGCAGCCATGGACAAATGTCAAGCATTCCTCTCCGGGTCTCCCCTAATAACAGCACCATCTCTGAAAAGCAGCAGCTTGAAACCAACAAAACACACGCCTCACCTCTTGGAAAAGAGAAATTAAGTTAACTGGATTGAATTGAGTGTGTGTCCTGAATATGACGTTCTGCTCCCTCATCTCTCGACCACGCGCAATAAATTCTACGTTTACATAAAATGAATTAATAGTAAAAAAATGCGAGAACGTATTGGCTCTAAAAATTTTCCTTAGGAAAACGTTTAAAGCTAATAAATTATTTTTCAACGAAGAGGGATGATAACAGATTCATTATCAGGAAATTTTTATCCTATTTCCTATGAAATAATTCGTGCCCTTACATAATAAACCCGAGTGGTGTCTAGTTCAAAGGTATTTGGTTTCACATCTTTCTCTTAGGTAATATAAAATATGACAAGATTTTCTCGTGTTTTTAGTTAAACCGTATGATTCCTTATCCAAAAGGAAGAAAGAACCAAAGTTTTCGTGAAATAAGACCCCGGAACGTAAGTTTTACGGCTATCAATACGCAGAGAAAAAAGAAGAAAAACTGGTAGAAAGTGCAACTAATAGGAAACTATACTCTTAATAATGAAAGTGTGGGTTGTTATCCTACGCATTTAACAGGATTATAGAATTTTCAACAGTTTTTGGTGCACTTGCAGAAAGACTTATTGGAGAGCATACACAAAATACCAACAAGAGAGCAACTATTTGGCGGCTGGTTCCTAAACCAGCCGCCTAAACTAAACTAAATTCCAGCAAAAAATTAGCGAAATCGCCGCCTACATAACTGCAGATGTTTTATATGAAGGTATACTCTGCTGTAATTAAAATAATGGAAGAATTAGACATAGAATTCAATATTAACGCCGACATCTATGACCGCGAGAGGTTGGCGAGGCAGGAGCGCCGAAGCTTGAGCAGTGCGATGGAGGCTCGAATAACTCGTAGAGAGAAAAAATGGAGCGGAATGACTTTTATAAAGACGCAACAAGTTTGCTATATGCACTAAGTATATTAGATAAGCAGTAAACAATCATAAGGTTATTCTTTATGGTAGATATTCATAACAAAAACTTTAAACTCGTTTTTCTCGAATCAGTGTTTTTGAAATTGGTGTTCACGATAACTCAAAAACTATTTCAACTATCAAGATTTCCTTTTGCATGGATTTTGAACATTAAATTATATATTCGCCTCAGATATTGGTGGAATTATTAATTTAAACAATTATTATTGTTAAAAGTGAAGGAAATGTTTTCATCAAAATCGAAATTTTCACTTTAAAGAGCTGGCATTTTCATAATTAAAAAAAACTGTTTAATTTTAGAGGTTCATCAAATAGATAATTTTATATTCTATAAGAAACAAAATTGTTTTCAAAATTTGAACCGATATTGTAGACGCTAGAATGCACACCAATTGGCAACGCCTGCGCGAACGCCCTGTAGATATCCTATGATATATACGATAAATTTAGTTAATCTTTAATGAAAAAATGTTTTACCTACTCTCAAAAGTATAATATAGGTATGTACTAGCTTAGAAAGCTGTATATTTTACCGTTCTTCTAAAAGAAATTTCCAGAAAACTTAATTTTTGCCCTTCTAAACCAGGCGCCCCCCTTAAATTTACGTTTTATCGAAAAAAGTGAGTCGAAGCCTGTAGGCCTTGGGATCGATGTCCGGATCCCATACACATCATGGTCCTTACTGCATAGGTGATTAACATGTTGCAATCACTATACCGAGTCAACATGGATCGGAAGAATGGCTCTTGTTCAAAGCTAACCCATCGTTTCATCAAATACTTGTACATAAAGCTACAAGTTGGCATGTTACTTAAAAAATTACCGTCAAATCAATTACGAAATTATTGACCAGAGTGATACGTAATATGAGAAAGGAAGGTGACAGCCTATTGGGATGATTACAATAATTGACGATTAATATGTGGAGGTTAGGTAAAATGAGTAAAAAAATTGATCTATGAGGCAGCCGTGACTTACATTTGTTTGGCATTTGCCTACAATTGCATTTATTAATAATCAGCTGAAAATTAACTGAGATTTTTGCCTTGGTTTTCTTTCTACCCGATTATTTCAAGAAATTGACCCAGAAAACTATTGTTGTGCTCAGATGAATCTGTAGGTTCTTGCTAAGTGATTTTAAAATAAATTTCATAGCTCCTTTGAGGTAAAATTTACTCCTTCCAAATTAAAATGCATCTAAATGAGAGTGAAAATGGTTAGAACTTACGATTTACGACGTAAATTTTGATATAACAAATCTAAAAGTTTCCGTTGAATGAAATACACAGGGACGCATTATTCTGTTTTTGCTATCATTGCGCTCTTACCTCGGAAAAGAAAAATCTGACGCAGCATCGATGGCCTAAACTACTTTTCGTAGCATTACAATCTTCGCAGAATGTTTACAAATACTCTCTCGAGTTTACAAAGCAATCACCAGAATCCAACTTCAAAGGACAGGGATGCTAATTTGCGTCATTAATTGACGCAAATTGGAAAGGACTCTGCCCCTTCCTCAGGAGAAGGATTTTCCCATAAACATTTTGGTACCTATTGGTGAGAGGCATTCCGTTGTCATGCATTTATGTTATCAAGCTAGTTCATAAAACATTAATGCGCTACTTGTCACTCATTATAGATAAATCGAAAATATCAATATAGCGAGATTACATAGCTAAATTTAATGTAGACTAAAAACGCAGTCTACAAATTATTGAAAACCTGACATGTTAAATAATGCTGGGAAAGCAATGAGCGAATAGAGGTCTGTATATCGTCTACGTGACGATCCGTTCATACACGTTGCGTACTGTGACCTTATTACTTGCAGTCACTGCAGCGGATTTGGGGTCACATGGAAGAAGCATTATCAAAGCTAAAAAATTCTCTGTGTCAGTATATGGACGCGGAAATCGCCAAGATAATTTTGGAAAAGAGTCTTTTGTCTTACATGGAGCTGAAGCTGGGTTTATGCGAGACCTAAATTCAACAGTTGTGTTCTTATATTCTTCGTAAATAATGACAGCGTAAGTGCATGGTCACTGATCGCGACCTCCGAAAGCTTAAATTTAAATAATGTTTCTCGGTTCATCTGCCTCATGACTGAGAACTGGTTTAGAGATGCACGAATGCTGAGCTGTTTTAGAAATCATTAGGATTTTTTTTTGCTGTTAAATTTTGAGATGGGGATACGAATTTTATTTTGAAACCTGAATGTCGCAAGAGTAGTTCGATCTTATATTTTCCGGAAAAAATAGTGAAAAAAGTTGAGCCCTCTTTTGAATAAACAACAATAATTAGTCCGAATTTATCATTTACAAAACTTCTAGTTTTGAATGGACTGTAGAAAAATGACGTTTTATTTTAAAGCACCGCAACATTTTAAGCATCTTGGGATCCTACTAAATTTCTTATGAACGATAAATTTAGAGGTATATTTAATAGTTCCGATGCAAAATTTCTTTCAGAAAATTGTTCCCAGTGCTATAGAAACAAATGCATCACCATCACCATAGAATCATCACCTTTTTCTAAAATTAATTATCCCGCATTTTTTATACCATCGAAAAAATCATCGATTTAATTATTCAAATTTGATCAATAATGGAATACCTGCGTGATTTTCATCGGCCAATAATTATAAATTGGGATTATAAATCGTCGTCGTCATCATTACCTAAATTTGTAAAATTATTCAATCAATAAATATTTAGTCAATGCGATACATCTGTATTGATTTAAATGTATACATATAAATAAAGACGTGTATATTTATGTATACAATGAGACGTTATTTATTTATTTACACGTTAACATATTTTCACAACACCAATTTAATGAGAGCAATTGAAGAAGATTTTTATTCGGTAAAGGTGGATTAAAAACGAGTTAAATCAACGGTAAAATTTCAATAAAAATATGCCCAATCGTTGTATTGTTGGATTGTTAAAAATTTATTCCTTTCCAATCTAGCGCAGCTTCTCTTACACACTAGCCAAAAGTAAATGGTTTAATTTTTTGGAAACAATTCAAAAGTTTACGTGAAATTTTCACACAAACATTTCTCAACAATATTTTACATTTACAATGTTGGTTCTCGGGAACGCAGCGGTGGTCATTTTCATATGACGACGTTTCGCCGGCGGTGCTGCTGGCTTCTTCAGGTCGGAAGAAGCCAGCAGCACCGCCGGCGAAACGTCGTCATATGAAAATGACCACCGCTGCGTTCCCGAGAACCAACATTGTATATACTATGTGCAGCGAAAGCCTTCGTACCAATATTTTACATTCATTAACGTTACATACGAAACGTAATGGAATATCTGAGACGTGTGTAAGTTTAGCCTTACTTACTCGAAAATTATAGAGCAAAAATTCTAGAATATTCTTTACAGCGTAAGTGCATGGTCATTGACCGCCAATCCTCTATATATTTGGTAATTTTCTTCATCACCAGCACTTATGTACATAGAGCTGATGACAATTTTCAATATTTTTACTCTCAATGCACAACTTTATTCGATGAATTCGATAGTTATATAGAATGATTCTGAAGTTTCATAACCGCGTTGCGGCTCTCTTATCTGAAAGATTTCAGCATGTAACTTGCATTGCTATAATGTTTGCCAATCACTACTATTTAATCAAAGAAGGAAGAACAGAATATATTGAACTATCAGCCTTCCATCACTATTATAAAGAAACAAAGTCTTAGGGGACAGCAGTTACAAGTGGAGGATGAAAAACAGTTTCATTAAACTACTAAATCTTCGAAGAAGATAGAAATCGAAATATCTGCAAACTGTACTTTCTCTTTTCTCTGTTTTCTCTTTCTTTCAGTCTCTTACTGTAGCACTTCCTCATACTTAGCATCTACGCGGTAAAACTCCATATCGAGCAAATGAAACCAACTGCTCTTTAAAAACCATCTCCTCAAAGAAATCTTTGAAGGAATGTCACGCGAAAATGTTAGCGAAGGTATTATATAAGCCATCGCCGTTTTCTGTGGAATTTCATAATTAAATTTAAATTAATTGTATTCTCCACAACCGTGTACTATATTATTTTTGTAGTCTCCATATAGTTGTAAGTATATATCATTATAAATTAGGGTTCTATAAGTCATTAGGGATTTTTAATTTCACTTGCGAAATATGAACATGATTTGAGCATAAAATGCTACTAAATGCATAAAGTATTAATGCGTTGCTCATTCGAGCGCTTTCTAATGATCTGAACAAATTTCGTGATATTATATAACTTCATAAGTTTCCAAAATTCGTAACGCTATAATCTCATCGTATTTTATTAAGATACTTACATTTAATTGCAAAGCGAAGGGAAGAATACAGCAAAAAAATTTGAGAGCCTTGAGAAAAAGAGAAATACATGTCAGGCTGTCGTAATGTCTTCAATATGATCGGCGTGTATCCAAAACAGCTCGTACCTTACCCAACTGTAAACTACGTATCACATACACCATTATCTTTTAAAGAAATGAATTTGGAATGTGAGGCTTGTTCTCCATAACTTCAGTGTATGTTATAGCAATTATTATGATGTTTGGAACTGAAAAATACTGATAGGCAGCTCAAATGATAGAGAATTTGAGGAAAACTATCAGCATCCATAAAGAATTTGGACTCATAAATATATGACAACTTGGAAACACTATGTTCGGGTGATTCTAGCTCTCGCATAGCGAATGTGCTTCATGAAGAATTCGTACACAATATTAGGAGGGATAGTGGAAGGCATAAACTAAAAAGGATGACCTAGACTGGAATATTTGATGCAGATAATGTAAGACTTGGGATGTAGGAGGTTTTGGAGTTGAAGGGGATGGCAGAGGATAGAGATACGTAGAAAGCTGTCGCCAACGAATCCTGAAGGACTGACAACTGGAAAAGAGAAGATAAAAATTCCCTTCCTGTAAGCCGAGGAGAAAACGCAACAATCTATCGCCCCCATCATGCCTCTTAGGATCATTGCTTTGTTTAGGACAGCCTTTCCTAGATTTCCCTCAGTGGGAACACTTCACAAAATTTTGGCGGAAAACCTAGGTATTTTTGGAGGATAGGTTGGATTTAATAATAAATAAATTAAGTAAGTAAATATCAGAATTCAGTGATCGCACAATCAGTATGCGTAGTGAGGAGTTTCAATACGGTACAGTATTTTAATCTATTTTCGCAGTTTTTAGCAAAACAATTTTTATAACTGATTTATACAGACCTTTCTTGAAACATCGGTTTTCCGCGGTTAATATAAAAATTTTAGTTTTGGAAACGCTCGAAAAAGCTGATAGCAAAACATCTCCGGTTACTCTCCATCACTTATTGAAGTCACAACGGAAAAGTTTTATTTTAAATTATTAATGGCATAGAATTTAGACAATAAGGTTATTGCTACTTCAAAATAAGTTTGCAAGGAACTATAATTGATTAATTCCACTAACTACCTTTCAGAAAACCCTGGTAATAGTTCATTCTGTACTAACATCAATCGAAATAAAGCGAATGCGACCATTAATCATTAAAAACCATAGGTTTCGGAACCATGTGCGATCAGAAGATTATTTAATTCAGGGAAAATATAGATCTATGTTTACCTCTGGCTTATGAAAGAGAGATTTTCATGTATACTTAAGCCGGGAAGTGAAGTACTTAAGGAAGAAAACATAGTGGCACTAGATCATTTCGTCTTTCGATAAAGCTCCTTGCAATTAAAAATGAAACTATACCCTACATTGGTTGGGGAAAACTGATACCATAAAGTTGGAAATTCAATGAAGGCATGAATATTTAGAATCGTAATCAAAACGTTGTTCTTGATAAGTTAACGCGGTTGACCAATATCTTTCTATTTAAAACACCATATCTCGAAAAACCGTCGCCCTTATCTACTTCATTCCACATACGTAAATACGTTCTCTGTATCTTGACCATTTTCTCTTGTTTTACGCATCACATCTTACTGTACTCGATATTTCTTCCTGGTACCAGTAATAGACGAAGAGAGGATACTTTACTCTCTCATGGCCCATTTCCTATTATTTTCTTCCTTTCAATTTTATGGATACAAATTTTTTTCTTCTACAAAATCGAACAGTTAGTGAATAAAAGGTAATATTTTGTAATAAGTTTTTTATGTTACAAATTCTTTCACCGTTACTTCTGTTTAAGCAAAAGCAAAGGACCTATAAGCTGAGTTTTGTTACAAAATTGATTATGGCCTTCCTGCTGATTTAATTTCCATTTTGGAATAACTTTGAGAAGAGTTGAGCTGGTGCAACATGCTTAAACTCCATTTTATCCTACCAAAGATATTTATAGTTCTTCTATTGATTTTAAAATGAGGATATTTGTAATGTATCGCAATTCCGGTACAGAATGCTCGAGAGAATTCCCTGTTGTATTTACCTCAAGGGTTAGATATAACATGATACTTGGTAGCCCCAATCTCCCCCTCATAAAGTCGTTATATTATTAATATTTCTCGTGGTAAGCAATCCCTTTGTCAAAGCTTTGAGATCAACAGGGGGTCTAGTAATGTTATTAATGAATTACTGATTCAGACTAAGTGACTCTAACGGACCTCTCAAGGACTCAATGCTCATCAACTTCCCCGTATATATATATACGCATATAAGGTTTGAGATCTAAAATGTAACTAGAAAAACGAATGTAATGATTGAAAAAATTACTAAGAAAGTATTTCTGGGTTCGAATCCCGGCTAGTCGGAATTTTCCCGAGGGAATAGTCGTGTGTATTCGTCCTTTGTTATTGTTTGTAATATTTATTAAAATAGATGTAATTGGGATTAGCTTCCTGTATCCACTATAGAAGTTGTTGTTATTATTGTTATTATTTCAATCCCGCTAAATTTGATGAAGAACGGATGAAGAAACCTTCCAAGGGGCAGTAGTTGCCAAGGTGGGGGTGGCACTTGCCAAGAGGGGCGCGATTTTAGATTGTATCCTTATGAACTCATCTCCATTAACCTTTTGAATGCCATTTTGTCATGATAAATGGTAATAAACGTTTAGTGATCGTGTAAAAATTTCACGATCTGATTTTCATTCAAGTTCCTTGTCAGATCCTAGGCAAATCGCTAATACTACAAATCGCCCCCACCGCACTCCCTCTCGATCCGCTAATGTTTGCATGAGAACTAAAGTGATGTACAAGTTGCATTTGCTTAAATATGCTAGAAAAATCCCAACTTGTTCTACTCAATATAGCAAGACACCGATGAGTTGGGCACGCTTACGTTTTCCTAGATCTAGTAAGTGAAAGTGAAAAATTAATCTTAATCAAGTAAATTGAGTTGCGATTGTATTCCTTTATTGCTGCTATTTTGTATAAATAGTATTCACATTAACAGAAATCTCTGCGTTATGATTTTTTACTATTTCGCAATGTGTTTTTCACCTTGAAATGATTCGCTATGACTCAAGAAAGGCTGTCATTGATGCTTGAGCTTCTATAATGCAGAAAATTTACTTCATGTTTGGCAACAGATAACTAATTATTCCACGGAATAATTACGCCACGATTGAGTTGCAGGGGATAGAATGGTTAACAATGGAAAATTATTTAAATTAATTGGCAATCTCAAATCTATTGTAGAAATACAGGTTATTTTAAGATTTTTAATGGTGATATTTGCTTGAAAACACCAATAAATCACGACAAGATTTGCAAAACAAATAATGGAAATCAAGAAATCTGAATAAACTTTCATCAGAATTCATTGCACCGTTGGGAATAATTTCGAAAACGTGGAGAGAATGAGAGATGCAGTTGATTATACGTTTGCACAGCGATTAATGATGGAAACATCATGTTTGGAAATGGTATAATTGGACTCGGCATCTGTTAAATGAAAGTGAAAAATATCGTAAATTTCAAAATCTCTTTCCGTAGAATATTCGTAGAGAAGCCATTCACGTTTGGAACGAAGGATTATACAGTTTCAGTTCATGAAGGTAAATTTCAAATAATATGGGATTTTGCCTGCTCTGTTAAGCGTTGCCACTAGGCCAGATGGCCAAATTGCAACGTAAATACAAATAAATAAATTAGTACCGATGAATGACGAACAAAATATAAATTAAATGCTAGCGTAAGTGGAATCATAACTGAAGGAATTAATTAAAAAAGGAAGATCCCAAAGGAATAACAAGTGTGAAAAATAGCGACACGACTGGGACTCGAACCCAGGTCTCCCACTTTCCGGGCAGGTATTCTAACCACTGAACTACTTCACACTTGTTATTCCTTTGGGATTTTCGTAGGTTTTAGAACCTACTAAGTTACCTTCCTTTCCTTTATCCTTTTAAAAAAGGAAGGATTTTCCAAACTTTTTGGTTCCCGTACCTTTATAGCAAATTATCTCGGCACCTTATTAATTCCATCCTATCATATTACTGACATGGCAAAGCCCGGAATGTTACCAAAACATTTTCTATGAGGATTACTCTAAAGAATAATGTACTCATTAGCCTTCTTTCCATCGCACTACCATCCCAATGTCAGTTATCCTCGACATTACAATGGACCGTGTCAATGCCATTATATATGTCTGAGAAAGATTTTTTTCTCCATCATACCTTGCAATCGAAATGAATCAATTCAACTAAATAACCGTTCGCATATAATTTTATTCCGTATCTTTGGGTGTTTTAGTGCATTTTAAGTCTGGCGTCCTATATAATAGAAAAAATAAAACAATAACGCTCATTTAAGAGGCCTCGCTGCATATAATATAAGCAAATAACATGATACACATATATATATTAGAGGTGGAGCCAAGATTAGTCTATTGCAGGATAGGTTCATAGCCATGGAGTAAACGCAAAATTGCCTAAATTCCAGGGGCGGGCAACCTTCCTCCCAAAACGTAATAACAATTAAAACATTTATATTTCCTTATATACTCTGTGAGTGTCCAGTTGAGTGAGTAACAGTAATTATTTAAATATTTACATTTTTGTCTTTATATTTCTCATTTGAAGAATGAGCATCTCGTATAACGCTGCAGTAATTCTTAATTCAAACGCGCAATTTTTATTAACATGAATACGCGAGAATGACACAATTCTTTGCAGATATTCTCTTGGAGGTTGGAGGGAGAATAGTTAACACAGGCCTAAGCAAAAGAAGATGCCTTCCTATACTGCTGCAACCCAAGGACCTAAGAATGGAGTCATTTGAAAAAATCTGCAAGATCAGGAAAAATTACAATGATTGAATTGGGGGTGAAGTATTACAAAGTATAATAATGACGGGCGGGGATTTCCTGCGAGTGAGAGCTTTCGCGGGTCAACAAGGAAAATTAAAGTCGTTTCAAAGTGGGGAAAAAATTCCAATATTAACCACCCTCAGTAAACTCATGTTTTTTCCAAATTAAGAGGAAAAATATAAGTATAGTTTAGTAATGGATATTGCTTCCACGGTAAATAGTTAATATTTGAGAGAAATTGATACATTTTACTTGCTTACTGTAATGAAAATGGATTAAATAAAGTAACTGATGTGCCTTGTGAATTATTAATTTAACCTTTAAAAAAAGGGTGCTTTTGCTTTAATTAAGGCGTGGCAAACAAAATATTGCGTCTTTCGATGTAACTATGTTTAGGCCTATTATTTTTTTACTATTCCTTAGTTTCGAATATGCTGCAGGCATTTGCATTACTTAAACAAATACGAAGCCATAAATAATTAATCGAAAAAGATATTATGATTCTTTTAAATTTCAGTACCAAAATGATTCAGACTTACAAACTTATGATGGAAAAATAAATTTTACAAAATACCCAAAAGAAATAATGGTATACTGTTACTTACAAAAGTATCCTGGGTTCGAATCCAGAGGACTCGAAATTTCTCCCATAACAATGTTTTTAACTCTTACAGGTTTTAATTCCATTTACAATATTTAATTAAAATAATGGTCCTGCAAAATCGAGTTAAGAAAAGAAAGAAATTTGAAAAAATTTTATTTTGGTCAAAAAATGTTTTTTTTCGAATTAGAATTGCGAGAGATATCATTTAATAATTGGTAAGTTTGTAAAAATCTGTGGTTATAAACAACCGGTACGACGAACGCGATTGTTAAATCCTATATCATGCATTCTCCCATTAGAATACATTCGGAGTTCGTTCTATGTAAAACAAATGATAGAATAGTAATAATATTTTTGAAGATGAGGCAATTCTCTATAATTCCAGCATTTCCAATTGTAATTAACAAATCGCAGGGACAAACATACGAGCAAATAGAAGTGTTTCTTAACCAGCCATTAATCAAGACCTAAGATGATTTTACGACAGATTTATATCCAATAAATATCCGGATATAAATCGTTATAAGTAAAATGTAGCTAATGTAGTATTCCATATCAAGAAAATGCTGAGTGGACATAGACATAGCCAATTCTAAACAATAGCGAACGAAATTAAAATTTGAGTGCAGCATTTTTCAACGAAAGTCTTTCTCTGCATACTTAAGTAATTAAAGATGTCAGTTTGACGAATATAACTTTGTCATGTTATCCTTATAATATTACCATCATAAATTGTTCCGTGATACAGAAATACTTAGATTATCGCCGAAAGATTAGGTATCGCGCGAAAAAAATTCAAGTGACCTGAGTGGAAACGCCCGTGCCAATATTTCGGCCGGGATTCCCAATGAATATGACTGGAAGTAACCTCAGATCTCCTTCAAAGGAAAACGTGCCGCTTAAATTCAAATGGGATGCGGGAACACGATGTTCGTCGGCGCACGAGCGCGCACGTTCACGGGCGAACAAGGTGATTGCAAAAGGCTATTCACCCAGGGGAATACATCCCAAACACGAGCTTGTGTCACCATTCTGCCCTGTCTCTAGACGCGATCTCTCAGCAATGTCGTTAATAATCGCTCCGCCGTAGATGAAAGATGGAAACGAGGATATTTTCCGCTTACTCACGCGGGCGGTTGTCGCCAAGAACTGGAGTTACAGTCCGTATTTTTGGCCGTTCATGAAAAATAAACACGCAAGAAAGCGCATATAAATAAAGGAGATTCGTCACACGAGCCTGAAATCTCTTACATCTCGCCTTCAATAGCAATGACAAGGAGGATGCGTAGAGAAGAAGGGAGCAGAATTTAGCCGATAGCGACCTATGCCGGTGATGGTTGAGTCATGCGGTAACTTTAAATATCGATGCGTTCGATTTGATTGCAGATCGCGCCAAAGAGATAAGGAGATGAGTTCACCCGTTAATTGATACGTCACATAAGTTAATCGATAAGATAGGCTGTGGTTATCCCCACGTGCGTTAACTCTGACGATGGAAACTAATTTGTGATGAATTGCTTCCTTATTCCGAGCGCGATAAAATAGTCGCTGTAATTGGAATATAGGGTACTTTTCTCGACTCAGCATTAATAAGATACATGCTTCCGTCTTTTTGTACTACGTCATTGAGTGCATGCACTATATTACTATTCTTTTAAGCGCTTCGACAACTACATTGCGCACATAATGACCCCCACCGGGACTCAAACCTCGGACAGCTTTCATTAAAGGCGAACGTGTTACCCACTTGGCCATGCTGGAGCCCGTCGTTATTGAGTGTTTTAGTGCTTAGTTCGAGAAGTTTGTTATTTGCCTTCGCAGATACAAGGGCGAATTGATGGTCGTTGACTATAAGAAAGTAAATATATTGTCATTTGTGCAGGAAATACACGATTAACTGCTTATCGAGCCAGATAGATTCAGAAAGAGAGAAAAAATGTACATGTCTGAATTCCAAAAAGGGTATTATTAATTCCTTAGATATTTTATTCCGATTTCAAATGATCATAATTTAGTTTTAGTTTCGATTGAAATTCAAAAAGTTTGTCTCGAGATTGTTGATTGCGCAATGTGGGTGAAAACATGTGTTACTGATCTTGCAATTGGAGAGCAGATTCTCCCATTAACACTACTTTATTATTCATTCCTACTCCGCATTTAAATGCTTCTTCAATGTTTTTCTTTCGTCACAGCAAGGTCTTTTAGCATTAATAATGCTACTTTATTTTATCGATAGCAAATCGAACCGTAGCGTCGTTAAATATAATGAGAAAGATATGTTGAATGGTTAGTTGTCAATTAAGCGATTTTGTCGCTAAATTTAGCGACTTGGTCCTTCCTTTAGAGACCTTTTTTCTGTTTTAACGACATTCGTACTCCATGGTGTAATACCTTCTCTACCTACTCTTAATATGTTTGCCTCTTTTGAAATTAAAATAGCATCGATTTTAGTTGATGAAAAAGATTGTTATTGTTCATACAATACATTTTAATTTGTGTCTAAACTGATGAAGATAATAATAACAATAATAATCTTGTCTTTATTAGGCGAATTTTAGTCTAATGATTCAACTGATGCTTCAATTGTAATTTAAGTTATTTCATATTTTAACTAAGTTTAGCTATATTTTTTTCTGAGTTTTGCGACTCTTCATCCACTTTTCAGGGTGCATCTAACGAAAATTTCAAAAATAAATTGGCATCTGTGGTTGGATGTATCTATAAGTCAGAAAGTAAATACGTATTTTTTTAAATTTTTAATGCTTCAATAAATAAGACTTGGCTTGGCTCCCATTTTTCTCATTTTATTCTCGACACCCTATTAATCTTCATTTTAAGTATATTTACAATTTTTATCCTAGAATATCGTAATATATTCCATGTGCGATGCAGACTAAGTTACAAAAATAGTCACCATGAATGTAGGAAATGTCCTGACTTAGAATTTATCACTGTTATGAAAACTGCAGACGTAAAATTGAATTCCTGTAAAGAGGAAAGTTTTCCTTCATAGGGGTTCTTGGGCGAGTGAGGGTGACCCTCATATTAACATACTCATGAAGAGTATCTATTCACTGATACGAATAAAGTAATTTTAAAATACAATTGTCCAAATCTAGACGCAACTGTCTAATGAAGAGCTTAATTAATAAATCTCGTGATGTCGTACGAGCACACTTTCAAATAACTGAATCCCTATAAATTGATTGTAAAGATAACAAAATATAAATGGCAGCAACTTTGGGTGCATAAATTCAAGAGGAGGTCGTTCTTGAAGCATGATTATTAAAACATTATGACATTTAACGTAAAATATAATGTAAAATGATCTTAGATTGCCTAATATCGTTCAGCAGAACTAAAAATTAGTTATTAAGCAGCAACTATATTCCTATAGTTAATTTAAATGAGGAGAGACGACTAAGACTAAAGTATAATATTTTACAAAAATTTCGAACTTGCTTTTCAAGGTATGGCTATAGCCAGTTATATATTTGAGCGTGATAGCTGATATAACATCCATTTCATTACATAAGTAGGACAAGAAAATTGGAAAGTTTTGATGTAGTTTACAACCGGATTTAATCTATTCACTGAATATACCTAAAGTTATGTACAAACTCGGTCAACCTAATTATTTTTAAAAGCGTTAATAACCTAATCGATGAATAATTTTCTCGTAAAAACCTACTTAAAACTGTGCACATACTTGCATGTATGCCTAAATTTCAAAGGCAAATGGTCGCTGTATGCAAGACCGCTGTAATCGTCTTCATATCCGAGTTGGATCGAAATGCGCGAGGCAGCCTTAAGCCGTAAAAGAAGAATAAGGGGAACATGCAGAGTCGAAGCTGAGTTGAATTAGTTTCCGAGTCCCCGGAGAAATGGATTTCATTGAGAGAAAGAGGTAAGAGAGCGAGAGAGAGAGCTAGATCGAGAGTGTGAGAGCGATCGATTTATCGACCCAAGACTGAGCAAAGGCGCCTTTATCGGAGAAAAAGTCAGGGGCTCGAAAGCACTAGCAAAATGTCACGAGATAACACGAAATAGGCACGTGAAGTGCAAAGGAGAGAAAGGTCGGGGAAAAGCCCGAGACAGCGGAAGAGAAATAAGAATTTGGCTTTTTTTGGCGAGAAAGACTCGATCGACAGGCATCCGGCGGTTACTTTTTTACCTCCAGTTATCCTGGAAACGCAAGAGCGGGACATGGAACCTCTTTCATCTCTGGCATTTATCAATCCTCCCGCCGAAATTTGTGGAACGGGAGCGGCGTAAAAAAGCCGCGGTGCAAAGCGAGAGGGATTTTCCACCTTAACAGAAGACGATCGATTCTCCATTCATCATGTTCCGAAAAATGATGCGATACAATGAGGAAATTAATCGCTTTAACAGTTTCGCAACAGAGAATCTAGGCTGCGGCTCTTCAAAGAGCGAAGCAAAGAGTAGAGGTTTTCTCTTTTCGATTCGGAGAAAAATAGCCTACGCTGCTCCGATCACGCACAACAGCGTTTATTTATTTATTTCATTGACTAAAAGAATTCCATTTCGTCGGCGCCGTTTCTTCATTTTTCGTTCAGGGTGGAACTGTTTTTGCGGCAACCGCATAACTAGGTACAAATATCGGAATTAAATAAAGTGATACGATTAAAAACTACTACTTCTTGTATTCTTGCCGAAATCCTAACATTGATAGTATATGTAAACGTTCTAATAATACCTCAAAATCATTGAATAACATTTATGTTATGTATGTGTATACACAAAGACATGCATACGAGCAAGTGACTCACGATTAAGTTCGCAAGAACTCATTTCTTCGAATTCTAATGCGTATATTCAATCAACTGTAAGCACCAGAAACGTGGCATTTCATAAGTCGTCGTCTTAATACTGCGATGCAATATAAATAAAATGAATTAACTCGATCCAATGTATATTCGTATACTATTATATTGTACTTATTGTAGTTGAGATCCTAGCTACTCGAATTCTGGAGAAAGTAATTCAGCTACCCTCCGGTTGGTTGGTGGGCGGGCAAATGGCTCCTCACTGTATCAATTTAAAAACTGAACATCGATTAGCTCGTTGAAACAGTCGTAGATAGAATGTCTTTTCAATTCACAACTACCATAAAGTTTGAACTCTTAGTTATTCCAGTGCAGGCCCTTAAAACCATTTCAGTGCGGCCCAGTTTTTTGAGCAACTTGAACTCCCATGTTTAGGGCCTAAAGAAACTAGGTTTATGGATTGAAGCTGGGTGCACTAGTAGCGGAATGAACGATGGAATCAAACGCAGAAATACAGGGCTGTTGAAGCGAATCGTGGGAAAGGATGTTTAGAAACAAAGTGAGTGGAAAATCGAAAATAAACCACCGCACATCATCATTATTTTCGGCTTAACATTTCAAGTAGAAAAATGGCTTAAGCGGAATCAAATTCCTTGAAATCGGTTCAACACAGTCGCTCGCACCACTCCCGAAAAGGTTCTCTCCATTTATCTGCGTACGCAGTTATATATAGTTAGTCTTTGCGTTCACTTGCGATGCGTATTATAGCGATGAAAATCGTATCGAAGGTGCCTTCGCAGCTCTATCGCCTACTCCCAGGCTACTCTCCAACGATTAATTCAGCCGCGCCCAACCCACAACCCCTCGGGTCGAATATGGAAAATTTATCCGATCCTTTATATACCTGAAATTCTCCAGGGTTGGCGGAGCTTTCGTAATTTTTTTCCATCGGGTTGATATTTTTTTCATTGGGGCATCTTTGACGTCATCGATGAAAGACCCCGTAGAGATGAGCTAAATGTTTATCCTCGGGTAAAGGGATTATTTTGCATGCGGTAGGGAAAAGACGCCTTGGCATAGCCTTGTACTAACCTAGGACTCGTTTGTTTACTGAATACTGTGATTCGCCGTGAAAGAATGATCGTAATTGAAATAAAGTTTACCCGACTATACTGGATTTAATTTTTTTCCTTTGAAATTTCGTCTTATAAACTCGATCCTGAGTATTGAAAACGTTATTCCAATTACAACAGTTTGATGATTGATTAATGCATGAATCATTTTCAATCCATTAAAATATGTAAATATTAAAAATTAATCAATTAAAATCTATGTAGAAATTCAAGATTATAGCTAGGTATTGAAATTTTCAAAAAGACTAAAAATTCGACTTTTATACTTGCAGGACAATGTGATTCACATATAGTGTTTCATCACTTCTCAATGACTGAGTATTTTGACATGCTCATTGATATAAAACGCTACTAATTGCTCTATGTTTCAATTAATGCATGTGCCATGATCACCCTTTATAATGTTATCGACGTCTGTTTTGAAAATTTCAATCATTCCCTCTCCGTCGAAGGAAAACATCCTTTTTTGACTAATCCGCCTGCATATTAGGTCAATACCACAGTTCGGGTGGAATACAGGCGAACTCCGTTGTGTAGAGTCAATATGAGCCGTTCTGACGCAAAGCTGTCGCATCGGTAACCAAAAGACGCGCTTGGGAAAACAGCATGTCGAATATATCCGTCTATCATTCTCCCCCGCGACGGGCGTACACGGCACACCCACTCAGGTGGTTGGTTCAACCTAATTTACGGCGATTTTTGAGGTGAGCCACTTTTGAAAAGCCGAGGGTCGGTGGGCGGGGGGAGGCAGTACGACATGCTTTTTTTCCAGAAGGTCCGACGCGACGAGCAAAAAATAAATAAAGAAGCTTTCGGGACGAAGCATGCTTCGCTCGTACCGAAAAACTACCGCGTCATTTTTTCACGCGATTAGAAAAAAAAGCTCCTCAGGTGAATCCAAAAAGTTACAAAATTACGCTCGCCGCTCTTTTACCACGAATGCATCCTAAGACGGGATTTGAGAGTAGCGGTATGCGAGGAGATGTTGTGGGAAGAGAGGGGAGGGGGAGGGAAGCTCCTTCCCCTCCTCGAAACCTCCGCCCGCTTTCCTTTTGCGTCATCGTATTTGCGTCAGAGTCGCATCGACGGACACAGCGCGTGCGCAGCCCGTGCTCGAAAATAAATCCAAAGTGAGAGCCGTTCGGATTCCCAGACGCACGCCACGGGGAGAAGATAGGCACGCGTGCGGCGGTCGGGACAGGGGGAGTGGTTGGGGGTCTAATGGGAGGGCTGGGGGCTGTCTTTTGGGGCCGTGGAATATGGTCATGGCGGAAAGGACGAGGGCGCCCATAAGAGTGGGATTCTACGACATCGAACGCACCATCGGGAAGGGCAACTTCGCGGTGGTCAAGCTTGCCAGGCACCGCATCACCAAGACGGAGGTAAGTAGAGAGACTTTAGACGTCTCGACGCCTTTCTCGAGCTTTTTATCGATCCATGACTCGCGTAACGGATTCGATCTCATCGACGCACTTTGCGTACGAAGAGTTTTTTTCCCTCGAACCGAACTATCGTCTCCAGGAGGGGTAGGGGTGCTGTTGCCATCCGCATGTCTTGTGGTCGATGGCGACGTAGTGGGGGTGATGACGTCCGAGAGGGTGCCGGCTTCGGGGCCCGGTGAAGATGCCATCCCCGGACACCGTCGCCCCAGCGAGAATTCCGCGAAATCTGCGATTTTTCCGTCGCGAACGGCGTGAAAACAGTTTACGGCCAACGTCTGCTCGATGTTTCCTCTTGACGTTTGTGTTGGCGCACGGATCCTAGATCACCGGAGAAAGCCTTGAGGGGGTGACCGCTCGGGAAGCTTTTTTTGTATTTACAGTGGAGATTCTCGTTCTCGGCAAGGGAGAGACGCGCGCGCTTGGTACGGAAACTTCCAAGCATCGGAGTCACGGCTGTGCATGTCGGTTACCGGCGCTCCTCCTAGTCACGGGTGAAAGTGAAAGAGGATCGCTTCCATGGAATTCCTCAATGGGAGAAGATGCTGGAGCCAGGAGAGCCCCATTTGATCTTTTAACCTCGAATATCTATACGAGAGCAATACGCGTGGGTACGGTCGGATTGATCGATAATTTCACAGACTATCTGTTATTCATAATCGCGTGGATCCACTCAATGGATGTAAAAAAGTGCCGAGGCTGCGGCTGAGAACGCGAAATATGCGCGTGACAGCGATATAAACACCGGAGTACGTGTGGGGATTCATTCACATGCAGGAGCCGGGACATTCATTCCGTTTAAATCCCTTATTCTTCACATGTGATGTAACGTTACCGAGAGCTCCTCCGTTCCGTTTTGCCTCAAGAGTCTTTCTCATATTTGACGTCAGATGACGAAGCTCCAACGATCACTCTCGGAAACCCCGCGCACGTTTCGAAGCAAAAATGACCATTTTCACGAAACGAGAATCGATGGTAGCCAGCGAAGCTTCTCACGCTATGCTACTAAATTTCAAACGGGAGCGCTAATAACTCAGTCCTATTTACAAAAGCACGATGCAAGCAGTTGATAAAAAATATGCACTTCTTGTTGTCGACTGATGTGGAGCTCTCGCAACCTTTGGACGTATACAAACACCTCGCATCGGTGTTTGTATACGTCTGATTAATAAATCGGTTGAAGCATCCGTAGTGAATCTGTCATCCTGGCAATTATGAATTTAGAGAGGAAATAGAACTTCTGAACAATTCTTCTCCTTTCCAGTAGATGCATTTCAATCGATTATGAGCTGGTTAAAGAATGTTTCACTAATTTTTTGTTGTTTTGCCTTCTTCAGGTTCCAAGAATACTCTAACTCTTGATGGATTTTGCGTTGAAGGGTGGTCGGTCGCTTGGTAAAACAGTTGAATTAAATTCGTCAGTCACCTAGATGAAAGCTAATTTTTAGTAAAGTAAGATTACATGAAATCCGTACCACAAATTCTAATGATTTGTTTCGTTATCGATGCACTAACCTATTTTCCGGGACGGTATTGTTTCTCCCTCGCCATTTTGCAATATAAGGCATCTCTATATTTTATTACTGACCCTATTTTCCATTCAAGATTATACTGCCAATGGTTCTGCATTTTAAGCATTCGGGACATTTTTATCAAATTACCGATAATCTTCGATGATACTCTTTCTACTAAAACATTTGGAAGACACTTCTGTGACATAAATTGGAGGAATTTCAACGATCGATGTAGATGCAAATTTGCAACATTTTTAAATATTTAAGTTAACACGTCGTGGCAATTTCTTCACGAAAGGTATTTTCTCCGACAGATAGGAATCGATGCTGGCAGGGTTAAAGTTCTTGCCGGCCTCCACCGGGGTCATCGTCTTATATGTTTACGCTAGTCCCATCTTTCACTCAATGGTAATAGCTGTTCCAACGTTTTTTTTCCCTTTAAATAATACATCTACATTTATCAGCGACGTGTTTGCATACAAACTCCCTGACCACGTACCCTGTCCAAAAATTCGACGGATCTGGACCGTGCGTAGGTTACATTTAACAGCCGCTAATTTTGGACGGATTTGCCTCTAGTTTATGGATCAGTTTATACATCAATGCGGCGAATGAAAAGGGAGAGTTGGGCTACATAAATATTATTCGCAGTTTTATTGCAATAACACATGCCATCAATGTATTTAGTGGTTGAGGCGATTTAAGTTAGTAAACTGATTGAGAGAGCGTCTCGAACTTTCCTCAATTTCACGACCAATCCGGCCTCTACGTTTGGAGTAATTTAAGTATCAAGTCTCTGTTGCTCTCGGATATTCCGTATGTATCCGTTTCGTGAACAAAAGAGTCATCTGTTCGCAATTAACACTTTCTTGGAACCATATAGAGCTTACATCCTTCGGAATTCCCGAATACCGTAATGAAACGCATCATCAATGGAATTCAGCGAATATAGCCCCTCGAGAAAAAAGTTCAACTCCGCAGTTTATTTCAGATGCGTCATCATGTTTGCCTCATTGCTGATTCCTTGCTCATTGGAAAGGATAGCGTTACCAGATAAACATAATTAAACTTCTAATTGATAGATTTTACTCATCAGATTCTCCTATCGGTATCAAAACTTAATACGTATAATCAAATTGAACGTTTTATAGTAATCTTTTGTATATTCTGACCATAGAACGGAATGAAAATGAACAGTCTTTTCTAAGCTTTCATGTTTGTTGATTTTAGTGTAATACTTTGTTAAATATACCGTAGGCGAATCGGAAAGTAAGCGTCAACTCTCATCTGAGAAAAGGTGTGTGAAAGTTATTAGATGAATTTTAAAATTATGGATAATCATTTTTTACATCTTGTTTAGGATTATTAAAAAGCTAGAGCTCTGTTAGTGGCACTTTGACCAAAATTAGACTAAGCTCTGCATTTTCCCTTCCAGTGGTTGTTCAGAAAATGAGTGATTGAAATCCAGTAATTGTTTATTATTTTAGGATTCTGCAATAGAATAATTTTCCAGCTTTGCACCGGTAATCTCGTTGTTAAGGCGGAATTAATTAAAAAATCACCTCTTTGATAAAAGAGAAGTAATTCTAAGAGTGAAAATTGAAGCAATTAAAATGGCACGTTACTGAGTTTATACTTATAATCTCTAGTTTCAGAATGTCCTAACCCATCATAATGTGAATTTAACTTCTAATTGAATAATAGCTCTCAGTAAAACAAAGTCGAGAGCCAAATAATAGTCTGATAGGAGCAGATATCCTGCTCTATGGTATCACACGACTGAAATATAATAATAAATTGCAAATCCGCTTTCGGTTAGGAAATTGAGGTAAATCGAAGTGCTTGCACTGATTATCAGTCCTTATTCAGTCGATAAAAAACCGTTATCTTTCGCAAGTTGAATTTGTAACGAGGGCGTGGAAATACAACATTATTATGTGGATAATGACTAAATGGATGTGAGAAAGATAACGGAAATAACAGAAAATGTTCTTTTCTTCATAACTGAACACGATTTATAACCGTTGTACTCCACACGTTCATTCGCTGAAACCGAGATAACAGCGACCGAAAACATTAACAAGACCATTAGTACGTCAAGTTCCCGGAAAATGCCTAGAATCTCTTCCTGCGTGCCATATGCATGATTACCTTACTCTGTTTGATGTCACGTCCGATGTGCAACTTCTATTTTTAGGTATTTTTGTCGTAGTGTTTTATAGTCAGTCAGTCGATCCAGAGGCTCAATAGTCCCCTCCCATACCCGTTGTCTTAATGAACGTGGTTTCACCAACAGCGTGGTAGGCAGCCTACGCTCGGAGAAATCGGCCTCAAGTAATCGGAAAAAAATGTGGACCATGGCTAGTAGAACAATATGGTAAATGCCTTTCGGCAAAGCGTAGAAATTAAACGGTAGGGATATTGACAAGGGCGTAGCGGACAACCCCTCATTCATTGGAAGGCGGACTGAAGGACGTCACAGTAGTTATCATGGGAGGGAGAGTTTGGGGTATTGACTCAACTCGGCCTTTGGGTTCTTAGTCTAAATTTAAACGCTTCATTATTCAGTGTTTTGATTTTCGTTTTGGAAGAAATATTATTCGTCTCCATTGAGATTTTCATCGATTAATTAAGTCGTAGATATATCGAGACCTTTTATTTACACGTAATTTAAGTAGCTCTTTGACATTTCCCATTCAGTTTAAAATTTTCAACTATCCAAGATTAGAAGTTATGAATCAGTGGTTTTTAAAAAGATTTCAACCTCTTTTTTAACGACTTCGACAGAGATGCGTATTCCTGAAAGTTTATGCTATTTGTTTCAATGAACGAGTCAAATATTTGGATGAAATATGTTGTTTGCTATTGTTTTCGTTTTGTCGGTATTTGCGATGAAAATGTAGGGGTACTTTGCTTTTGTTAGGCAATATCTGTAGTGAGGTGAGAAATACGTGGGTGAAATCTGCACCGGAGAACTCAGTACGTCTATGAATTATCCCAAAGAAAAACGGACATGAGGAAAGTATGACAGGAGCAAAAATCCAACCTGGAATCTTTAGCTTTACGGGCAGATGCTTTAACAAATTAAGCTATCGATCCAGAGCATATTCTAAAGCTGTTTTGGGAGACCATGTAGGCAGAGTACTGGTCCTGTTAGGTCAGATCCTGTTCCTGGTCCTTAAGATTTTTCCTAGGTCTACGCCTTCATGTACAAAGTTACCTCTACCCTTTTCCTTGTCTACAAATTATATGTAAAAATTATTAATTATAAAGCACTAAGTGTCACAAGAGCGCACTCTGATAGAAGAAAGAAAGACACGGAAGAAAGAGGATTAAAAGCTGCTGCGATTGCTAAATTAATTCTGAGGAAAAGTAGTATTACTGAAAAACGTAGCAGGAATCATGACTTCCCTGTTTCTTTCGGCCAATCTGGCAATGAGCGTAAAAGAAGAGATAGGTTCGAGGAAAAAACGTATTTATTCTCATTATTTCCTCTAAATATCTGCGATAATGATAAAAAGAGATATTGTTTGACAGCTAGGTGTTTACACCAATCGCCAATTGGTGGCTTGCGAGGTATAAATTTATATTTACGAGTTGATATACTTTGAAGTCTCTAATGCTCTCTTACCATGAAACTACTTGCTAGCTTTACACCACAGTACATTTACACGTGTATATCTTTGTCATCCATAACAGGTATGCGGAAGGAAAAGCAATGTCACTGATATATTTTAGTCTTGATAAAACGTAGCACTTGCAATATGTATGAAAGTTAGTAATTAGTATCGTTAAGGTGTATGTAGTGGTCGACTGGTTGGAGAACTCGTGATCTTCGTAAGTATCAAATTTTACCTACCTTCTCTCCAGTCGCTTGGGGTGGTTTTTTTGAAAGCTTTCGCCCATATTCTGCTCTTGTGGCCTGAAGCGGATTCTAACCGAGAGATTTTATCATCCCTGGCACATGCTTTCGAATCTGAAATCTTTTGGGACAAACCAAGCTGCCTTGAGCTCTTCCCTCTCTGTATCAAGGATTATTTCTACCTCAAAAATTCCTCTTCAACTCAGCGGACGTTTATGACAGTATGGTGTTCTTTGGAAGTATATCTAACAAGATTTTCTACATGCACACGCCTTGAATTTTCCTACTTGTTATATTTCCTTAGTGAATTAGTACTCACATAGTTGTAAACCACTCGATTTACTAAACGCTACGCAACTATGACTAATTTTCGCACGTATGAATAGAATCTTGCGTAATATTTTTCCTTGTGTATTTATTCATAAGAAATAAAATTGTCCGTCAATTGTTGTGGAAAAGTTCAATTAGAAGCGAAGGAAAATCGGTTTTGATCACTCGATGGACAATATGCAGAAATTAAAAGGTACTCTTTTTCCATTAGAAAGACGTTTCACGAGGTTAATCTTCTGTTGTTGGCAGTTATCTATTTCCTGGTCAGATTCCTTATTGTAGAATAAGTTATAACCTCTTTCATCGCCTTTATCTCAAATTGCCACTAATATTGATGAATTTCTCTGATTTTTAGCGTTCTTTCCTTCAAGTCTTGTCGTCGACGTCGATGACACCCTAATGAATCCTTGTCATTTCGGCTGACTAATAGTAGTTTTTTTGAAAATGCTTCGACATCATTTCAGGTCATTTTGCAGATATCGGCCCCCACTGGGAATCGAGCCCGAGGCCGCTTTCAGAAAAGGCGAACGCGATACCCACTCAGCTATCCGGAAGCCCTGGTTGATTAATCCTGAGTTAGAATGAACTCTGAGATTCCCTTGAATATTTCGGCGAAAATGTTATGAAAGGCAAGGTTTTAATTACCCCAGTAGGAACTACGCTTCATTTGTTTCCAATTAGTGGACGCCTTCGCAGGAAAACGACGCTAATCTGAATGGTAAGGTTAGATGGAGAACGGACCAATGAGGATAGAGCGGCACGAATGAGCGACGCTGCTATGGTTTGGACATATGTAGAGAAAAGGAGAAAGCCGGGCGACTAAATCGATATTCGATGGCAGAGTGAGTGTATGCAAAATGAAAGGAAGACAGATCAAGTAGGCTGAAAGCGGTATAAGGGTCTCTTAAGATAAATGAAGAGTGTGAAGAGAGGAGATGATGCACGAAGCGAGTCTTAGACGCGTTTGCGGCGAAAGAGGTACCTGAGCATGGAAATCAGTAATTATCGAGGTAACTGATGTCCGTAATTTTTATATAGAGGAGCCGACTCCAGCCGTATCGGATCACTTGGGATCAACGTTGTGGAAGGAAGTTCTTGCACGACTATGTTGCAATTTCTTGTTTGCTATCTGGTTCGATTTCTTTGTCCGAATAGAAAAAAATTATTTCCGTACAGACTTGAAGAAAATCATCGAACCTCAAATACGTTCTGGGTTAGGTCTGGGCACTGCTGATGTGACAGGAGCTACCTTGGTCTTTTTTCGCCAAAGGATGACTCAAATTAATTTATACATCAATCGTTCTTTGCGGTTGTCTAGTAAAAAGAATATGAAACTGTTTGCATTAGGTTAAGTTACTTACTATCGTAAATGAGCCTCTTACCAATAACAGCATGGGGTTAAAACTTACTCCTTTTACAAAATATATTTACCATAAAAATGCAGTTTTTCATTAATTACTGTAGCTGAAATCCAATTGGCACAGTACTTGCAATATCATTTCCCATGGCTGACAGTGACAGAGGCAAACAAGAAAAGATATCACAAGGATTAAGGAAAGGTTCACACTTGTTTTTCACACTTGTTATTCCTTTAAGAAAATAAATGCCGTAAATTTGCGTTGGTTAAGAAATATTTCAGTTGTTCTGCGATGGCATAAATTAGTCTCAAATCTTTGTCATGAAATTTTGTAATAAATGTAACTTCGTATTTTCTTATGACCGTTTATATAGTATACATACTCTACAATGAAAAGATATATAAGTGTCCATTAAATTAAGTCAAAATATATTTAATTTCGAGGAGATATGTCATACATCGAGTCTACTAATACTCATGACTTCTTCAACATATGCTCATATGGCTTCTGATACTTCGCTCACAGATGACGCACTCGAAATGATTCCGTGGTTGTGACCTTTGATTCTGCAATACCTTTCATACAGTTTTCTAGATTATTAGTCTTTTCTTTAGTTCTTTCAGTTTTATCTTCGAAATTTTATCAAGGGGTAATGTTTATCAAAACTTACATGCTGACTTTGAAATGATTTTCTTAGTTCCTCCTTGAAAAATTTACTGGTGTTTATTCTGGAAAGGATTACCATTCAAGTGTTTGTGGTGATCCCCAAGTTCTTTCATTTTAGTTCACATAGGCTATTGTGTTAAAAGCACGAGTTATCACATGTAATATTTTTATGTTGAGAGCTCTCAATAAAGTCCAATTCTTTCTCAGCACGATAAATTTTCATTTCTAAATGAAATATTTAACAGAACGTATAAAGTGATCCAATATTCATGATGGTGTCCCATTTTGTGAGGACCCCCATTGGCGAATACGTATCAATTTTGAAAAAAACATACGTAGAGATTTCTTTATCATGACAAACTGATTAAAATATTGATAAAAGAGGCTATGGCAAAATTAAATATCTACGGATAATTCACAGCTAATCTGATTGCAGAACACCGGAACATTATCTTTTAGTTCAATGATATATCTATATAAGGAATACCGTGATAAGGATTAAGGTGTTTCTGAAATCTTGCGACGTAACTGCCATAAGTTTTAAGGATTTCCCTTCTGAAGCAAAGAGCTCCTTCTAATTGCATATACTTAATTTCATCACGAAATTACCAACGACCAATAAAGTCGAGGTAACAGTTTTGAAAGCTTTTAGATGGTCTTAAAATTTTGATGTCATTCATTTATCGATTCTCAGGGAGAATATTACAATGAGGAAAAATCTGATAAATCGGGATTGGTGTCGGAGGTTTTACTATCTTCAATTTCAAGGAAAGTTGATCGGTTTTTATGATACCATAAGCCCATATTTCAGTTTATGATTGGCAGAAAAGTATCGTTGGTGATTCATATTCAAGGAAAGGATAAGGTATTTACTTTGCACGTTGAGGTGTGCGCCTTTAAACCCAAGGATAAACAGATGTGAAAAATGCGTCATGACAGGGGCTCGAACCCAGTTCTTCAACTTTCCGGGGAGGTATTCTAGCCACTGATCTACAGAGATGCGGCATGGTAGTTCAGTGGTTAGGATACCTGCCCAGAAAGTGAGAGACCTGGGTTCGAGTCCCAGTCATGTTACTATTTTCCGCATCTGTTAATCCTCGGGACTCAAATCAACTCAATTTCTTCTCTAACAATTTTAGGTATGAACCCATGAGTAAAATAAAATCATTAATATTTGAAATGGACCCCAAATTAAAATCACCGTTTCCAGGAAATTCGTTATATGTGACAAATCTTGAAGAGAATTTCCATCATTTACAGATTTTTATTCACACACATTTTATTTTATTATTTTATTTACAGATTTTTATCAGTCGTATTCTGGACTGAAGCTATGGATTATAACTGGAATAGTTCTTCATCCGCCCTGTAGTTCTCGCCGGAATGAGAAAATTGGACTCCAGCTGGCGCGAGAACTCTTCCGTTAACGGAACCTTTATGCTCAAGAGGAGTATTTTTCGGGAACATGCGTAATTGGTTCGTAACTAGGATGTGTAACCAAGAATTTCCCACGTCTAACGTCGGAGCGGAAAATTCAACAAACACAGAAGCGCAGTTATTTCAAATAGTGCCGAAGGAAGGGTAAACAACTCCCAGGAAAAAAGTTTTTTCTCTTCTCGATGTTGGAGAAAGGCCGAAAACATTCCTGCCAAACAAGGGATGCTTACTTTCAGCCTTTCCCGTGATCAAGTGTTAGGTACGGCAAAAGAGAATGCACTTTTCTCATCAGATACAGCGAGATATCCTCCCGAGAAGTTATTTTTAGGAAATCGGTATTGACCCAATAGAGCAAAGGCTAAGTATTCCCTAAGCGCTTGCATGAAAAGTGAACTTGTTGCCGACACAGATGAGTTAACTTATAAACAAAAGGGAGGAATATTCCTTCCAAAGTAGTTGAGCACATATTTAATCGGGACCATGTCGTTTTCGCTCGTGAGTTCGTTTTCATTTTTGCGGCTAAGTTCCCCAGCATGAAATTGCTCTCCCGTTTTTATTTGGAAAAGACTTAAGAGATTAGGACAATAAAAAACTGGCAACTGTTGATAGCATCACAAGAGCTATAAACGAAACACTTCATTCATGTAGCACCGATTGATAAAGGTGCTAAAATTGAGATCAGGTAGAGTTTTGACCTAGATTGGTTGTTTGGTAGGAGAGTGTACTTTATATCACAAATAATAGAAACTGTATACTTTCACAGCTTATCACCGAAGAATTCATAAGCATCGACCGGTGTTATCGTCTCCACTTACGACTTTTAAGTATGAAAAATATAATCCAATTATAAAAGTACGAATTAAAGGGAGTACACATTACATTAGTGATTTACAGTAATTAATATATTAGTAATTTACGGTGTTACTGATTTGTAATTAATATCCTAGTAAGCCTTGGGAGGAATTTCCTGAAATCAACTCTATCTACATGTACCAATGTGAATGATACATTTTCACAATTTTAATATTTATATGGAGGGATTTAGATGGAAAATTATTGATTTGGATCCAGAAGATGCGTTTCGGTGGGTTCCATTCGCGATATTTTCGTAACGAACGATGTTTTGCTACATTATGCTCTCAACTGTTGTCTTAAAAAAAAACTCACATGTTTGGATTCAGCGTCTTTCGCTTCAATGCTTTTCTTGGGAAAAATATCCGTTGAAACAAAACTTCTTTTTCAGCTTCACTACTTGGAAAGCACGTATGCCAGATTTTTGTTCGCTCAAATATAGAGGAAGCTGTCGAATTATTAACGAAAGTTGTACTTGAGTATGAAGGCATATCCAGAAGTAATTCAGATAATACGCTCGAAAGGGAGGGACTGGTAAATCTTGCCGAAGAAATTTGTGAATTGAAGCAATTAGCAGCAATCCCTCACCGACCGAGGATTTCAATTACATTGTATTGTTGCTTTGTACATTTTTATGACGCGTGACGTTCTAATTATACGATGCGTTTAATTACAAGATATTTAGACATTTTTTCATTAATAAATTTACAACTTTTCCTCGTACGTCAGTTCTAGAAATCCGCGGTTTTATCGTCTTCGCTAGTTATCAGGAACTCCAACGCAGTGGTTGACGAGGGATTATTTTATTTTGGAGTTCAAGGAGAACGAAACTCCCAACTATGACGCACCCATGAGGAATTGAAGTAAACTGAAAGGACTCAAATAACCTACCTTCTAGAGCTTCCATGACTCCACTTCCTGTTGAGGCTAGTACTCTGAAAAGGAACAGGAAAAAAGTACTTAAATCCGCCGAGTCATCCGCACACAGCAGCGCGCCGTGAACTTCGGTTGAAAGATGAAAAATTAGCGTGCGAGTCACGGCGTTTTGCGGAAACGAAACACTATTACCATCCTTTCCTCTCTGTCTAAGTAGGGGCTTCAATAAAAACCATCGTTTCCATGGTATAGTAAATCATTCTGTAGTGAAAGATAATGCAGACAAAGTTCGAGGCTACCACGATTTAAGTACGTTACCTTCGAACTATTTGAAAGGCAAAGTTAGCTACATCTTTAGAAATAGACGCAATCCATATTTCTCATAAAACTTTGAAAAGAGAAAATTTAATCATCAACGATTCGGGTCATATTAGAAGACTTCCGAACTAAGTATTCGTTATTTGTTATGAAATTATGATGCAAAAGACTAAAATCTTTCCTTTCACATCCAGCCAGTCGTAGTTGATAAGATAGAATCCACGTCTACAACATAAAAGTGGCATCCGGGACCGGCCATCTACCAAATGGGGCCCGGGTGCAAGTTTCCTTGGGCCCCCCTTCTCCGCTTCCTCTGTCCATACGATAAGTAGTAATATACGAGGCTCTTGGCCACTCCACATCGTATATCTACGCCATAATTTGCTTGAAACATTCCAAATTCGGATGCTCTGTTGAGAATCTATTAAGGCTAGGTTGGGATCGGTTAGGTTCTAGGTTGGTATTCTCCTGCAGAAAATCAAATCGTGTATTGCCTGAACTTCATGGCAGAACTCGTTAGAGAAAAGCCTTATCATCCTTTTTCCAAGAAACAATAAACCAACCTCCTAACCCCCTTTCTGTGATAACACGATAGAAAGATCACCGCTAATCCGATGAGGTGTAAATAGAAGCTCGCAACTTTCTTGCCGATGGCGTTTATTTATTTCGAAAATATACGTGTTTTGTTTGGATAATTAGGAAAACGACTCTCTCGCTTCTCTCCGATTCCATTCGATGCAAATGCGAATAGCACCTCTACTAGAATGAATTTTTGCGTTTTGCAGGTCGCTATTATGCATGTAATTCGTTTAATTTAAATTATATCGCTCCCGATTTAGCATGTAATTTTAAAAATTCTATTTTCATTCCCCTTTTTCAGTTTCCCCCTCATTGTTTGTTTGATTCAGATATTTTCGAACGCTAGTTGATAAGTATTGGTAAAAAGTTTTAGCTGCAATGTGAATGATAACGCTGCTGCGTGATCATAGACCTAGTTTTCAGAATTTTCTGTCCCATTTTTTCCCAAAATCATCCCGGATACTGAATGCTAAGCGCAACCTTGTTCTTCTCTTAAACAATGCCTTTTGTCGAAACGACCTCGGAAATCAGGAAATTGATGTCAGTCGCACTCAGATTTGACATCGATTTCATCTTTTGTTCCACTTTTTTGAAATTATGACTTATTTTGTACATTCAGGCCAATATTTTGCAACTGCAAGAATGGGCGGTAAAAGTTCAAAGTTAGTATAGGAAGTTACTCTCAGAAAAGTTATTTGTCGAAGCATTTCTCTATACCGATTATATCCTTTCCCCAGAAAAACGTTTACTATATTAGTGAGCGCTGTTCATTTGCTTCCTACTGCATATTGCTCCGCACATGGCATTTATTTTACTATATTACTAACTGAATCACCCTTTGATTCTCAACGGGAAAATGTAGAGTGATAAATTATTGCGTACCACCTTTGCTTGCAAAAACAGACTCAAATGTGTAGGTAGGTGGCAAATACCAGGCAATTCTACTATCCAAACTATTAAACCAAATAAATTCATATATGATTAATTAAACAACCCTACTTCAACTCAGTGTTCAGTCTATTAAATGACCTACTCCTTCAATTAGTACAACATTTATTTAATAATTTTGAAAATGTGTTAGATTCAGGATGACCAGGATCATACATACTGAAATATTTTCCCATAAATATTGAAATGATAAACAAAATTATTTATATCCCCTAATATTCAACCCGGTACTAATACGAGTGTTTTCTTAAGCATATGCCTTAAAGTAGAAAATACTCTTCGCTTTTCCCTTTGAAGCAAGTATAAATTAATATTTTTTCCGCTCATTTTTGTATTTTTATATTATTTTCTGTTTTGCATTGAAGATTGACTTAACATGCAAATTAATCATTGCAATGGAAAGGAAAAGTGGATTAACTTCGCACGTAGAGGTATGCATCTTAAAACCTAAAGATAAACAGATATGTAAAATAGCGACTTGACTACGACTCGAACCCAGGTATCCCACATTCCGGGAAGGTATTCTAGCCACTAAACTATTGTGCCGCGACTCTTCCACTCTAATAAGTGGGAGGCCTGGGTTCGTGTCCCAGTCGTGTCGCTATTTTACACATCTGTTTATCTTTTGGTTTAATTTTTTCCTTTCTTTAGGGCTTTCATAAATAATGGAATTCTCCGAAATAGGCGATGTATAGTGGAAATCCATCGTGTGGAATGAAGAAAAGTACATATTGTCTATGTCTTTTTACATTCTACTTCATAAATAACGAATTTATAATTGTCTTGCCTATTATTCTGTATCTCATCACATGCCTCATCGTATGCCTGATACAAACTGTATATTCATTTTGTAAGATATCAAATACTTGTAGATGTAACGTTTCTAATAAATGTTCTTTTCTTTTATTTTTAAGGTGGCCATAAAGATTATTGACAAGTCTCAGCTAGATGCCGTCAACCTACAGAAAGTTTACCGGGAAGTGGACATCATGAAGCAGCTAGACCATCCTCACATCATAAAACTGTACCAGGTGAGGAATCATCTTTCTTGCGTCTATCTTTACGCCATTAATTAAATAAATCTTCTGATATATTGAGCCTGAGAGAATGCAGCCTAAATTTTGGCATTTTACGTAATAAATTTGCACCTTAAAATATGAAAACCAAGTTTAGAATCCTTTACGCTCAGATATCGCCAACATAACCGATTGATTTCTTTTCATTTATTGATATTTCATTGTTATCAGTATGACTTGAATCGAACGTACCTATTTCAGATTTAACTGAATACTCAATCTCATAATGCGGTATTAATATTTTCCGTTATCCGATAACCGTCCATGTAGACAAACATATGTCAGCCATAAACTTTTGAAAATTCACGGAAACATACTAGCGTCTCAAGCCTTGTGTTACTTCTCATTTATCGAATTAACTATTTGTTCGATTTTGTTTCTCTCAGTAGTTAATCTCATACTTGCATAAGCATTTTAGCGCCCCTGTATATAGGATCTATAACTATATTTGAAATACAGTCGTTTCTTTCGCTGCGACAATCGACTAAAGTCGATTCGACGTTCATAGTCCGAAAGCTGCGTAAAATGCAAATATGTAGCGAAAAGGGTTAAATTATATGTACGAAAGCGAATTGCTACTCATTGGCTTTCTTCTCGAATGAGGGGAATAAACAATGGATTTTCGGTGATGACGACTCTTCGGCGTAGAGTAATTTCACAACGAAAGAAAGTTCTGCTCGCATGCCCGAGCGTCGTGCGTCATCTTGTGTTTCGCTGTGCAGAGAGTTGATTGCGTTTTATTGGCATTGGCAACAAATGAAAGCCTCCCTTAGAGAGAAACTTTCGGAACAGAATGTGCGACGAAATTCAGCAAACACTTGTTGGAGTTGGCTCGTTCCAGTTGCCTGGATTTAGAATACTGTGAATCGTACACGAGACTCGATCTTCCCACGGCTCGCAGTATAGAACGTGGGTCTAGAGGAAGCGGAGGTAGTTTTAGGAAGAGATAGAGGCTTTAACTGAATATGTGATGAGGAAGTAGTCGCCAGACAAGGAAAAACACCTAATAATGACCATTTTAAGGCATTTGGAAGTTCCCAAGCTTGATTTTATCTCACCGTTTCATATGTAGTATCCTAGGTACACCAGTAATTTTATAATTATCGTCTAAATAATTTATGAATAATGAGTTCCTTTCGTTTCGGAATTGAACTCTCGGCGGGCAAAGGTTTTAATTTTCAGCCAACTTGAGTAATACTTTACTGACCTTATTCTTTCCTTTGGGTTTATGGATTTGATTAATTTCCGGAACTCCCTACTGTACATTAGTCCGACCTATTGTCATATATTATTATTTACAAAATTGGCCGAGGAAAGACACAAGTCTGGTGTCAGCTTAATCATACATGAAACACTTATTAAATATAACATTACACAACAGATAATCTCTTAGACATGTTACACCCTTTACATTACAATGAATTTAAATTTAAATAACATATTAGCAATTTTTACTTTACCATATCTGATTAAAGTTTACATCTTTTTCTAAACTCCTTTCTGTTCTTAGGTAAGGGTATGAAGACCTCTTCAGGCAAACTCTTCAGCGTTTCAAATGATATTCGATGTTTACTGAATATTTTGTAAAAATAAAATTTTAAATCTAAAGTGTACATATATCCCTTTAAACGAAAGTATTTACAGGCTATTCTTACCCAGATTTCAAGTGAATCAATCCTCAGGCTGTCAGAGGTTTATGAATGGGTTACCAGAATGGTCTGCAGATTCCTCTAAACTTCACGATAGCGCACTTTCTTTTCGTAGGCTTTAATCAAATTTCGTGGCTCACTGCATCGTTTATTTATTTGTTTCACTTCGAATTAAAATTAGAATGTAACGCTCTATTTATAATGGGTAATTTTATACTTTTCGAAACGAAATCACATCAGGAAAAGTAATATACGAAGGAAAATAAATATGAAATAATTAAAACTGGAATGATTTAGTTCTCTTAAATACTATACATCACTCTAAGATAAAACGGCATAGCATTGTGTCGCAGCTGGTTGGAGAGTCAGCCGTTGGGAGTTTCTGCAATGCCCAAGGTTTGCGCAAAGGCTTTAAGGTCTTTGGACAATAATTGTTTGATATTTCCTTACCTATTAGTCTATAATTTTTGTTTAAAATGGCATACGTGCTGGAAGACTTTAAGTTTCTACAGTTAATGTAACCAAGAAAAAGGAAATTTAAGGTCATTTGTGGAAGCAATTTCGTTGGTAATAATTACAAAATGGACAAGACCATAGAATTAGTACCGTTATGGGCTGATTGACTTAAATATTTTGGGAAATACTGACTATTATCTGCTTTTATATGGATTTTTTGACTTTATCTAACCAGGAACCAAATTCTCATTATCGCCCAACAGTTTACTACGGTCTTCAGGCCGTATCCGGCCCGTTAAAAGTTTCGTATCCGGCCCCCGAATTGAAATGAATGTCATACTCTGGACATTCTCACGATGTGACTTGCAAAGTTCCTATTTAGTTGTTGCTGATCATATTCATTTTACTTCTTTTTCTGTTTTATTGCTCATAAGAATTGGCTCACTCGTTTCTGTTTAAGTAAAATAATAAAAATTCGAAGAATTCTCTAATAGAACCAACCCGCCCTCCACTTTCCATGCACTTATTTGGCTCAACTCTCAAAATGTTTGGGTATCCCTGCTCTAAGTTATCATCTACCTATAAATATTATCATTGTCATCATTCTTGTTTCATTATTATCTATCTACAGCGTTACTTACCAGTCAATATTACAATGGACTGCAGATTTGATCAGTGGGAGGACTCAGACGTTTGCGAAGAATAGTATAATTATGATTTTAGTGGAACATTCCTAGGAGCCTGATTCAATGCATACATGGTAGTTTCAGCTCTTCGTCTGTTTCTTGTGCTTATTCTGCCAGAAGTGTTTTGAATGCATATCTTTTTTCTTTAAAACGGCGGAGTCACCCGAAAGTACGTAATAGTCGTGGGTCTGTAATTGGGGATCCTAAACATTTCTCTTTAGACTTCTCCGGAGTCGTGTGGTGTCACTTAGAGAAACACTTCATCGACGAAATTACGTGATGCACATTATCTTCAGTGAATTCTCAAACAAAGTAAATAATTCGCATTTTTTGCTACAGGTAATGGAGACGAAGAATATGATCTACATCGTTTCCGAATATGCCAGCCAGGGGGAAATATTTGGTAAGTACTACTTATTCATTTTTTAAAAGAACACTATGTTTTTTAACTGTGCGAGCATTTTTATTCGCGTAAAAAATATTGACGTAAAATACTTCGAACTTTAGACTAAGGACTAAAGTCTTAATCCTTGTACGATAAGTGCATGACTCTTGTGGTGTAAAAATAGTGCAATTTCATTAGGAAGAGATCATTTTACCTCTAATTCCAAGATTTGGAAAACCGATACCCTTCGGGAAATTTTCCGGGCGACTTTTAAACAGAAGCTACATTGACTCTTCTCTTTGTCAGGCACGTAATGTAACAATACAGTGGTATCTCGACGTAGGAACTTAATTCGCTTCAGTTCGAAGGTCGTAACTCGAAAAGTTTGTATCTCGAAATCTAGTTTTACATTACTCGTAAATCCTTTCTGATTTTTCGATTCGTTCCTCGAAATTAAGCTCGTATCTAAGGGAGTCACAATAGAGTTAGAAAGAAGTTCGCAAGTCGAGAAGTTCGCATTTAGAGCAGTTCGTAAGTTTAGGTACCACTATTTTTTATATTGCTTTAGCTCGCATGGTAGTGATATTATTGCCATGTTTTGGGATTTACTCATGGTTAATTCTTCGCTAAAATGCTTTGAGTAATATTTATTTTGATATGTGCAATAATTTTATCTACGAAATTTCACTGGTTCACTATCTCGGAATATTTTAACTCGATTCTTATAATCCTAGGCAGAAACGATTTCAAGTATTTGCTTCCTCAACGAATGATCGAGAAGTGAATTTCTGTGACCTGAAGTTGTTAGAACTTTTCTGTGTCCACCGAAGTATTTGAGCATAGATGTTCTACTTATTTAGAGGCGCTAAAAGGAAAGAAAAATTAGCTCCGTAATGAAGGACCGTAGCCATTCCATTTTCATGAATTAGCGCCCAACTCCGGAAGTTCGTGTCCGGAAAGAAGAAAACAGTTCAAAGAAAGGGTCAAGCTCTGAACGAAAGCCAAGATTCCTGCTGGCAGTCTCAAAGCATTGGATATTGATTATTGTAGCCATCAGATATTTCTCTAGTCGTAGATTCACCCACGTAAAAGCCTTTTAGGGGTATCCGTTGAATGACTTCTCGGATTCTCAGCATTATGAACTTTTCAAGCAGTCAGTCTGGCTCATTTATACTAATAATTCAAGTGTGTAATTCATAATATTCATGTTTAACCCATGCATCGCTATATTTTCTTTCTTTAGATGCCCCTGTAGATTATTTCCGTTTCTTTCTTATATGTATGACAGTATATGGGGATGATATCGTACTTCTGTTACACGAGAAATATTGTTATTGTGAACATTTAATTAATTATGACTCGGAAAATTGCAAAAGAGTCATTTTAAAATCAGTTATTTAAGTTAATTCGGTCGTTGTTTTGTGTGGTAATCTACTTGTGTTGTCACCGTTTTTTTAAGCTTATAAGGCATAAAAAAATATTTGTAGAAAAAATATCGAATCCTCCCTCGTTCTCCGACCTGAAACGCAGAAAAACTATCGGAAAACGTCGGAAAAAGTATCAGCTAACCCACTACTTGTGGCTACTGAAGTTCTGATTTAATTGAAATGCCGTATATTATGTAAAATATCGGAGATTACGTTTTACCCATTATTGACTTTAAAGACATCAGTATTTCTGGAAAGAAGCGGACTATCGTGTTAGTACTTAGAATTCTCTATTTTAAGTGAAGCTATCTAAGCAATCAGTGAAGATATTTGCATAAAATTATCTAAATGTTGCTGTATAGACATTCGAGTGACGAAGTTCCTAGCAAAGCGTTTATATAGTGAATGGAAATACCAGCATTGCGAATTCTTCCGTAGCGTTTCGTATTTTTCTTGCTAGTTTCGTTGTTTGCTTGGAAACTAGACGCATCTGCGCAGAATGCTTCAGTACATTCACAACTTAGCACTCAATTTGTACCTCAGGAGTCTCGGGTTGGAAATCAACAAAGGAATATAAGCCAGGGAAATACGCTTGAATGTTATCCTCTATGTTTATTGTTTGCCGAGACGCCAATTACTCATTTCGTAGTCACACATTTTGTGGTTTTCACCTGTTTTCAAATTAGTCGGTGAGAAAAAAACACGAAGTCATACTCGTCTAGAGATATAATCGCTTAAGGAGACTTCTTAAGCTATTGAGAATGGATGATACAGTGGAAAAACGCATTTGAAGGATCCGAACCAATATCTTTTACTTGCCGGTTGGTTGGTTTACAGCCATGTTAGAAGGTTTTTTCTGTTTCTAGGGCTTCTGAAGAATCGTGTTTTATCGCATGGTAGCTCAACGATACAGAATCCTCAGCGGGAGATCCGAGTTCGATTGCGGCCGTGTCTTTCCCTTCCCGTAACGGTTTCGCCCGTATTATTGATTGTCTTGCTCGTATCTAATATCATTCTCTATAACCATGCTCTATACACGAACATGGACGGCTTCAGGCGGTAAGCCAGTGAGGCACCGCCTCAGGGGTCTTACATCGGTCACATGGATCACACATACTACCGTATGAGTCTAGATACTTTAATATTGGAAAACAGTTGAATGTGACGTATACAAAATGAATTTTTCTCAATTAGGAGATGTTATTGAAAGTTCTTAATAGCGGAGTATTTAAGATATCCATCCATCATCTCTTGAGACGAGTGATTTGACGATGATTAAAACCTGAAGCAAGTAATGGAGTGTCAAGTGACAACAATTTAAGCTGAGATTGATTACATGCGAGTCGAAAGGGAAAGATTGGAAAATTAAGACAGCGGCAGTTGTTGCCTCGGGCTTCTCATGTATCGGAAGCCACTCATGACTATTAGACGATCTGATGTGATTGTTTGGGAAAGATTATCCTTTCTCTAAAAGTAAGAACTTCATTTTACAGTTTCCCTCAGATCTACTTAGTGCAAAATGTAAACTTGTAAATGACAGTGTTAAAGCAACACCTGTTAATGCTCTAGTTAACCACACTCGAGCAAAGTTCCTGTCCAATTAAAAGAGATAGAAGAAGATGAAATATGACTGAGCTCGGTACATTGAAAGATGCATGGCGAGATACGGACAGCTTTATGTCCTCACGTCAGTTGGAGGGTTGTGAGACTTTTTATTTTCAGATTCAACGAGCCGGAGTGAAAAAAATGGTACGGTGGTCCCGAGACATCTTCGATCGTCTCGAGTCTACTTACGTTTTTCCCCACGGTGCTTTCGCTGAATTATCAAACAGAGCTACTCATCTCTTTCGCCGTCGACTCCTCTTTTCGACTCTAATACGAGCTCTGAGGCCCATCGACTTACAAACCGCTGTATACAGAAAAGTTTCGGGATACGAACGTTACTATCGCCAAATTTGAGGAATGACCATCGGCTCGATTTACGTATTCAGTTGATATAATATGTATTAGCGTCGCGTGCATAGTAATCATTATTCTAATTGTTGCGATTTTTAAAGGTTTTGGTGCAGAAATTTTGCAGACAACGAGAATGAGTGAAGGGATACGGAAGTATCACCGTTTAACAGTTCCACTTAAGTATTTTATTAACACGGCCGTATTCGGACTAATCAAGTACGTAAACGGAATTGTTACGCTGTAATATTTCTGTATCCCGTTATCCACAAATTCAAGGCTTCTTCAATAGATTATAATAAGAATAAATA
>KZ308189.1:1917753-1947414 GCA_000376725.2 Ladona fulva
CGATCAATTAATTATAATTGAGCTGAAATAGCTCAGACAAGGAATGGACCTTAAAGCTTGCCAATGGGAAAGTTTTGGACAATTCTCCAATTTCCTTACGGCAACAACTGTCTTAGTGTCAAGAATGCTGAGGATAGCAAAATAGGAAAATAATTTCTTTTAAAAAGTCATCAAGGGGATAAGCCATCCAGAACCTCCTTTGACGGAGAAATAGTAATACTATGATAGAGGTACTATATTTTTTCTTTTGCGGAAATGTATTATATGCGTATGTTATATGTTTTCTTGTCTCAACTCGTCGCTCGACCTTCTAATGGATTTAGAAAGATTCACTTCCTAATTATAACAGGATTTAGCGGAAAGAAATGTTTGGTTTAATTTGAGCATCGGGGCCATTCCTGGTCAAGTGGACCAACGGTCCCCGCTCGACCATCGCCGATTTCAATGAAATTTTCCTTGAACATAACTTCATATCCTCTATGAACATTTCCCAAGTTTTACATCCATCAATGAAATATTTGCTGAGATATAGTCATTCGTTTAACCCCTTACCGCAGCCTTCTACAGTTAGACATCGATTTTTAGCAACTTTGAGACACGTTATCTCAGGCAGTATTCCCTTGAGCAAAACAATACTTGGTATTGTTACACAACCTATGCTGCTCTATTATATAAAATGATAACAAATCTTTTATGAGCGAAATATGCGAAGAAAATTTGAAGCAAAATCGGCCCAAAAAATGATGGCATAAAATAAAAGCAACATAAAATTTAAAGTTTGGCATTTTATATCTTTTGAAATAAACATAAGATAAACGCGAAACTTTGTGCCTTGTAACTACTCTATAGAAAGTGTTTGAATAAAAAGTTTCATTTTCTTAATGCCGTCCGTTAGTTTAAAAATTGTGTGCAAATATTATGATTTTCGTTACGACGCCGAAAATAGGGTATATTCAGCTAACGTATCGTTTACGAAAAAAGACCTTCTCGAAACTTTTTCGAATTACTTTTATAAGAAAGAGCATGCTTTTATTCCTATGAAAACCTGATTCTGGTTTTTCATCGCGAGAATATAAGGCCCGAGAAATCTATTAATTTCATTATTTGATTTCTCAAAATTTCTCTAAAATTGGTCCACTTGACATGGAATGCCCCATCGCCGTAACAATGATCGATTCATTTTCAGTTATCAATCATTAGCGATTATTTTAAAATAAAATAAAATTTACTTAGCTTTAATATAGAATCCGTATTAAATACATTCTTTACTCAACTTACACGTTCTAATTCTCTTTCAATTACTTTATGTCTTTATGTATCACGTTGAAAGATTACTTTGCGTTATATTAGGCTTGGCATGTACAGATACCGTGATCAGCGCACATAATCTCAGGTATTAAGAAGGTTTTTTCTTTGTCCAACCGATAGGTATGCAAGTGGCTGATGTATTCTTTCAATCGTCAATAGTGGAGATTTTTTCCAGAAATCAAATATTTTGTTTAAATAGCCCATTTCATATTTTTTACTAATTTTGAGCATTTTATAATTCTTTCTTTTACTAATTTTTAACGTTTTGTTGGGCGTAAAAGTCGCAACAAATTTCATGTACTCTGAAGTTTGGACATTTGGTTATCTTATTTCAGAGATTAGGCATTCCATTTACCGTTCAAACGACCGACTCATCGCGCATAAAACCGATATTGGAGGAGGCAAATTCCACCTCTCGAAGACCCAGAAATTCCTTCCCGGAGAATCTGACATTTTTAAAGTCGTAATTAACTCGCGATTTTAATAGAAAGACACCCAAAGCCCCCAAAGATTAATGGTGCCATCGATTTGTGATGATAATGCTTAATCGGGAATATTCGTTTCAGATTACATCGCCCGTTACGGCCGCATGTCTGAAGGGGCTGCCAGACATAAATTTTGGCAGATATTGTCGGCGGTGGAATATTGCCACAACCGCCGAATCGTCCACAGGGATTTGAAGGTAGGTGATTGATGTGCATTTTGCTGTTTGATTTCCATTAAAGGTGGAAACGATGGGCCATTTTGGAAAAAACCTCGGCTTCAATGAAAGATGTCAATGGCCTCTTGCCATTTACTTCTATGAATAATTCTTCTTCGTATATTCTAGGTATATTTCTTCTTGTCTATCCATATGTATTCTACACGTAATTCTCTTTTTCACTATTTTCCTGAATTTTATATATTCAATTCATTCTTATCGTCAGTGAAAGCACGAAAGAATTTTTGATGGTTTTTGATCATTCATTATTCCTAGGATTTTTTATTATAATATTATTTTACNCAAGAGTGATTGTGTTATAAAGCTGCAATGCACCCCGCATTGAAAGATGTCATGAGCTATTCCATTGCACTAGTTACGTACGTGACTCTCCACGCTATAGGATTCAAATAGTGCTTATTCTAATAGTCTTTTGGTTCCCAGAGTATTTTTCATTCTTAAAATAGTGGATTATTACCCAATTTACCTTGAGGATTTTCGGACTTAAAATTTCCCTATCATTCCATATCCAGAAGCAAAAATACTCTTCCAATTTTTATAACGATTTGGACAATAAATATTCCCTCATTCATAAATGATGCCAAGGGTTGATTAGATCTGAAACAGGTGGAGGATAGGTTTTTAAGACGAAGACGATCATAGTTCAAATACGAACATTTGATAAGCTCATTAGTGTAAACTATAATATCAATCTAAAATAAATTCGTTCTCTAGATTTCATCCACAGGTTATGTTTTTGTTATGATTATGTTTAATTTGGTGTATGTTTGCGTGGATATATTTTGTGTAAGCATGTGTAATTGTGTGTACGTGCAAATTCATTCTTATTTTTTTCCTTGGGTTCAATGCACCACTTTTAGCGGTTGCACCATAGGTTCGCCGTCCTTAATATAGAGGAATGTTAGAAAAATTAATTCCGATTTGCTCGTTAAAACGGATAATCAAACTCAGGAAGTTGTTATTTGTAAGGGCAGTAGTTGATAATTACGATTTAACTCGTGAAGCTATGATACATACCCTAGCGCCCAATAATGTGCCTTTTTCTGAATTTGAAATTTTAATTTTAATAGTCCTGTAGTATAGTAATAGTACTATTGAAAGTTCTTCGACAGCTGGAGTCAATTGGCACATAGGCTCCCACGGGAAATCGAACCCGCGACCGCTTTCAGTCGAACACGTTGCCCACTTCATTATCCGGGTGCCAAATAGTCCTGTATTCCTACGCAAAAATACTATTTGTTTGTTTATCACGCTCTTATTTATTTCATTTGAAAAAGAATTAGCCTTTTACTGTAATTATCCGAATGCACGTAAAAAACGGTGTGAATTGTTGTCTCTCAATAAAGATGCGGATCCTCAATGAAACATTCATTTTACTTGAATGGACACTTGGCGCGAAGTGGGACAGCATGGCGTGTAAGATAGTAGCTATAACGAAAGTCATAAATCTCAGAAAGTATGCCTCTTGAAACTTACTGAAGGATCATTTCGTCGGAATTTTAATAAACCAGATGTTTCTTTGGCGCAGTTAACTGATTTTGGTCGAAATATTTTCTGCCTCCAAAAGATGTAGCTCCTAACCATAATGAAAACTATCATTCGTGGTTACGATTTATTGTTGTTCAATTTAGCGTAATTTTGACGTGCTGATTTCCATAAAAGAAATCTCTTTTCAGAATCGCGCACCGTCGTATCCTATTTCAATTACTTAGGCATCCACGTTCCGTCGCTTTGTATTGTGATCTGCATTTCTTGAAAAGAATAATATCTTCATCACTCAAAAAGCTTCCGTGTGGAATAATGTTTAGCCCTCCGAAAGTTCTTGGCGATCGTGACTGAAAATATTTCACATTTAAAAGGTACATCCAGCGTAGGTTTAGAGTTTTTACTTCTTAGTCGCCTTTTCTCCACCCTAAACTGTGCTTTGTCTACGATCAAGTATCAATAAATAGATAAGGTAACGAAAATCGCATATTCCATACAAAAACGTAAATTTTTCAGATTCTCTTACTTCCAATGAATATCATGAATGAATATGAACATGAGCTTCAATTATCATCGCAAAATTTAGCGATAAGGCAATCGAAATTTAATTTCAGGTAACGTTTGATAGATATTGATTAACATTGTACGAGTATTTCTAACGAATTAAAATGTTAATTTATGGACGACGGAGGCTATAGATTACGGTATTTTAGCCTTTTTTAACTTTAGAAACGATAAGGAGGCCAACTCGTGAATCTCGCAGTATTTAATATATGCAGATATATTTTTATAATTGAGCGTTAAGGCCAAGGTTTATTTATATCGCAGGTTATTCCGTGTCAGAAGCTCATAAGAAAAAAAATTCGTGAACATTTTCTTGTACTATTTAACCCTTATTTCTGCGTCAAGATTAAATTGTAAATTATCACCTTCCAGGGGCGTATTTAATATGAAGAAAAATCTCCAGACAGAAAAATAGAGAAAATTACTCCACGATAGTAAATACGTCCCGAAGAAAAAATTGAAATTCACTGGCAGCGGATCGACCAATTATATTTAATTGATATTTTCCGTTGACTTGAATAACAGAAAAGGAAATATAAACGAGTTCGGTTAATTTTCGAAATGCTCCATCCGTCACTGATTACTCAGTCTTGCCTTTCTAGAAGATTCTTTGAATTCTTTCCCCAAAAAATCGCCGATAATACCACACATACAGCGCGCTACCTATTTTGGAATACATCAACGTTTGACCTCAAGGGCCTACATCTTGATGAAGGGTTTGTTAAGTCGATAATAAGCAATTATGCGTATTATTCATATTTTTTATCTTCTAGGTGAAGGAATTTATTGTAAATATGTCTTAGATTTTAATAAATCTTTAATATATTAGGTTTAATAATTAAGTCTCGAACACATAAGGGAGTTTACTTAACTGTCATTTCGGTAATCTCTTTTAAACGTCCGTAATCTCTTTTAAACGAGGTCTCTGAGAGAAATTTGAAATAAATTAATTCGAATAAACGACACAGAATCAGGAGTAACTTTGTGGTAATAATTAACGTTAAAGTTGTTTAAATTAATTCGGTTTATAAGAAAGTTTATTATTTCAGTTTCTCATCGTATTTTACTCGCAGCGTGGTGAAGTTTTTGTTTTCTCAATTTCGGTCATAATCAAATAAGTATTCGGTTTATTTACTTTAATTATTACACCATAAACTCAAACAATGGAAACCAATTATTATCTCGATCGGTTTACTTTGCATCTTCAGCCGACTAGGATTCTCGGCGGAGGAATTATCGCCTCAGGAGTGCATTGGCTGAGTCAGTTGGCGCACGTGGAGGATGCATTTGGTGGTGCAGTGGGTGGTTAGTGGGGTGCAAGGCGCGGGGGAAGTGGATCGGGGGTCAAGCAGCGGAGAGAGCGGCGACGTCGGATCGATAATGCCTCGTCTCGGCTTCCCTCGTCTACTACCCACCATTATACCCGCCTCTTCATTCCTTCTGTTATTTCACTCAGGTGTGTCCATGCCGCAAATGCATTTCTATTGGATGAACCCCTTTCTCATTGAGGATGGCTGAGTGAGTGACAGACGGCTTCGTCTCAGCTGCGAGATTGAGTCACGCCAAGTCTTTTCGCTCAACGGCGGCTATCCCGGGCGTTGATTAGATTGAAAAGGGATCATTTTTAGTCGGGCAGTTCATTCACGGAATGAAGAAATGAATTCGGATCATCGAAAAGGCCTTTTAAGGCGTGGAGGCAAGAGTGATTGTGTTATAAAGCTGCAATGCACCCCGCATTGAAAGATGTCATGAGCTATTCCATTGCACTAGTTACGTACGTGACTCTCCACGCTATAGGATTCAAATAGTGCTTATTCTAATAGTCTTTTGGTTCCCAGAGTATTTTTCATTCTTAAAATAGTGGATTATTACCCAATTTACCTTGAGGATTTTCGGACTTAAAATTTCCCTATCATTCCATATCCAGAAGCAAAAATACTCTTCCAATTTTTATAACGATTTGGACAATAAATATTCCCTCATTCATAAATGATGCCAAGGGTTGATTAGATCTGAAACAGGTGGAGGATAGGTTTTTAAGACGAAGACGATCATAGTTCAAATACGAACATTTGATAAGCTCATTAGTTAACCAGTGAAAAATACATTTTAATTAAGCTACTAAGAAGCAAATTTATAGTAAAAAGAAGTTAATTTTTTTATAAATCTTGGTAAATTGTATTATTTATTGTATTTAAGTACTACAACGGATAGTAAGTTCCTTCGAATTTTCAATTTCCGACTATCCGCCAACCTTAGCGTTACCTCTGAAAGACAATCGGCCTCAGTAAATAAAATAATTTGATTTCAGGATCCTTTTTCACGTTCATGACGCGATTGATGAAAATAATTTACTATATATATAATGCTGAAACTAAAAATTATCATAATAGTGGAATTACGTCATCGTTGCTCCGTGCTGTAGGCACGATGTGATATCGATGCGTGGAAATTTCTACTCGATAACTTTTCATCCCTCTTGAAGTGGGAATAGAATTTCGGATCATCAAGAGTATTCCATTTATTTCACATATCAATACCGATCTCGTTGAAAGCTTCCAGATGAATGTAAATGTGATGTCACTTTTCGTTAGCTGAATTGATAATGAATCTGAGGTTCCTTTAAGGGTTTGAGACAGAACTGCGTAGGCGGTTATCGTTATCTTTTCTGAGTTTCATCATCCGCTTTCACAGAACAACGAGGTTGTTGAGTTTTGGGATATATGTCTAAACAACACAGCGTGGCGATAAAGCAAATGATGACTTTGCTAATGTATATTAATATCCTACTGATGCAGAGGGAATTGGTCTTGTACATTTAAAAGTTATTCTGCAAGCCGCGGAGAGCTCTTGTGTCCTTTATGACAGCGTTCTATAGAGGGCTAGTATTTCCCAAGGAATACGCGTGGAAAATAATAATGATTTCCTTAACGTTAACCCCAGTGCGTAACTAAAGTAACTAGCAATTTCTGTTAGATGCATTTTCTGTCGTACACAATTTTGCGTAAGTAGAATAAAATTGCGGTCAAACGCCAAGTTCTATTCCGCATCCTCAATTCTTAAGAATTATATTAAATTTTGACTTAAAAAGCGTATAAATATGCATATTTTCCCATATTATTGGGTATACTTATAAATTTTGCAAAAGAATGAAGCAAAATCAGTTAATTTTATCAGTAGGATTAACTGTTCATGTATCCATTACGTTCAAACTGAGGCTAGGATTCGACTCAACCGTTGACTCAAAATCGTATTTCACTATTCCCGGAAATTGAGTTGCACCACATATATATTTGCGAAATTCAGCCTGCCGGAAACTGATAGAGCCTGCGAACGAAAGTTGATCCAAGAGAAATTAGATAATGTAAATTTTGAGTAATGTTTTAACGATACAGTAAAAATTTAAGCGTTTGACCCAACGTTTTACACAGATACAGGACATAAGTCAATGAAACTATTCGACTATTGCAATTTTGATATTTGGAAATATTTTCCTGGTATTTCTGTTGCCTTTCTAGACCATCGTGCTAACCTACTATACGACGACTTCGGCAGCAGAATCGTTTGTAAGCTATCCTTCCAACATAAAGGTCCAAGGTTCAAGTTCCGGTTAGTTGGGTTTTTCCTGAATAGGAAATGATTATTGTATTCGTTTAAAATTATTAAGACGGGTATGTTAGAAGATACTTGAGTCCGTTAAAAAAATGATAATGACAATAATTGGTCAACCATTTGTTATGAGTTCGGCGGACGAGTGGTAGAGGTAAGCCAGGTAAGCGGAAACCCTTGTCTTTACGTTGCGTATATGTTCTACTAAAAGAAAATAATCTCTTTCTCCAGTATGAAATGTCGCAAAAACCGTTAATTTATTCGCTAGTATTCAATATTTAACAAGTTAAACAACTTCGTATAACTATTGCAATTTTATGTGCTTATACGCGATCGTATGTTCGATGAGTTATCGAGTATACTATCGAGTTATCGAATGAGAGCTTCAGCGTTCTAGATATAGTTGGTTTCACCATTACCTTCCGTGGAATTTTTGGAAATTCTTCTGTAATTCTTGCGGGAAATGTTTATATATTGATATTTAAACTCTTCAACTTTTAAACGCTTGTTAATACTAACCAGGAGAGTACCACCTCTGTGGGAAACGGATTCGCGAGAGACTTTCAGGGTATGTTCCTTGCTCAAAAATAATACACACTTGTCCGACCGTTGTCACAACTTTGCATATTTTAACGCAAAATTAGGAACTGAAAATCGGAGCCAGGCAACTATGCCATACACGCGCATCACCACGAAGATCGCGAAACTTTCCTTGTAGAAAAATAATTTCTCCCATTTTTTACAAATAACTCACTATTTCGCAATTAAATTTTATCTCCCTACCCTCCAGACATTATTTACCTTTTCCGTCAACATTTATTCAAATATGTGTTAGGTCGAATCTACAGCATGTATTATATTGCTACATTTAGGATTAGAATTCTTAGCCTAAACAAGTACAGGCTTACATTACAGAAGCATGTCTTCTAAAAACATCTCGATTTTCGATCCTCTACCATCCCGGGAAGTACTCGAAATTAATTTCCAAAAATCCGCACCATGTATTCTTAATGGGAAAATCGGGAATATTGAACATTCTAGGATCGAACTTACGATGGCTAGGATGGATGTCTCACTATTCCTGGGGTTTCCGGTTGGGGCTCGTACGACATAAAGCGGCCAAGTCAGTGACCCTTGTGGTTTAGGCTGAGAATTCCCATGTGTAACAATATAATACAAGCTGTAGATCTGTCCTGAGTAAATGTTGACGGAGAAGGTAAATAATGTTTGGAGGGTAGGGAGATAAAATTTAATCGCGAAAAAGTGTATGGCGTGGTTGCCTAGCTCCGATTTTTTGTTGCTAATTTTGCGTTAAAAAATGCCTAGTTGTGTCAACGGTCGGACACATATCTATTATTTTTGAGCAAGGAACATATTCTGAAAGTCTCGCGCGAATCCGTTTACCACAGAGGCGGTACTCCCCTTGTAAGATGGATGTATTCACATGTATCAAATAAACTTATTCATTAAATTTTAATCGCACTAAATTAAACTTTGCTATTACATTCGTTATCAAGGAAAAAGTTTCGAAGTGAAAGCTAGCCTAGGAAATTTTTCTTCACCTTTTCTGCATTAGCTTGTTAAAGAATATGCCGTAGTTTTCTTTTTAGGAGGATATTGTACCTAAAAGATTGAAGCATTTTAATCGCTCGAGAGTCAGTCAATGTCTTCAGGTGAACCGTGTCATGGGATTTCTGCGCCATTTGCCCGGAATTTTTTTTAATTCGCCGTATGCGACTAAATGGATCATCTCGGACCGGTGATTTCGAGGAATCATTTCTCATCGTGGTCATTTACTGCTTGGAATGTAGATCTTTTGGTCCATATGTTTCCCTTGAAGGAAATGGAATGTAACTGATTTTCAGGCTTAAGTAGATAATTGTACCATTGGCTGAATTCATATTACTAAATAAAGACGATTTATTATTATTGTATTATTAGTTTTCTTGGTTTAAAAACCCTTGGAAAAATAATTTTCTGTTGCTCTATAACAAATTACGTTTTATTAATTTTAGAGATGGCATCGGTATGTTAGGAACCAATGTCAATTTTATTTCGTGTGTCATAAAACTGTAATAGAAATCCGCATGAGATGTAATCGAAGGAATCGTTTTCGCTTTATAACAATTTTGCTTGTAAATCGATTGATTCAATCAATCGTTACAAGAAAATGGGAGAAATGTTGAATAATTGAATATTTCAGCAACTTCCAGTTATTTACCGTATTTTTGAGAGGTTATTTGTCGGCCCCACCAGGTGTATGCACTTACTATGCACCGTGGCCCTGCGATTGAGGGGGCCCCAACATTATCAAGAACTAAAACAATGTACTCTTTTCTGAAGTAATTAACGTATTAGCAAAAACAAAATCTCGTATTAAATAAACATGCATTAGTAATATATGTTTATGTAATTTTTACTAATTAATTTAATTTTTACTTTACAAAAAAATTAGGGCCCCAAATTGTTTCTTGCACACAGGCCCCTTTATAGAGAATGCCAACTCTGTCTTCTATCATATTAATAATGTTAAGTAGCCATTTTATAGAGGTAATAAGAGGTAATTTATTGTCTGACTCTGTGAAGTAAATATCTATTTCCTTGGAAAGTATCTCTGTGACCACGAGGTTATCCTCCTACGAGACAAATAAATTCATCTAGGAACGTTTTAAAACGTTTCCTAAAATTTCAAGACATCTGGCTTACTTTACTGTGGAAACTAGAGAAGTTTTCTCAGCAGGGAAAGCAGTAGTGTTTAGACCGTTCACTTTCTTGGAAATCCCATTCTTTGCACAGAAGGAGTTGGAAGTGAATTATGAGAGTATTTTATATTCTCCACAACAGAAACTTAAAATGTTTTGTTTCCCTTGTCAATAGTCACCTTTGCTAAAACGGGACATTTACGTTTGAAATATGTAATCCTTATTCAATTGTAATTTGAGCTTTAATTATAAAATTATATCTTTGACATATGGACACTTGGCGCGAAGTGGGACAGCATGGCGTGTAAGATAGTAGCTATAACTAAAGTCATAAATCTCAGGAAGTATGCCTCTTGAAACTTACTGAAGGACCATTTCGTCGGAATTTTAATAAACCAGATGTTTCTTTGGCGCAGTTAACTGATTTTGGTCGAAATATTTTTTTCTAAATTTAAACAGATTATTACTGAATTTTACATACTAATAACTCCATTTTTTATCAAATGGTGTACCTAAATAATTTAGGTAATTTGTTCCATTACAATTTCTATGAGCTAATTGACAATCAAGCCAACTAATTGTTTTTCTTTCTTTTATTAGGCAGAAAACCTTCTCTTGGATGCCAACATGAATATCAAAATAGCAGATTTTGGCTTTAGTAACTACTTCAATCCTGGAGAACAGCTGGCTACATGGTGTGGGTCACCACCCTATGCTGCTCCAGAGGTATTCCAGGGAAAAAAGTACACTGGTCCGGAGATTGATATTTGGGTAAGTATCAAACTAAACAAATAGATCGTATCTTTTTACTGGAGTCAGATTCCTAAAATCAAACCTAGACCATACAACATCTTGTAAATGACAGGATTAATTTTTCAGGGTAAGATATTTTTCTTTGTGTTGTAGTTTGAGTATTACTATCATTTGATAGTGTTTAAGTAGCTGATTGAGTTCTGTATTTTCTAACAGTAAGTTCAAGTTTGACTTTCAAGGTGTACCGAAACAAAGAATTGCCAATAGTTCAAAGTGCAAGTGAAATGAAAGCCTACTGTTTCATCATTATTTATATTCAGTTTAGAGACATTTTATTTGTTATATAATCACATAACAGAAGGCAGCCATACCTTATACAGTTATTTTTATATCCCCAGTTATAATCATACTGTCCCAACCAGCTGTTGGCAAATGGTGAAAAATAAATTTAAGATATTTTGATGTGTATGTGATCTCCCATGCTTAGCTTGGCACAAAACTACAATGCCTAAATTATAATCACAAAACAATTAGAAGCGTTAAATCTGCTAAGAAATAAAAGCTAAAGAATTTAAAATTTAGCTTTTTGGGTTCCATCAAGATGTAAAGTTTAGGCTAAACACAGTTATCCTGTGGATCTGCCAGACCTCTTCAGGCTTAATGTACTTTGAGACCTTTTAAAGATCAACCAAAAACCCCTCAAGCAAATCTGACCTGATAGATGAAAGGTAAAACTGTTGTCTCTCCTATACTGCAATGGAACCTGAAAAGCTGAATGGAGTCACATTTTAACCTAAACCATAGAAAGCTTTAAACCAAGGTGAACTAATGGACAAGCAATGATCTCTAAATCTCTTTTAACAGTGAGTGAGTATTGAAATAACTTTGTAATTAAAGTGTAACATTTTTCCTTTACAGAGCTTAGGGGTGGTTTTGTATGTGCTTGTATGTGGTGCTCTTCCCTTCGATGGATCTTCTCTTCACTCCTTAAGGGATCGTGTACTCTCAGGACGCTTTCGCATACCTTATTTTATGAGTTCTGGTGAGTCCTTTGATCAATGATTCTTTCTGAGAGGAAAGCTTGAATAGCTTATAATAGTACTATTAAATGAAGCTAAAGCTATTATCTTTTTAAGAGGGCTTATGGAAGGGGTGATAAAGCTATGTCAAAGATATGTGCGCCCAAAGTGGTATACCAAATCATTTTTTTTGGCACAAAGAACTCTGATTGCACTATTCTCTCTATATGGTCTTCACTTAAAGATGATATTTAATGATTATTGATTATAACATCTTAGTCCCATTGTTATTTACTAAAATAGTTGATATCAGCATCTCAGTCTACGGTTTGACTCCAGATTGGCACACAATTCACATATATTTATCAAATATGCCACATTTGCCTCAAAATATTCACCATTCCAGGGTTATGGGAAGCATTAATCAATCCATAATTGAGAAAGGGAAGATTTTGCATGAAAAAAATTATTACCAGTTAAATATACTAAAACTTTTTTAAAGGGGTATGTTTGTAGTTTGGCATACCATAATCATTCACTAACCTATACAAAGTATATTATTTTAAATTTAGTGATTGTAAATCTGATAAAAATTAAGGCAAATAATGTTGCAAATATAATTTATATGATTCCGGAAGAAAATTTTGTATAAATGAGTTGAAAAAAGCTTGATCAAAATTGTATCTGATGACCCCTCTTGCCTTTTGTTAAATATGTTAAAAAATGTTTTTTTTTTTGGCTAAGGGAACAAATATTTTAACTTATGTGAAAAATTTAATTATAGAATTTTGCATTTGTTTTCAGATTGTGAAGCTCTTATTAGGAAAATGTTGGTTCTAGAACCAACTAAACGATATTCAGTAGATCAAGTTAAGCGTCACAGATGGATGCAAGCTGATGGACCACCAAGATTACTGCCTTCAACTTCCTCACCATCTATTGCATCACCAAATACTGTTGCATCACCTCCAGAACCCAATGAACAGATTCTTCGCCTGATGCAAAGCCTTGGAATCGATTCCACTAAAACCCGAGAGGTATTTAATTTTTATTTCAATTTTCTTGAAAATAAATTTAGTAATTAAAAAATCAGAGGAAATTTAAATAATCTCAACCAATTTTATTAGTTCTAGTCACCCTATACCTTCATCACAAAAGTTCTTTTGAATTATTGAGAAAAAATATGTTACATATCTACTAATCATTAAAGATCATTGAAATTTGATAACTAGTATAAGATAATATACAGAAATGGTCTGTTATTGTCTATTTCAAACTTCAAATCTAACCTTAAACATATCATTATTAGTTAAACTTGTATTATTCCAAATAAAAGCTTTAGTATTAGTATTTAGATTTGAAAATGATTATCTTTATGGTGGAACAATGAGATGTTTTACAAAGCACAGCTTACACCCATTTGAAATGCTCCTGATCATAGACTTGTAAAGATTGTGGTCTGAGATAATCTTGCTATTGTTCATATTAATCATCATTCTTCCTTAAATGTCCATCTGTAAAAATTACTTCATTGTAAAGTGAAAATTGACTAACATGTAGTAACAAATGAATGTGCTCTTTGTGTCCTAAAAGCTGATCATCCTTAAGAAATATGATGAGAAAGCTAACAGTAGTATACAACAAGAGGAGACTCTAGATACCCTGTCTAAACCTGTTGCAAATAAAGCAAACTAGTGAAGAATCCTTTTATTTGAAAGTGTGAAGCACATATTTATATATTAAAGAGCCAAAGAAACCCTTTCCTTCTTTTTCCTACGTGCAAGAAATAAAAAGTTGTCACGTCTGGTTAAAATGCTTTCCCACATATAGCATGGTTTTTACTCAATCCCCTGAAAGGTGTCTTAAGCAGGTTTTAATATATAAGGTAATAAAACTCTTCTTTCCTTCTATGTAAACTATAATCTCCGTGAAGCATCATCTTAAATATTATACATAAAATTTATCAACTATTTCTGAGCATGTTAACAAGGAATATTATCTTTAAAATGAGCACTGATTATTTTTATATATTATCTGGTTATTCCTATTCCTAATATTACTTCCTCTCGGGTTCAAGAGAAATAGAATTGGACTTCAATGTTCACCTTTGGGAAGTGTAAATAATATTTTATATTTCTAAANGTAAATATAGTGAATGACAAAAACATTATTCTTATGGTTTTTATATATCTTTAATTTCAGTCTCTTCATAATGGCAGCTATGATCACCATGCAGCTATTTACTTCCTGCTGTTAGAGAGATTAAGACAGCATAGAAGTGGCTTTAATCTTCAAAGTGGCAGTTCAGGTGCTGTCTCTCACCAACCACCTCAAACATCAGTTGAAGCACATTGTCGGCGTCCCAGTACCATTGCTGAGCAAGCTATTATGAGTAAACCAAAAACTACACTACCTACTGCACCTCTGTTAAATGAGATACCAAAAGGAACTGCTTTACCTGACACTAATAACAGTGATGGTCACATAAATACAAATACTGATTACCAAGCACTGAGTACTGACCTTGGATCATCACTTTCCAAAGGTTCTATGGTACCTCCTATTCAGGCTACATTTATGAGAAAAGCCTGCCCATTAACAAGTTTAGCAACTGCCATGGGAGATGAATTACCTCAAGGACAAGCATCAGGAACTCAGTTACCCCTGAGTCAAACATCCTCTATTGAAGTAGGTGCCACAGGTGAAGGAGCTAATTACAGTTTACATAGACAGGGAGATGGTGGAGAAGATGGACAGGGCAATTCTCTTTTAAACAAGTTCCAGAAGCTGAGCAATGTTGGCTCCCATTCTCAAGCATGTCGAATGCCAAGAGAAATCCCTAACCTTTCTGGTCATCCTGCAAATACAACATGTGCTAATCCTTTTACTGTATGTAACACTGCCAGCAATTCTAGACAGTCAAGTGTTCCTCCTGCTCTGCAGTATTCCTCCAGTGCCCATAGCTCAACTGATGAAGGCGTAGAGACAGATATGGATGATTCTAATGCATCTGATTCTGGTAGTGTGAGTGGAGGAGTGAATGTTTGTTATGGAGCACGTAAGCCCGTCCACAAGCGACATTCATATGCAAGCAGTTCTTCATCTTCTGGAGTTGGAGGAGTCTGTATATCTGGAGCTGGAAGAGGACTAAGCCATCATCTTAGTTCTGACTCCTCCTCTCGGGCTTCTAGATCTCCCATGGGCAGCGTTGTGAGTGCCTTCTCAACTTTTGAAAGTCTTGACTCTCAACTTTTGGATTCACCAGAACTTGCCTCCAGTTTGCCTTCTTGTGCAACTCCACCACCTCCAACGATTGTGTCAGTAGCTAACAGTACTGGTGGTGGATATGCATCAGTGGACAGAAACTCTGCACCTTCTACAGTAAATGCGCTTAACCCTGAGCATAATGTCGTTGTTACAAGTACGAGTGCAATTCATTCTTGTGTTCCTCATAGTTCTGTAAACCCTCTATTAGTTCGCCATAATCCATTGCTTTTGAATAGAAATGTAACACGCTCACCTGTGGACTTCAGAGAAGGAAGAAGAGCCTCAGATGGCCTAGTAGCTCAAGGAGGCACTGTGGGAAGTGGTGTTGGAACAGGGGGTTGTGTAGCCTTTAGTCAGAGACTACATGAAACTGGTCGAGCCCGTGGCCAGGTAGAGCTTCATCTTGTTCGACAAGAGCAACGAGTATTACGCAATCGTTACCAAACCTGTGTTCCTGTAGAAGAAAGAGCTAGACGCCAAAGCCAGCATTCTCGTTACCAGAGAGAACATTCAGATATAGGCAATCATCTGGACAGACCTCCTTTGCCAAAAAGAATCAGTTTACCAGAAAACTTTGCTTTCGCTGGAGCGCCTGCTTCAGCAACTAATTGGGCTGTGAGAGGTGTGGTAGGTGGAGCTGTTGAGACTGATTCAAATACTGGGGTAGTGGGAGTAACTGGTCCTGCATCATCCACTACAGCAGGAGCATCTTCTCTTGGAGGAAAACCCTTAGCTTTGCAACAGCAGTTAATGCAACATAGGCTCCTTCAGCAAAAGAGGCAGATTTTACAGAAACAGGGAGCTTTTCAACAAGGAAGTATAAACACAAGTAATGTGGGAGGTAACATTGGCTCAGTAGTTGCTGGTGGAACTACAGTGGTTGCAGGAGGAGTAATGGACTCAGCTGCAGTTAACAGTTCATTAATTATGAACCGAAGGCATATGGTTAGACAGGCATCTTATAAACTGGCACAGCAGACTCAAATCCTCCCTCCTTTACCTCAAGAGGCAAGCTCTTCTTCACAAGTAAATGTTTTACCATCAACACATTCAGATTTGGCTTTCCATACTATAGCTGAGGATAAAATATCAGGACCAGAGCAGATATCTCATGCTGATATGTGCTTCTTAACAGAAAATGGACAACCATCCGAACAGTGGCAATCCCTTCCAAGTACTCTTGCAGCATGCCAACTCAGTGATAGTTCTTCAAAAGGAGAAGGGGAGGGGATGTTAAGTGGCAGTTTCACTGTAGGGAATACTTTGGAAGATGAGCAACAACAGCTGTGGCAGACTATGAACTTATGTGAAGGAATGCTGACGACATCAGGAAATTCATGTAACAACAGTTGGCAAGGGAATTATGGGACTGCATGGAATCAGGTACCTCAGTGAAAAATTTGATTTAATGGAGAGCTCGTTGGGATATGCATGTAGGCACTTGTAGTTTGAACTTTTAGTTTGTTGTGTGATGTGGATTTTCCTAATTTGATTTAATATGATTTCATGCTGTTTGTGATTACAAAAGCTTTTAGAGAAAGTACCTGGAATAATACCTTATTGAATATTTTATGTTTACTGTTGATTGTTATTAATAAAATAAACAATGGATTGCTAAATAGAAACTTTTATTTTAATAATTGTGATACTTTAGTCGTAGCTGTGTCATCTTTTCTTTATAACTTTGATATGCTTCATGTAGATGCATGGTTTTGTTTAGTATTCTTGCTTCTAATGTTGATAGTATAGATGTTTGCAGTACTTTAATCCTTATGTTTCAGTTGTTATGATTAATTTCTTTTTGTTTTTGTAAAAACAGTCACTTTACATAGATGATATTCACATTAGAAACTGATAAACTGCTCTATTTTGCATAGCAAGATCATCATAGTAAATTAGGTTTACTTTTTATTATTTGAGCTAAATAAAGTTATTAAGTTAATATTTGTTTATTGAGGAAAAGCTTCAAGTACTAATAATATTCGTATCATTTTTAGATGATTTTGTAGAAAGTGATACAAAATTGGTATTGTAGAAGACCAATTTACTGGATTATGTAACTATTCTGCTGCTGAACAGCTCCATTGAGTAATGAAGAGCAAGGAGACATTTGAGTGGATGGTGTATGAGCATCAACTCTAAGACCACCTCCATTGTCTCTTTTACATCCTTCTGGAAATTACCTCTGACTAATCTACCAATCCCCATGATATTCTCAAAAAATGATTTATATATTATCCCTATAATACACTCAACCTGAGAACGCTGTTCATAAAACAAAAGCATTCATAATTTAAATGTAAAAAGGAACTCTTGTTAGGTGTTCTATGATTGGTGATTAATACAGAGGCTCTGCTCCAACATTTATAATAAAAAATCACTGTTTAAGAGATGAAATAAGAATAAATCAAATAAAGAGATGCAGAGGAATAAAAATTTAAGGGCAAAGATTTGGTTATCCGTTTGTATACAGAATGTACTATAAAATTGTACACAAATGTTATGAGATTGCAGGAAGGTTTTTGAGCAGACCAAGGGAGATGTATGAAAATAAAAAAGGGACATTTGTTATGGAGTGGAAAGAGGTACCATCTGGAGTGGAAGAAGGTACTTTTACTATTAGTTATAAAGTGATGGCTATACACAGAGGAAAAGCTGTCTGATACAGAAAAGTAACCTATTTATTATGCGGAAGACAATTCTTCACATTTGGTGGGATGTTGGCATTTATGTTCAACAAGTCAGACATTCTGCTTCGTAATTGAAAAAAAGAACTGTGGAGGGCTACATCCATCAAGAAAGGTTAGCCTTGTATTATTAAAATAATACTTAAGGTATTCAAGTAGATTATCAGGTATAAATATACATTTTCTCATACCATTTATGTTATACATATAGATTTATTATATATATCTCATAATAATAGTCCAAGAAATTCATATTTAGACCTAAAATGCTATTTAAAAATGGTTTAGAAAGTGTTGTCGCATTATAAAACTACTGTTAAACTTTGTACAAACATATTTAAAACTAAAAATTTTCAAAAATATATAATAAATTATTTTCTATATATCTGGAATAAATGGTGAATAAAATCTTAATCCAGGAATGGTGAATAAAAACTTAATCCTTATGTGTAAACACCACAGACATCACCACACCACCACATAGGGCATCCCTCCTATACATATCCTGAAATCTCTCTCTGATGAATCAATACCATTGCTGAGTTGCTCTTGTAAATATTTTGCCATGCTTTTTCACAGATTTGGGAACAGGAAAGTGCTTCTACCCTTTGGCTGCAAGAAAAAGTTGTAGATATATGGATATGCTATACTTGGCTGTGCATATATTGAGATACAAATAAAAATTTAGGGTAACTTTTATTGGAGGGAAGTGAAAAATATATGATTTTCTGGCCACAAATTATGGAGTCAACTTTTAATTGAGATCAGATATTACTTGGGTGTATATGGTATATAAATTTTATTAAATATAAAACAAACCTCACGTTATGAGATAAATTTTCATGAGTTAAGAACAAACTTATTCTAAATTAATAGTTTTATGCAGAGAAACATTGGATTAAAAAGGCTGAAAGCTTTCTTACGAGATTCATGGATTTGCAGTTTTTCATTAGCCAATATCAAGGATTTGGCTTCACAGTAAATCAGCCCTTTGCCCCCAAGGGATCATGATAAGAAATAAAATTTTTAAATTAACATTGTTACCAACAGCAAAGAGCAGGGAGACCTTGCTAAACAGTGCCAATAAGTAATAATAGAGAAATAATAATGAAACAACTACTTAAATAGGAGTCTGACAATGAGAACCCCTGATCTATAATTAATGATCATCTTGGAATTACAAATTAATTATGGAATTCAGGGATAATCAGGGAATCCTTCCCTGATTAAATTGTTATATCAAGCAATGTATAACTTCATTATTTCCTGTTGAGTACAAATTATATTTGTTGCATTGTTCTAATGGGAGAATAGCAAAATTTAGGAGATAATCCTTTTGATATTATGATGAGAATTAGAGGATGCTAGATGGTGTATCTATCATACACACATTTATTGCTCACCTAACCTTCCATTATAATCCTTATCGTTAGTTTTCACCTTCCTCTAGTGAACAATTCTTGTATTCAAGCACTTTTCAGCTCTATGATATAATCACTTTAAGGTAATCAATTGTCTGAAAGTGCTGGTTAGATGTCATTATCTTACTCGGAATCTCTACTCTATTAAATTAAAATTTAATTTGACTTAATTAAACATTAAATGTTAAAATTTATTCACACAAATATAAACATACTTAACCATCTGCATTCACATGGAACTTTGAACAATTTGGATTTGTTGGTTATTTAGGCTATGACATTTGAAAATTTTGAAAATAAAAAATTTCTTATCAGCAAAGGTAGTTGGCTTAAAACCTGCTGCTGTTTAATTTTGCACTCGAGTGGTAAATATTACAGTGATGTGATGAATTCATTTCTAAGTTGCCATTATTAAATCATGTTGCATTGTGATAGTGTCTGATAATCAAATTGAAAATGGATGCCCACTTTTTGGCTTTGCTTCAGGCTGTTGCATATTTTCATTTTGCCCATGACCTTTATCTTGGTCTTCTACTTATCTACTCATAAATTTTAAAATGAAAATGCAAGAGTAAAAAGGAGGAAATTACAGAGATTCTTAGATTTTATTCCTCCTCAAACTCAAGACAATGTCTTTGATTTTAATTGGCCCATTGATTTATGAAATTGGATGGTGCTACTTTGGAGCATGATAGAAATGCATGGCTTTCAGGCATTGGATGTTGCAAGGAAAATGTTTGATTTATCAGAGGAAAAGTGTTATAGCATAATTCAATAGTTATACTAGAATGTATGAGTAATTTGATAATTATTCAGAGTTTATTTAACTTATAGTTGGAGATACCAGTTGTTTTGTGTTGCTATAGTTGCAACTTGAAATTCTTTTTAAAAGCTCTCTTATTTTTTTACTTATCTATATCATCTTTTTCAGCTATCTGCGCCTTACAGTCCTGGAAATACCTCTTGGCAGCCACTATGCCTTGCACCAGCCATGCAACCAGTTTGTGAAAGTCCCTTACTAGAGTTGACTGAGCAGATGGAATCAATGTGAATGAAAAGAACCTTTCCTTTCCTATTCAAATTATAGGTAAATGCAGCAGGAAAATGTCAGTGAGGGAATAGTATCTCTGGAATTGGTTTTATATGAAATTTACATGAAATTCTGACATGAAAAGCTAGCACTATTTATTTGTTAACTGCATTTATGATTTTTATTTTCATTCATAAGCAAAATCTATGTTAATTTGCCCTTCCTATTTCATGTTGAAAATATTTATAAACGATCTACCATATATTCTGGAATATTAATATTCATAGCATAAGTGTCATCATTTTTTAGCCAGAGAATATAAATGATATTTATATACGTGTAGACTCCACATGCAGTTGTAACACCAAATTGGTAGCAGAATTTTTCTTTCTTGCTCTCCAATCATTCCAAACAACACATGTGAATTATATTTCTACATGTACTGCTATTTTTGGAAAGTTTAAGCATAATTTTTTTAGAATGTTTTAATCCACAAGGTAAACAACTTGGTAAGAGTTGGATTGCATCAACTTTTATGTTAGCATATGTGATGCCAAGGGCCTGTTCCACATAAGCAGATTTTTAAATAAGGCATAGAAATAAATATCTCAATCAAAATAAGCTTAAAAGAGAAATAGAATATACAGGGAAATTTTTACTGTGCATATAATATTAATTATGGAGTAATACACCAGAGTAATAAAACCTCTTTAATTACAGTAGTTGAGATGCAGACATCACTGGAATGAAATTCATAGAAAACACTGCGTCTCCTGTGCAAAAAACTGACATGTACATGGGCATTAAGGTTGAAATTTTGTACTTTGTGAATACGCTAATGTTGTTTATAGAAGAAATTTTATAAAATATAAGGCATTACTAATACACCAGAATATATGGTTACTACAATAACAAAATTTTTGAGTTGGAATTTCTCTTGAAAGTAATGAAGCATAAAGTTAAATTACTTAAAAAAGTTCATTCCAGAATTCATACATGGTGAAAAAGGATAAACTTTCACTAAATGAAGAGTTTTATTTATGACATAAATTATTTATAGGCATATTAAAAATTGTGTTTGTAATAAAGTCTGAGTCAACAACATTGTCTGCTTGATTGAAATCTCTGCCTACTACCTGAAATAATTTGTTCTTCACCATAATGCAATTTTAGTAATTACTTAAATTTATTATCGATAATTAACTAGCAAAGNGATTTCGCTCATAAAAGATTTATTATTATTTTGTTTAATAGAGCAACATAGGTTGTATAAGAATACTAAGTTTTGTTTTGCTCAACGGAATACTGCCAGAGATAACGTGTCTCAAACTTGCTAAAAATCGCTGTCTAACTGTAGAAGGCTGCGGTAGGGGGTCAAACAAATGACTATATCTCAGCAAATATTTCATTGATGGATGTAAAACTTGGGAAATGTTCATAGAGGATATGAAGTTATGTTCACACAAAATGTCATTGAAATCGGTGATGGTCGAGCGGGGCATTTTTCTGAAATTGGTCCACTTGACATGGAATGGCCCATAAGTTAACATCGGGTGATTTAAGCCAATGCTCATTAAGACAAAGGATGTCATACTTATTTTCTAGGCATAGAGAGTCAAGTAAATGTACTTTGTTGCGTATGCATTGCACATTATAGCTATATATATACAGTGCGTTGACACTCGAGTTACTGAGATGACTGTCTGTTGACTGACTGACTAATGGCTGTTCATCCTGGCACATGTACTCTGTACCGTGAAACGAAGCCCATTTTGCTGATCCGAGCGAGTATGGCAGAAGGGCGGGACGAAACATTACGAAAATGTGAACGTTTCGCAAATGCGATACCTGCTCGAAAAGTTAGGAGAATGGAGAGGACAAGGTAGCAAAGTTGGAGGAACTGAGGAAGACTTTGTTAAGGTTTATGGAGGAAAATGACAGCATTAAATGAAGGATGCTCACGGATTCACATTACACATCGTACTAAGGTTTTATTCGTGGTATTTCAGTGCCCACAATACAAAAACAAAAGAACAACGATATGAAAAACGCGTGCTTGATGAACATCCTCAACACACCCCCTTAATCAAGCACGTACATCATTAACATTCATGAGTTTTACATAATTTTCATGTTTGTCCGTACATAGAGGTTTAGTCATTACATCAGCCATCAATTGATCTGTTAGCTGATTCTGAATTATTACAATACCTTGTTCTGCTATATCTCGAATAAAGTGATGTCTTACCTGAATATGTTTCATACGTTTCAGTGACAATTCATTAGTAATAATATGTTGAATAATATGGGACCACCGCTCATCTAAATCACTGGCATATGATGCATCAACATATGCTTTAACATTGATATTACCAGCCTTTTATACACCAGACCATAGTTTATTGTCCCTTGTAAATATCGTAATATTCTTTTAGCTGCCAGCCAATGTGAATTGTCATAGCATGTACTAAATTGGCTTAATTTATTTACAGCATAGGCAATATTGGGACGTGTATTTACAGCCAAATACATTAACCCACCAATTAACTCTTGATAAGGAATATCATTATCATTCATGAAATTTAAATCAACAGCTTTACATAATTCTAAGCCTAAGGCCATTGGAGTGGCAACTGGTTTACATTTTACCACGTTAAATTTGCTCAGCAATATCTTAATATACACAGTTTGGTCAAGAGTAATCACACCATTTTTTCTATCTCTGGTAACCCTCATGCCTAGACAATTTGTTAAATTTCCAAACAATTTTACATTAAAAATTTCTCTAAGCGATGCAAATAGTAACTCTTTCTCATATTTATCATTTGAAAATACATAGATATCATCAATATACAGAGCTATAACAGTCAGATACTCATTGTTACGCTTCATATACACACATGGCTCTGGCTTCAAACATTTGTAACCAGAATTTACCAAAACATTGTGAATGCTTTGATTCCACATCCTACTGGATTGTTTTAGGCCATAAATGCTTCTACGAAGCAAACATACCTTGTCTTTAACTGCAAAACCTTCTGGTTGCTCCATATAAATTTTTTCAGTTAGATCTGCTTGAAGAAATGCAGTCGTGACATCTGCATGATCAATGCCTAAATTTAATTCATTTGCAAGAGCAAACAGCAACCTGAGTGTTGTATGATTTACCACAGGAGAAAAAGTTTCGTGAAAATCAATTCCATATTTCTGAGAGAAACCACATGCCACTAAATGAGCTTTGTAGCACTCAAATTCACCAGATGTATCTTTCTTTACTTTAAAAATCCATTTGGATTTAACAACATTCTCACCGTTGGGACGACTTAAAAGTTCCCAAACTTTGTTTAACTAAAGAGTCATACTCTTGTTGTATTGCCAACCTCCAATTGGCATCTAACAATGCCTCTTCAGTGGCCATAGGCCACATATGCACTGGGAAACAGCAGTCACAGCCTGAAAAGACATGTCATAATCTTCATGCCACTTTGGAGGTCGCCTATTGCGAATAGATTTTTCCTTGGCTACAACATTTTCAATTGAACCATTGTCATCATCACCTTTTGAAATATTGCACTAACTGCAAACAACAGATTCATGTATCATTTCATAAGTACCTAAGTCAGATGGTGAGTCTATTGTTGTAGGATCAACCATTTCATCCTCTATAAATGTCACATTTATTGAAACAACTACTTTACTTGGATCTATGGGATTAGCCAATCCATAGCCTTTGGATCCATCACAATAGCCAATCATTGTACAGGGTTCAGATTTAGGGTCTAATTTACCTCTTTTCTCTCATGGAATATGTAAGAATGCTTTACAGCCAAAAACACGCAAATGAGATAAATTTACCCGTTTTCCTGACCATACCTCTTCAGGAATTTGGTAGTCAAGAGCAGCTGTCGAACTTCTATTTTTAAGATAGATAGTACAAGCTGCATCAGCCCAGTACTCCTTGCTAAGCCCTGCATCAATGAGCATTGTCCTAACATGGTCAAAAACTGCCCTACCTACCCTTTCTGATAAACCCCCTTGTTGAGGTGTATTCGGACATGTTGTCTCATGAACAATCCATTAAGGAATTCAGTCATTGAATTATTCACATTTTCTCCGTCATTATCACTTCTTAAACGTTTAATAGTTTTGCCAGTTTGGTTTTCAACCAGCAACTTGAACTGTTTAAACTTAGAGAGAACCTCATCTTTTGATTTCATCACATAACCAAATGTCNCTTTTTACTATTTTTGTATCAGAAATAATATATACAGAAAACGTGCCAAGTAATTTCTAAAGTAATGTCTTATAGCCTATAAAATAAATGCCTAAAGCCAATGTGCAAATCATTTTGGAAATATCATGTATATTAGTCATAAATTTGTATAAACTACTTAAATAGGCATTGATTATCTTTCTCTAAAATCATTATTCAGCTATTTGGAAAAATTAGGTGATGGGAGTGTGAGTATATACAATACTTACCTCATACAAAAGTGGCATGTCTGTTAAAGCAAAAATAGTTATCTATCCTTTTCAGTTTACTTATAAATGTAAACTCAGCATAAGGAAAATATATACAACTATAATTTACCTAGAGTTTCAGTGGGCTGGTAAAAAACAGACTCGTAATGAAACACTCTCATATCTTAACTGGAGAAGGTTAGGACCACACTACTAAAAGAGAGGTGGACATGAAAGAAACCATTTTCAATGTATAGCCTAGGTTCAACCATGCTAAGACTTCGCAACGTATGACTGTGAAGATCAACTCCTGAAACTACTAAATGAAGCAGAGAAGATAAAATGGGATTTCATCAGACTCAGCAAAGTCAGAAGAACTGTTAATATTCAAGGAAGGGCATATATTTTATTATAGGGTAAAAATGATGGAAGACTTGGAGGTATTGGTTTCTTGATCAACAACAAGTGGAAAACTAATTTGGAGATATCAGATGTGTATAAATGAAGTATGTAAGATTATTCTCAAGATAAATCAGTGTTACTTTGTTCAGATCATCTAGGTTTACACACCAACAGCAGCAAGCAACTAAGAGGAAACTTCTATGACTCTCGGCTTTGAACACAATAAGGAGGACCTAAAATCTATCTAAGTCCTACTAGACTAATCTAAGTCTAGGAGGACTACCTTAGAATCATTATAGGGGACTTTAACACTTGGATGGGTGAGCAAGAAACATAGTGTTAAAAAACATAGCCCTTCTGGATTCCAGAAGGGCTTTAACACTATGGATCATATCCAAACATTGCTATAAATCATCAGCAGAATGAATGAATGTAAGATGCTACTAGTACTCTGCTTTGTGAACTATGCTTAGGCCTTTAAGGTCTTAGGCCTAGAAAATCATATGGTAGATGCAGATGGTAGATCCATCTCCTATGCAACATTTGCAAAAATGCCACAGCTTCTGAAATGTTTCATGAAGAAACTGACAAATTCAGGATTGAGAAGCATGTTAGGCAAAGTGGCTGCCTTCTGCCAATTCTTTGTGTAGTATTTTTAGAAGGTGTTAAAACTTTAGACTGGGAGGAGAATGGCCTATGAATTAATGGAGTGTACATCACTCATCTACGTTTTGCATTATGTTGACATGCCCTTCGTAACCAATGGTGAAGATCTAGCTTCATGACTTCAAGAACTGGAGTTTGTGTGGCAGAAGATAGGACTCAGAATAAACTTAAACAAAACAAATGGGAACGTATTATTTTTTAGTTTAATTTTCCAGCACACATACCAATTAAACTTTCAGACACCTCTAGATGTTTGTTCAGAATGCACGTAGCTGGGAAAACCGCTAACAACAGGGGAGAACAACAGAATAAAATTAATGAAGTGAATGGAAGAGTTAAACAAGGCTGGAGTGCTTAGAATGAAATGCTCATACTCTTAATTAAAAAATGCCAATGGTCTTGTAGAGGAAGGTTATTAACAATTGAATTTTTCTATTATTGGCGCATGGAAGTGAAACATGGGAGTAAATGAGAATGATGACAGGAGTAACGAAAACCACTGACTAAATTAGATCCTTAAATGGATGTGGGACAGGACAGTGGTGTGGAAGAACGACAACCGTTGGACGTCTGCAGTCCTCAATTGGACATCAAAAGTAAAAAGAGACCAAGAAGAAAACCAAAGGACCGTTGGAACAGTGGCATCCTTAAGTACCCATGGATAACTTTGCAAAGAGAAACTCAGAATAAAGAAAATTTGATAACGCTTGGGGAGACCTACATCCGACGTCCGATTGAAAATGGCCGATAATGAATCTGTTGCATTTACGACTATATTATTTTTTTCTCATTATTGTATCTGTTCAAGGATTATATTTTCTTGTACAGTGGATTTGAGTTGTCGAATGTGCCTTGCGCGCCTTGAGAGTGGAAATTATTATGAGCGTTTCCGCGAGTCACCAGTGGCGTCGCCGCGACGACAGCAGACAGCAGTAAAGAAAAGTGTAAGCCGGTTAAGCCAATGAGAAATGAAGGAGGTTAGTCGGGTCCCGAATACTGAAGAGACAAAGTCGATTAAACCGAGGATCTGATTCCAGGGAATTAGGAACGAGTTGGCTGGACACCTCAACAGTTAACTCCGCTGATCTTCGTTTCATCTTCACGCAGCTCAGCGGCAAGCCGTAGGGCGATAAAAGAGGGAAAGTAACCATCTCATGGATTTGGCCTGCATTTACTGCTTTGCAAGTGTTGCCGAGGAATCATGTAAGGAACTCCAGTCTCAACCTCTCATTCACAGTGAGTGCTTTTCAGAGGTGGGAGACAAATTTGTCATATTAAACGAAATTACGATGACGTTATTTTGTTTCGGTTGCTTTCCTCGTTTAATACCAGTAAAAAAGAATTGGATTGTGAAACCTTAGTATTTAGAATTAGATTTGTACCCCGAAACCCGTCAGTGGCGTGTGGCATGTGGTGTACCTAATTTACCCTATTAGATTCTCTGATGCTATGCGGAAAGAACAACCAGAAGTGACTGTTTTAGAGCAGAAGGCCAGAACTATCTGATTTAATGATTATTTCCTTGTAACGCTTAGTCGTCGCCTCTCGAAGATCGCTCGTTGTTTACGGGAATGACTGTCTTTTATTTCGCCAAAAGATTCTGGACCGATGAATTTTTCGAAAAGCTTTCGTCGGTAATCAGTACTTCTCTCGTGCAGTGAGTTCCACCCGAGTTATTTTATCATGGCCGTGGCGCTACTGTCGAACCTAGGTATTTATGGTGTCGCATGAACTGTAAGGGATTTGGTATTCAGTAAGTAAGATCCGTTGTATTCCGTAGAGATCTAGTGATATCTGCTATAAGGTTCCAACACTTTAACGATGTTTTGAAATTTTTTGCTGAACCCGATTGGAGAAAATGGTTAAATTGTTGGTTTTGTCGGCTTTTCGTTCTGCTTTTTATATTGTGTTACGCGGATACCTGGCGATTTGGATTCTCGGGGCAACGGACTGTGCGACTTCCAACCCGGAAGGCGAGTTTGGGGGTGCGCAGTTCTTTATCCGATCAACCGGCCCAAGATATGCAGGTCAAATCGGGGACATCTTTTTACTCATAACTCTACGATTAAGGAGCACGTTTTTTTATTCTCTTGAGTTGAATTGCGGGGATGGGATGTACCCCCGTTCGTCGAGTGCGAAGTTCTGGTGGGTCGCGGCCTCAACCCAATTTGACCACAGTGGGTGACCGATGTCAGACTCAATTAGCCGCATTGTATTTGGGCCTAATGTGGAGCTTGCTAGACTTGAAGCGGTCCTATTCAATAATTTCATTTGGCGCCTGGACAGGAACCCAATTAATAAAGGGTTATTAATGCATAGGCGTGATAAGGGCTACGCGTGGTTTCGCCAATTAATTTTTTTCTTGTATGATCTAGAATAATAATAATAATGTTTATTGGTCAAAAGTATTCCGAAGATACATAGACCTCGTCATGAAAACATTCATTTGCATATCAAAATACAATTTCACGAGTGTTAAGAGTAAACGTTTCATCAACAGAATACAATGGGTGTAAGGGTAGCCATGAATGAATCACTCTCTTGAATTTAGCAATGATAGCCACTCTGGCTGAGATGGGTAGGTGATTAAATAACCTGATACCTAAATTAGGCAAGGAAGATTGGGTTTTGGTTAGTCTGCATTGGTTAATGGATAGGAAATTCTTCTTCCTTGTGCAATAGTTGTGAGTTGTACATCTTGTCGGGAAGAGATCAAGATTTTCCTTCACGTATAACAAAACTCTATAAACATACATACTATGTACAGTTAAAATTTTCAATTTTATAAATAGTGGGCGACAATGTTCCCGAGAGGGGGATTTAGTTAAAATTCTAATGGCCTTTTTTGTAATAGAAAAACATATTTGATATCAGGGGCATTACCCCATATTTCAAGGCCATAGTCCAGGTGGCTGTTAAAAAAAGCAAAATATATACATCTCATGAAATCTGAAGGGACTAACAAGCTCAGCTTTCTTAAAATAAATAAAGCTTTGGAGAGCTTTTTGTTTACCTCAGTTATATGGTAGCTCCAGCTGAGTTTACTATCCAGGTAAAACCCAAGTAGCTTGGTTGGCTTCAGATTGCCTGAGACAGACTTCAGGCTGCAGATTAGCTTTTGAGTTTTTTCCCGGTTAAGCACAAAGCCATTAACACTAAACCAATCATTAGCCAGTGCTAAATGATTGTCTACACTTCCAGCAGCAGAGGTAGTACTTTTGAAAACATCCAGTAAGGTTGTATCATCAGCATAGAGAATAGAATTTGAGGGAATACTGTATGGTAGGTCATTGATCATTATTAAGAATAAGAGGGGTCCCAGGACAGACCCCTGGGGAACACCATATTTAATAGGGAGAGAAGAGGACTGCACTCCCTCTATTTCAACGCATTGTTGACGCTGAGAAAGATATGATTGGAAGAGAGACAGCTCGACTCCTGAGATCCCATAACATTTCAATTTTTCCAGTAATATTGAGTGTGAGACACAATCAAAAGCCTTGGTAAGATCACATAGGGTTAAAGCAACAGATAATTGATCTTCATAGGAATTGAGGATGATATTG
>KZ308189.1:1962003-1976208 GCA_000376725.2 Ladona fulva
TATATATATATATATACATATAGAATACAAACTCTGAGGCAAAACGAATAGCCTCAAAGAGCCGACAATTTATCCCAGAGTTTGACACTAAAGAAAAATGCAGACATCGGTCCTAGATATCATAGGTTCAATCATAGAGGGTCCAAATATGGCCATTTTCCCATAAGGATGCATTGCACGGTTTTTCGGACATTTTTCGGAAAATTCTTTCAGGCATTTCCCGTTAAGCTAGGGAATTGAAATTGAAACTTCAAGTAGATGAAGTGATTCTCTACAGTGTACTAAAGATGCTGTTCCCAAAATGATCCTAGGTTTGACGCTAAGTTGGTGTAAAGAATTCAAGGGATTTAAATCCCAGGGACTGGGGAAATTAAGGTATTTACTTCATTATCTATGGAGATAACAGATCTGCTTTGCACATGTTATCGCACTTTCCCAGAGATTCCGTTCCTCTCAAACCATTTGGATAGTTGAAGAGTGATTCCGTTTTGACGTTTCCGTTTTTGATTCGTTCTGGGAAGGGCTCAAAATAAATTCCGTAAAGTATGCTTTGGGCGGATTATAGAGAATTTATTTTGAGCCCTTCCCAGAACGATAGAGAATTGACAATCAAGATATTGTCATTAGACTTAGAATTAGAAGAGAAAGAAATAGTTCAGAATTACTTCGGAATGACAATTACATTGCTGGAAAAGTAACTTTTCCAATTTCTTACCGTTCTAAATTGATTGGTAAGGAAATGTATGATAGATTTTTAGAAATGTAGATAGATAGAGATAAATGTAATAGAAAGGGCTCAAAATAAATTCTCTATAATCCACACAAAGCATACTTTACGGAAAAAATTGAGTTTTGGGCATTCTGGTATCGAAGCTATGATCAATGTCTCACTTTTCTTCGGGGTTTCACGTTGGTACTGATACCACATAAAAGGGCCAAGTCAAAGACACTTGTAGTTAAGTCTGAGACTCCATAACCTATGTGTAGCAGTGCAATATATACTGGAGTACATACCTACCTAAAGTATATTTTAATAAATGTTGACGGGAAAGGTAAAGAATGTCTGAGAGATAAGAAGAGGAAATTAAATAGCAGAAAAATTAAATTGCTTGTGTAAAAAACGAGATAAAAATTTTTCTAGGTGGAAAATTCCACTATATGTATGGCAATGCATGCGTGTTGCGTGGTTGCCTAACTTCGATTTTCAGTTGCAAATTTTGCATAAACAAAGGCGCATTGAGTTGAATGGCCGGACACATGTCTGTTATTTTGGTGCAAGGAAAGTGTCCTGAAATTTTCGTGTAAATCCGTGTTACACAAACCTGACGTGCTCCTTGTTAGATCAACTTATAAGTACATATTGTGGTATTGTTTATGTTAAACCAAAATATTATTCTGCTCATTTCTGACTTAGCATATGTGACTAAGTTTTTTTGATATGTAACATATGTTCTTGTAGTATTTTGTCAGCTGACTTGACCAATACCAAATGCCAGTGATTAATGAGGAAAAGTTACAGGCCTTAGGGAGGTACACCTGGTTCCACATAAATCTTACAACCTTGGACGCAGGGGCAGTGAGCTTCAACAGAGCGAGCCTTGAGAAGAGAGAGGAAAAACATTGAGGAGGTACTCCGTGTCCTAGCTCTGCTTGTAGTGTTTGTAGGGATTTATTAGAGGTGGGAACGATTGAATTAAAACATTCGAATAATTTGATTGTTTGCTTCAATTGAATTATTCGAATAAAGTGTTTCAAAACCAAATAACTTCAATTGAGTGATTCCATCCAAATAATTTTTTGTATAGACCTTGAATACGACGCATTTCCTGATGAAGATCCTGGGTTATAAATAGACATATTAGACATTGTTGTAAAAAGCAATTATTTGCCTTTAAAATGATGTACATTGGTCTGTACTATATAATGAGTCCATACGGATCCCCTGCTTTATCCGAGTCAGTGTGAATCCAATCCACTTACAGTCAGAGCCAGCCTTCTCTATAAAGTGGCCTGGGTGCAAGAATTTGGGGCCCTAAATTTTTTGTAAAGTAAAAAAAATTACAAACATGAAAATATATTACTAATGCATGTTTATTTAATGCATGATTTGACATTAATTAATTCAGAAAAACTACATTTTTTTGCAACTTCTTTTTTGATCCGAATCGCTGGGCCCCGGTGCATAGCATCCGCCGCACCTCCCAGATGGCTGGCCCTGCTTACAGTAAAGTTACACATTCATGAATTGGCCATCTATCTATATCACAGGAATAACAAAATTTTAAGAAAATGTGTGGTATGAAGTTCTGGAGCATGTGCTGTGTTTTTCAGATATGCTTTTAATTCATTGGATAAGCAACGGAATTGAATTCAGATGACAGTGGCTATGAATAAGAAATTTTCAATTAATTTTGAATTGATACAAAACCATCTATATTGTTTATATTTCAACTATAAACGTAGAAAATATTAAAAATACTAGACTCATAGGGGTCTAATAAAATACATTTTCCTAGGGCCTCCTTAACTAGAACACCAACAGAGCTGCCCAGACTATCTGCCACCGGGTATTAAAAAGTTTTGGGATGAGATAGAAAATTGATCTTTGAGAGGTGGAAAGTCAGAAACGGGGTATGTGAAGGAGGTTAGAATTGTGGGTAGGGCAAGAAGGGACATGAAGGGAGAAGCAGGAGAGGATGTCTTTAGATCTGCATCAGCCATTGAAAATAGCATGTAGGAATTTAAAGGATTTCTGGCAATGAGGAAGAGAAGAAATACCAAGGGAGGAAAGGATGTGATCAGGAAAGTGGTTGTGAAGTTGGGGAAAGTGTAGAGGGCTTCAAAACTGGAACTGGCTTGTTTAGAGATTAATAGAAATTGAGAAGTGAGAAGTTGACAGCCGTAAAACAATACAATATATAAAATTAAAAGTACTAATTGAAATCTGGTGGAATTTCATTTTAGAAAACCGACAACTACCAAAAAGAACTAAATATAATACAAATGATTGCAATTAATAATGGTTACCCCTCTTCCTTGGTTAATAAAATACTTGCCAGAAAACTGAGAAAAACTGATATCCATTCTATATTCACTCTCCCTACAGACTCAATCCCTCTGAAATGGCACAAGTTAAATTTTATTGGCGATCTATCATACAAAATCTGTAATATATTCCCTAAGAATGATTTCCGCCTAGCATACCACAGCAGCAAAACACTTAGGTCTTTACTTTATAATAATAAAGATAAAATTGACCCCCTTTTTAAGCCTGGAATTTATAGAATTCATTGTAATGACTGCGAAATTAGCTATATTGGCCAGAGTAGTAGGAATATATTTACCAGATGCAATGAACACCATAGAGCTTTCCTTAATAACCCCCCTCATAGATCTCATTTTGCTGAACACCTTTTAGTTAAAAATCACCAGTCCGAATTTTCACCTGTAATCCTCCAGTCCTGCCATAATACATACAAAATAGATATACTAGAAAAACTTCAAATACTCCACCATTCCTTCCTTGCCAAAGAATTCCTCTTCACCAAGAATCTTTCTACATTGTTTACCAGCCTTTTCCTTTCATTACTCCTCCCTCTCCTCTTAACGACCTATTATGAATAACTAATTGGCCCCCTTACTTTGTAACTCTCCTTCACCTTCCCCCCCTCTCTGGTTTGTTCTTAAGCTGTTGTAAGGAAACCTCTATACCTGATGATGGTGTAAATTTGCACCAAAACCATGGTCAGATAAATAAATTCTGTGGAAAGTAAATCTTTGATTTTTTTCTTTGTTTTCTAATACAATATATACTCACACAATTTCTGCAACTGAAAGTGTAGGTCGTCTTATAATTCAGATGTTTTAATATCCAAGAGGTAGTGACAATACTTAAGTTCCTCATCACCCAGTAGATTACTTTGAGCAGGAGCAACAAGCTATTCTTAAAGCAGAACCCATTCAGTCACCTTCTGTGTTTTCTATTTTTTCCTGGATATAGCTACTATCAGTGGAACTACTTATTTGTCAAATTTAGACGATATCTCAGACAAATATGCTTAAAATTCCAATGACCACCATGTTTCACCACCAATTCTACCATGTTATAATACCGAGAGGTGATTTTTCATTGACGGTAATAATAAAGCATAGAAAACTGTGTAAACAAAGGAAACAATTATTAACGAGGAACTCTATGAATACAACAGTTTACTATAGTCAACATTTCCTATCTTTTCCATTTTTATTGTAAATTGATTTATTTAGTATAACCTAATACAGTTTATGTAATTCATTTTAAAAGCAAAATATAGCGAAACAAATTCACCACGAAAAGATACACCTAAATATTGTTAACATTACATTATAATTCGAATTTTCCCAAGGTCTAATTTTATCTGCAAAGATCTTTCTGTGATTACTATTTTAAGGGAAAAAACAAACAATTCAAAGCATCCTCCCAAAGTTCCAAACACATGCAATATGCTAGTCACCCTTTCGATTTAAATTTTCAATAGTGAGCAGTGGGATTGCTTATGGCAGAGGTATCAGCAAGAAAGATTGTGCAGAAATTAAATGTCTCCCATGTTACAATTTTAAATCTAAAGTAGAGATGGGAGGAAGAGCAGAATGTGAATAGGAAGGCGGGGACAGGGAGATCTAAAGCTATAACTTTGGAAGAGGACCAGTGTATTGTGGAGTGTGTCAAGAAGCATCCTTTCTCGAACGCTAAAGAGATGAGAAATGCAGTTGGCATAGATGTGAGCCCACAAACAGTTTGCCAGCAGCTACGTTTAGCAGGGCCAGAAGTCAGCCTTAAAGAAATTCTGTTGGATTTCCATAAAACTGCACCTCTCGATTTTGCAAGGCGATACGAGAATGAAGATGTGGCATTCAGGAGAATTGTCTACAGCAACAAGAAGATATTCTCTTCATCCAATGGAACTGTGAGGCCAAAGAATACAAGATTCCATCCCCACTATGTTATGCAGAGGGGAAGAAGTGGCCAATTTTCCATCCATACTTGAGTATACTGGAGAATGTCATGCTACCTTTGGTGAAAATCTTGTTTCCTGAAGATTTCATATTTCAGCAGGTGAGAATATCTTTGTATTATCTATTCCTATATAGTATGTATAATTCCATGAGATTTTCACGTTTTTGCCATTTTATCATCTGCCTGCACAGATTTTAAATTGAAATGTTCCAAAATCTTATCATTATACTAGTGTATCAGTTAAGTATCTCTTTCCTGAAGACTTCAGTGATGTTCATGTAAATTATTCAAACCATAAATAGGACAACTCGTGCATTCATACCTGCAAGCAGAAAAAAACTTGGTTCTCCAAGAACAATGTTCTACAGTTTGCATGGCCTGCAAGAAACCCAGATCTTAAGGGAATATTTGGGGCTGTATGGTGTGCAAACTTGGTAAAGTTAATTGAGTAAAGATTTACTATGGGAAGCAGTTGAGGTGGCATGGGATGACATTGGAGCACCTTTGTGCCGCAGAGTGGTGGAATCAATGCCAGAGCATTTACTCTTGGTTATAAGGAACAATGGAGGATGGATTAATTATTAAGGTATTTGACTTATTTTAGTGCGTAAATTACGAAAGTTCTAAAGCAACAGCATTAGAGAAGGGAAAAAACAGATTAATTTATTGCATTTTTTATTGTTCTCCATTCAATCAACATATCAGACATGCTAAAATTTCCAAAACTGTGAACTAAAAGAAATTTCTTTTTTAAGGGAGACTTTAATATGCTGGAAATTGAATTAAATTTGTGAGAAACACTCAAGGTTACTTAAAGAATTTAAAAGGTCTGTATGAAAGAGTTAGAATTGACCTTTCAGTTTTAATGTAGCTGCCTTGAATTTTTTTTGAAGTTATTTTCTTTATTGTAGATTTATGGAAAAGATGAAATTGTTTGCAGTAATCGATGAAAATGCATTATTTTTAAAAGCTGCTTTCTCAGACTAATGTCACGATTGAAATAGGTAAGATTTCAATTCCAATTCCAAAAAGTGAGAATAAATGAAGATGTGTGTATTTAGGTAATAGTAATCATTTAACTCATAACTTGTTAAAACCTCTGTTCATGTTAATGAACCTGAGTGGAAGCTATTACATTACCCAAGTGACGCTGCATCTGATGAGCATGATTAAGTTGCTGAAAATCAAGAAAATTCATCTGATACCTGCACTATGAATACTTGCTGGAATTATGAATAGAATGGCATGTTGATGTATTCATCCTGAAAAACCTACTGCTCCCTTCATAATCGTATCAAGCAATTTCATATTTCTGTATCACAGATATCCAGCCAAAGGTTGTGGAATGAGGCACCAAAGTAAGAGAGAGATTTGGCATCAGATAAGGACTTGGACAATCATTCCGCAAGAAAGATGAACTTGATTAAATTATACAAAAAGTTGTTCCGGAACATGCTCAATATTTCCAGAAAAGTGTTACGAGAGTGTTAGCAATATGTATTAATTGTTAATTAATAATTAATTTGATATTCAAAAAAGATTTTGTAGCCATCAGCATTTATTTAATATTTTACTTAATTTCTGTTGATTTGTTGGTATTTTAAGTGTTTATAATACTTAATGTAATTATTTAATGTATTTCATTGTATTGTATTTAGTTGCTTAACTCCCTTGTGATATGTTGTGGTTCTGATTTGCACAGTTCTTTTTCGGGTTAACTTAGGACAATTATTTTTCAGTGTACTCATCCAGTTAACGTCTGTCTTAGCTTTCCTTAGTAGGTTTCGCAGTTTGCAGGGTTTCTCACTGTTTTTGATGATTTTTGGAGTTATGTGACTCTTGCTCAAGTTAGGTCTGGAACAGTTAGGTGACCTGTGCTACTTGTGTTGGGTCTATCCTGGGAGTGACTGAGTGTTCTGGCCTTTCCATTGTTTTTCTGAACAAGGAGGGGGAGGATGAACTGTATCCTTGCCATAACCCTCCACTCGAATTCTGCACTTTCAAAATTCCCACCTAGTTTGTCATCTTCATTTTCATTGTCAATTTGTCGTTTTCATTGTCATTTTGTCATCTTTCAAAATTCCCATCTGAGTCTGTCATCATACTCTGTTGCCTTTTCTAAGTCTCTGCTGGATTCCAGCTGCAGCTTCCACTGCAGCAAAAAGACACTACTTAAATAGTGCTATACAGATGGATATCCTGATTTCTGAAGTGATCAAAGTAGTAGAAGACTATTAGATTAGGACAAGACCAATTGGTGGATTCCCTAATCTTTGAATAGAGCGGTTCTATTTTCCTGGAATCACGTGAACAGGACAACCCTCCTCCCTTTATTTTCCCATTATGCTCTTAGGAAGAGTGTGCTTGAATTTGTGTGGGTCAGTTATATGGAATTTATTCCTTTATTGTACCTTAGAAATAGATTTCTCTTCGTAGCTTTCCACCTTTGTCTCCTCAATTTGTCACAAGTGTTTGATGGCATCTATCTAAGATAGTATATTGTCTTAAAACTGCCGGTACTTTCTTGGGTATGCTGCAATTATACAAGCTCCTTTTGCTGTTTCCATAGGTTGGGTGCAGATTTATCCATTGCCTTGTCCTCTTGTTTCCTGCAAACCAATCTGTTTGGGTCTGTAAAAAGCTGGCTATTCCCAAGCAAGAATTTGAAATGGTGTGTGAAGGAACAACTAGAAGATTGGACAGCTGCTTGTTCTCCATTCTTAAATTGGTGCCATGGGACCACTCATGGGATATGAATGGCGCCCATGCATAGATTACTGCATTCTCAATGCCTGAATGGACAAATGTCTCATGTTGAATAATTCTCCATAAATCTCCCCAGCAAGGTAATACTTTCAGAAATTTGCCTTGTCAGTGGATATAATCAAATCTTGCTGCATGCAGACAAAGGTCTGTAAATTATATGGTTTTTGTTATAAAAAAGCATACTTTAACTAAGATTGAAGTTGGTGATAGTCCAATGGCAAAATAGCGAAGTTCTAAACTAGTGCAAAGAACAGCCAAGTTAGAGCCTTGATGGCATAGTCCCTATGCAATTGCAAAATATTTCACTCCTGTTACTGTTGTCCTAAGGATTGGCCCATTCCAAGAAAAATATTGTCATGTGTCTCAACTCAAAGAGCTTTAACTTTTAACTTTCTCATGGAACTTAATACCACTTTGGTGAATATGTTAACTTTTTTGTTGTCAATACACAGGTATGTGTAACAATCATTCACAATTCAGGCTAGAATATCAACCAGTTTCTTACCTGTGAAACTGTATTTAGTTAAAAATAATTTCTAGTTTTACTATTAATATCTATTAGTGTTGCTCTGGTGTTCTTGTCCTGTTGATTTAGAATAGAATAATATCTTTGACATCAAGGTTCAGTTCTTATTGCTCAGAAGGTGTTGTATCTATGTAATCAACACCTTCCATAAAACATTTCATAGTTTTTCTTTGTGCGTGCACACTAAAATGCTATGTTTTTGATTGAAAAGTCTTGTCTTGTATCAGATCCATGAAATTACTCTGGGAGAATTGTTGGTGTCTCAATTTTATTATTAATTGGCAGAGTTGTAATTTTGGTTGAACTCGACAAGTGTATTCTTTATTCTAACTTACATGCTTTTGGTCATACTTATATGCATATTCAGTTTTATTTTGTTGATATTATAATTCTTTCTATAGACCTAAGTTGAGGTATGTTTTCTAATTTCAATACTGGAATTCTAATTATAAACAGTGTTTTTGGGGTATTATCTGAGATATTCTAATTCTTTCTGTGAACTTAATTTTTGGGGCAGCTTTTCTAATTTGCAATTCAGTAATTCTATTTTGGGCCAAAAGCTTATTCCAAATTTTGAGTAATTTTAAGTTTTACTGAATAATTTAAAAGTTGGCTATATTTTCATTATATTTATTGTATTTGTGATGTATTTCAGTATATATATTGTAAGGATATTTCCCTACCAATAGTACATTTTCACTTAAAAGGTCCTTGATAGGATTTTTATTGCAAGCGATTGACTGTACACATAGATAAATAAGATGAAAAAGAATGTGAGAAACTTAATGTAGAACTGTTGCGAGGAAAGGTTTTTTTCTCCCATTAGCAACGTCCTTCCGGAACCACAATTACGAACATTACAATCGCGCGACGCAAGTTTCGGCGCACACTTAAATGCACACACACGCTTCTCACAGATTCACTGTCGTAACTTAGTCAATTGTACACCAACAGTTTGTTTTCAGTATTTCTGCATCGGTAAGATAACTAAATTTTACTTATGAGCGGAGATAACTTGGCAATCAATCAATTGAAGCACATAACATCAGCATAATTATAGATTTACAAAACAGGTTTGATTCTTTGTGCATTTCATGAGCTAACATCTGCTCACCCTCAGAATAGAACAGCTGAATAAATACATTTTGGCATTTGCCAAAGCAATACTGTTTACACTGAAATAATAACATTTGTACAACATGTACATTTTGTCAAACAATTTTTCTTAGTAAGATAATTTGTGCAACGAAAAAAAATACTGTTGCATCATCACCATAAAATGAAAGAACCCTTTGGAAGTTAAAGTATGTACAGACACATGTAGCGTCACAACAAAAAATACCGCTACAATATATTTATTGAAAATGACAGAAAATACGAACGTATCAGTATCAAATATGTAATCGTTTCTTGCAACCCAGTTAAAAATGTTACACAGATATACTATCTTTTGGAATTGTTTTCCGAATATTTTTCCTTCTCAACTCAGAAACTGTAAGATGTTTTAAAAGGTTGTTATGAACCGTTTTTCTTTTAAAATAAACCTTTATAGCACAAGACCTTTAAATCGGATTGTCATCAATTTGTTTAAAAATACATCATCATTTGGTCGATGCTCAAAATAGTCCGCTGAACGCTCCACACAAGCCTTGCAATCAGTTTCTCTTTTCGTTAACACTAGATGTTAGTCAAGGATTCTCGTAGGTTTGCCCATCCATTTACGTTCTCCTGTGAGTAATTTAATGAGAAATTTGACATAAATTTGGTTATTCATTATATTATCATGATCGCTCAATTACGTAGTTTGCTAATATATACATAAAACAACTAACGGGAGCTGTGTCTGTACATACATTGAAGCAGAATTAAAAAAAAGTGGTAGATTTGGTTATTAGGGGGTCTAAACTACCTCTTTTTGAAATTCTTGTCTGTTTGTCTATCTATCTGTCTGTTATCAAGCTAAAATTATCAACCAGTTTTAAGGTAATTTGGCAGGATTATAAGTGTGTCTTGAATAGGTAGAGAGGCTACTTTTTATTAACTTCACTGTGATTTACTCTAGACTAGGTGACAGCTCTATTTTTCCCAATTAACACTAAAACTAAACGTAGTCGAACTTTCAAATTGGTATATTATTATCTCTTTCCCTTCGAAATTGCGAGAATTTTGATGAAATAAACGAAAATTCTGTGGAACAACCGGTCCCCCCGACGACAAGCCAATTGTTGAATCCAAGCTCATTTTCGATCACTTTTATCGCTTGCAGGGTTTCTTTCTCTTGCAAAATTAAATTACAAAGAACAGTCACATGAAATGGTTACAAGCACCTAAAGAATAAAACTTAGATAAAAATTTCAATTTGGTAATCGAAATCGTCCAATCACGTTGAGTATATTGGAAATCAAATATTGTTTTTCTGTTCATAGTTGCGAGAATTTTGATAAAATAAACGAAAATTTTCTAANGGAATATAGTATCTAATTGTGCCTTATGTTGAATTGCATTTATGGCGTGATTTTGAAAAACAGCTAAATTTGTTAAGCACGAGCGACCAGGTAAAAAGCCATGTTGGCAGGTAGAGAGATGGGGGGATGTAAAGTAATATAAACGGTTTAGGATGATTTTTTCGCAAATGGAGGAGAAAATGGGTAAAATGGATATTGGGCGGTAATTGGTCACATCTGCTTTGGGACCAGACTTATGGATGGGAGTAATGTTGGCTGTCTTCCACTGTGTGGGAAAGGTTCCGGAGGAGAAGCAACGATTGTAGATTATACACAGGGGGGTGGCAAGAGACGAAGCACAGTTACGGATAAGTATAGGGGGAATACCATCAGAACCCGGAGAACGGTAGGGAGAGATCTTGGAAATGTATTGAAACACTTCGTTAGGAGAGGTTTGCAGTTGGGATAGCGAATGGCTGCATATAGAAGAAATATTATTCTGGGGGGTGATATCAGGGAGAGAATTTGAAGAACTGGCAAAACAGTCCGTGAAATAATTTAAAAGTAATTCAGCCCTTTGATGACCAATTGCAGAAGCGTTTCCATAGTGAACTTCTTCAGGAATTCTGGAGTGCGGTTTTCGGCCATTGATATAAGACCAGAACTTCTTGGGGTTGTTCGGGATGGACTCCGAGATGCTTTTTAAGTATTCCGAATAATCACGTCGCATGAGCGATTTAGTTAATCGGCGAAGATCAGTGTACACTTTTCTAGTCTGATCACTCGGATATTTCTTCCAAGCGTACCACGCACGGTTTTTATTGTTTAAGTGGAATTTAGTTTCACTTTTGAACCAAGTAGGAAATCTGTTGGATTTACGTTTGACGAAAGGAACAAAATCATTTATAACGGCACACAGTAAGTCGTAAAACAATTCCACCGCGTCTTCGAGAGGGATAGAACTTAAAATGTCCCACGGAAGCACATTTAGGTAGCGGTTGACCTCAGACCATTGAACTTTGTTCCAGGAACGTAGGGGTTGGGCGCGGAAGGGTTCTCTGCGTGATATCTTCTTAGGAAGCACATTGAAGGAAGCATCAAGAGACTCGTGGTCACTTTCGAAAATATTACGGCTGGGCGTAACAGAAGTTAAAGTAAGTACAGACAGATGTAGCATCACAACAAAAAATACAGCTACAATATCATGCTTACCTAATGCTTTATTGGGTGTTTTATTATGAGTAATTACGATTACGTATAATAATTGGTAATTCAAAGTATTTATTGGTAATTTATGGGTAACTGTGGACAGTATTGAGGATTTCCTCACAATATTTTACATTCATTATTGGTGTGTGATTTTGGTTTTCAACATGGAAGTGATGATCAGTGTTCTTTAAGCTTACCATGAGTGACTTTGTGACACAGTATTATGACATTTCTGACATTTTGTTGAACAAAGTGGTAGAAGTTTGAGCAAATCATCATTCTACTACTGTAGTGGTAGGAGTGAGCAGCGTAATGTAACCCATGTTAAAGTTGCCTGTGTTAAGTCATTAGCAAATGCCTTCAAACATATCCATGAATGCCGCTACCCCAGCTGAGCTTCCTTCCTGAATCTCCAAGTAGGAAGCTGCCTTGTTTATTTATGCTTTGTGTGTGGATGTCATAAGTGCTCAGTGCAGTCGCAGATATTCCAACCTGCAATTGTCACTGGCAAAATCCCAGGGCACCACCAATCATTTGAACATTAGTTGTCATTTTTAGAGGACTTAATTCAGAGCAGTGCAGCAAAGTTGAAGGTGTGAGACAGTGTGGAGCCTCCTCATCTCAGCAAGAATGACAGAACTTTCAAAAGACTCTGTTACAACTGTTTTTACACATGCATTTTGTGCAAAGTTTACAAGACTGAAATATGAAACTCATTTTTTGGCTTCAGCCACAACTACTTGATTGATTTTTGTGTCACTTTGATTAATCTTTTTCTTGGACAATCTTTTTGTGTTCTAGCATTATGTAAATCTGCTCGTATATAGTTATCCTTATGTGAGTAAACATTTGGAGTTGATTGATTATATGCTGTAGGTCTTGGAAGTAATTTTTGTGTGTTGTAATAAGTTTTTCTTTCGAATACTTCTCTAGTCATATGCAGTTATTAGGATTATATTTCATCTTAAAAACCTGCTCTCTTTCCAGTGAGCATTATTCAGATGTGCACTCTGTTTTGAACTAAAGATATCTATGCTAGCTTCCACTTATCTCACATAGCATTTCAAGGGATTTTCTGTGTTGGTTCTTGCTACTTCAAGTTTTGTTGAAGCAATATCGTAGGTCACCAGTAGGAGTTAATGTGAATATTAAGATTTTCTTGTGGTGTGCATTCTAGATATCCAGGTGGATAGCATATTTGCTTTTGCAGTCAGAGGGGCTATCCGGGAGCCCTCTGCTGAAAGAGACTAGAGATCTATTTTGGGTATTGATTTCTTATGACAATTTGTTAATGCCTTGGCATTAGGTCACATAAGAAAACAAGCTGTGCCAATTTTTACCTCATAAGTGAACTTTGAAATTTGATACAGAGACTGTTATTGTAGGTGGGACATACAAATTGAAAATAAATTCCTTAGTCACTTGTTTCTTGTTGACACATCATCACCAGGCAGAGAGGTATCACTTATTCAGTTCTATGTATGAATACTTGAATCCTAGAAACACTTAGATCTGTGATCTGTACTTCAACCTCTAGTTTTTGATGTAGCTGCCATCCCATGAAATCCACTTGGTGGGGGAATAAACAGGGATGCTGCTCAAGAGGTCCAGATATCTCTGATAAAAGCCCACATATTTGGGGAAATATTTCAGTAGTTATTTTTAATAGCATTAATACTGACAGAAAACTTGCACAAAAGTGCAGAAAAATCATGAAAATTAAAGAAAAATACTGAACAATGAACTGGGCCTGGTTCAGCCCAGAAGGTCCAGTTCATTTCCCTACATTCTTCTGCAAATGATAGATGACATATTTTATGCTCTCTTGTAACCCGTGATTTACAGCAAGACATAAGTTGGCACATACCAGCCTCAACCATCTCTCTGTAAGTCTAGTGACTTCCACCCAAATCTAATTCTGCACAGAAGCCAATCTGCTCCTTGTAAGAAGGTTCTTGGGTATATATTGCAGAAAAAAAATGTCTTGATGTGATGTACATCCAGGTTGACCAGATTGTCAGTCATTATCATTACTGTGGTGGAATTCTCTTTTTTACTTCTTCAATCAAACTGCTTTTTTTTTCAGGAAAATGGGTAAGGGTGATTTTGCGCAAGATGGTGCGCACCCAGGAAAAATCCCAAGGAAGAATGGACTTGAAAAAAGTCTGACGGGACCGGGAATCGAACCTGGGTCTCCCAATTGCCGGTCGGGTGCTCTGTCCGTTGAGCTATCCCGGCAGAACATTTCTCCAAGCCATTTGGGA
>KZ308189.1:1976991-2070207 GCA_000376725.2 Ladona fulva
GAATCTGCAGCAAAATTAAAATTTTATCAGTTAATTTAACTATCAGAGTTCTATTATTTTACAAATGTTGGATGAGTATCTTGAAATAAATTAACGTCCAAAATGTGATACTAAGGGAAATAATCTATAAAAAAAATTTAAAATGTGGAAAGGATATTTTCATCATGACAAGTTATAATATTTTGAGAACTGCAAATATTATATACTGCATAGAATTGAGTGTAGGATAGAAATTCATAATTTTGGCTTTAATGTAAAAAGTCATTTCTCCTCACTTGCCAAAATATATACCCCATCTCTGTTTTCCTTCTTGCCTACATATCATGTATTTCTTTTAATTACTAGTCTTTGTATTTATGGTATGAATGGATGAAAATGAGCTGTAGCCATTTATAAAGAAGTCTTTATTGCAACTTCCACTCCTAAAAGCTTAACAATGAAAAACAAAGATCAAATCTCTTCTTATATTACAGAGAGATGATTTGTGCAGCGATAATTCTTGCAAAGCATTCTGAAAAATAGTCCTGAGGTGCCCAAACTTTTTAAAATGTTTAATTTACATTTTAATAACAAAAATTTGAACAAGCAACGTGCAAGAGGTCATCATACATTCTCATATATATAAAATGCTCACCTAAAATGTAAGATGCACCTTAAATAGTCTCGGCTTTTGGGTATGGATCAATGTTAGACAGTAAAAATACTGTTTTTTTTTATGCTGCTCTCTGCACAAATGCACAACAATAGAAAGATCTCAATTTTAAAGTTCCCACCATTTAAATGTTTTTGCACCAATAAAAACTATCTTAAGAGTTTTTGCTTAGTTCAGTTAAAAGCAAGCACTGAAATCTAGGTGGGAAAAATTGATGGTACTTGTTATGCATTACTATACCATCTCTGGAGAAGTGAAAAGAAAATATCATGTACAAAAGTGAAAGTAGTAGAATGTTAAATTCTTCAACCTCATTGTGGCTGCATTTTCATGAAAAAAAAATCATTAGGACAGTCCAAATGACAAAGTAAAGAGTTAAAATATTTTTTTCAGATGCATTTTCAGCTAATCAATAATTACAAAAGAACTTTTGAAAGACAGGGTAGTAAACATACTTTCCCATTATCTTAATGTATTTTTCTCCAGTAAATTTCTTATTTCAACTAACAAATACAGTACAGCCACAACAGGTTCTTTCACTTTCATGTTTCACAGAACATCTCCATGTTGTCTATTAGCTGCAACAATATTTACTCATGAAACCACTCCTTTTAATAGAAAACTTCACATGAATAAATGTAACTAAATTACAAAAATAATGAACTTGGTTTGGCTGAATGGGTGTATAATGTGTATCAAACTCCCATCTTAAAGTCATATTATACATGTACCAATTTTTATAGTCTTAAATAGAGCACAATGGGTGATTCCAATCTTTACAAAATCATGCTTAAAAGAGAACCTGAGGGAAGAAAAACTTTTCAGTAAGGGTAAAAAAAAACAGCAAAAATTGACTTGAGAGAGGTAGGCAATACTTTCAGCACAGCATCCATTGCATGATACTAGTGTCTGCACCACCAGAAGATATAAGTCTTGTATCATCTACCAAAAAGTTGACATTTGTCACATGACTACTGTGTCCTCCATAACTGTGGCAAAGAGACTGAAAAAGAAAAAATAAACCAGTAATTCATCAACATAAAGATATGAAATTTATTTAATAGGCTAGAATTATTGAAAATCTAATAATAACTGAAAATGATAGTTATTCAAGTTTTTCCTGAATATTCTAAATATAATTTTGCTGTATAAAGAATGTAACTTTAATTTTATGATTTAAAGCTAGAAGGATTAATATGATTTTTATTAGATGATAGCAACCCATCACAATACAATAATGCCTTACTAAACCATACAAATACTAAGTTGCTCATTTGTGGTATTCTATGCTGGTAATAAACAGCATGTGTGTCTCATAGCAACATTGTGCACAAAGGAAACAATCATTAAAATATACCACCTATAGTTCATCCTATTTTATAATATTATTTGATAAATAAGTATTCCACATTAATTACAAAATAGAAAAATAAATATCGAGAGACTTGAGTATTGTGAAAAAACCATTAAATATCATATAAGAGCATTGTTATAAAGTAAATACCTACTGTATCCCTTAATAACTGAGTTAACAAACCTTTGGCTGTTTGACAGGATACGAATACAGTTTCACTTTTCCAAAATCATCAGCTGTGGCCATTAAGCTGCCATCATGGGATCTGTCACAATTATTAACATCTGTTCCATCTGCACCTTCAGGCCACACTCCAATAGTGCCAAAAGATAGGGTGCAAGTGTGTGTTGCCCATTCAACATCCCTCAATTGAGAGCTTTGTGGAATCTGACGACACAGACTAGCATTCCCTGTAAGAGTAATTTATTCATTTAATTAGAATTGTACCATAAGACTTTTCTCACATTGATAAGATTAGTCTAAGAAGCAGCAATAAATCCGCAAGAACTGGACATTATCGTTTCTGATGAAGGCTAATACTTGGCCTAGTAAGAAAGTTCAGCTTTAAGCATGACTCACTGAATTTTCACTTATTTGCAATAATCAGGATATGAAACATTAGACTACTGTACTGTAACCAACTGAATTAGAAATCACAAAGAAAAAACAAGTTGCACCAAATTTTAGCATGTTTCATCCTGCTTTCAACCATATAATGCTAAAATTCGTACCTTGTTGGTATTTTATCTTTCTCATACAGTATTTATTCAACCAAAGCACTAATCACTAGTTAAATATTTATCAAACTCCAGATTCAAGTATCCATAATGAAAAATCTGGCAGTAGTTGCAACTACTTTATATTTTAGTTATATATAGTGTTCTAAAATGTTTTGAAAGTCACTCCAATTATACTCACAATATAGAACTTCATAATCTCCAGAATTAGTTTGTATGAATTGACTATCTGAAGACCAGTCAAGATGAGTAACATAACTTGAATGACCCTGAAAAGAATAATACACATGATAGAAAAACAATCATATTCATCAAGATGGAAACACCTGCTTAACACAATGCATTACAAAATTATACTCATAAGAAAAGAAGAGATTTTGGTGATGATTCAGTGCCATAGAATTAACCTTGCAAAGAAAAACAATGATTGTAATTTACATTGTGCTACATGTGATGATAAACAATAAATACATGATCAAATTCAGCTCAATCTATCTTCTGAATTCTCTCAGTATTCATTTCAACCAAAACAGACAATACCGGTGAATTGCAGATTAGAAGGCAAAGGAAATAATAACAACATGCAGTGCCACTGATTAACTTGCATTACTGCTACAAAATGAGATCCACCCAAACAAAATGCTCCATTATACCTACCGATGAAGAGTTCACCGATGTACTTCTCTTACGTTTTGCAGCACCCTAAGAGCAGCATGAAAAAAATTTTCCCACATATCTAATCATACAGAATACTTCTACTAATAAAAGTTGAAGGAACTCAACAGGATCTGAATTATTTTTATGGGGTTAAAAATCTTTAGCTAGCTCCCTACACCAAGCATCAAAATTGCATTCATTGCATTAGATAGCTAAATTTAGTTTGGCAAGTATTATGCATAATATACATGAATTATAAAAGGATAGCAGAAAAAAGGATATAGAAAAATATTAATAAGGATGTCTTGAAAAATGTTACCTCTACATTAAAATTCAGGTCTACTTATTTTGAAATTAATGAAAATATTTTTGGTGTGTATGAATATCAATGACAATTTTTGATATTCATGAAAAACAAAATATTATGTTAAAAGACACATGGTATCTTTAAACAAACATGGAAGTAATAATAATAATCAAAAAGTATTAAATTACTAAAGTCCAGAAAACATAAAGCATAAAATACCCAAAATATTTAAAAACTAAAATAATAAAGTTTGGTCATTCTTCTATCGGATTTAGCTATGCATCTGTCAAAATGAATTGTTAAATAATTATTTTTATCTCTCATTAAAAAGAGAGAAATTACAGTAACTAATAGGTTCAAGAAAAACTCATGTTAATTACTTGACATAAAAGGAAATAATTAATTGTATGCAATATGAAAAATTATCAGTAAAAAACATGCCTAGGGATACTACGATACCCTAAGCAAGTCACAGAAGGTTATGCAGGCATAAGAGCTAATGAATAGATGCATTCAATAGGTAAATCTAATGCTGATAAATTTAGGGAACTACTTTAATGAGATTTAATGGTCTCCGTGAAATAATTACATTCTGGAAAAACATATGGTTCTTTTAATTCATATCCGTTTATAAAGAAATAATATCTTACCGTACACCGGCCAACACGGCTGTATTTTCTGAATTCATCACTGACTTCATAAATATATAAATTGTTATCTCTTGATCCTAGTGCCAAAAGACTTCCATCAGGTGAGAACTTCAATACCTATGAATAGAATAAATTAAGATGTGAGTTTTTATTTACAATCTATTCAAAAATTATCTACAGAAACATTTTGACACAAATAAAAATAAAATATTTAGTTTTTAATTATCTTCTTCAATTCAGTAAAATATATTATCTTTATCATAAGTTGCTACATTAATATTAGCTAAAACATCCTCCACAGTTTTAGATTTAAGGAGATTTAAACTTTGACAGCAGTTTGTGCCTACCCTCAGACCAAAATTGGAAACAAGTAAAATAAATGAATCAACCAGCCTTCTAGGAATAACCTATGCACATTTCAATCGCAATGTTATCATCTTCAGAGGAAGAAGAATACTCCAACTCTGCCACAGCCAGTTAAAAGTAAAAATCTTTTCCAAAGTCAACCTACTTTTGAAGTACAATACAATAGCTAATTATTACAATAACTAACATTATAATAATTACTTATTATTTATTATCACAATATTATTATTGCTAAATAACTAATTATTATTGTAGAAGGCTATTACAATTTTCAAGTACTAACAGGTATTGCCTCAACGGGACCATTTTCAGGATCAATAAGACCATTTCATCCCAACCAGAGCAAGCCACCCATTCCTCCAATGCAATGCATTTGCAATTTCTAAAATTATGACTTTCTATTTCACATAAATAGTAAAATTTTAGACTAAGGAAATGCTAGTGCAATCTTTCCCCTGAAAATTTTAAACAGTAACCTCTGTTAATCACCGAGCTCCTTAACATGGATTTTGATTAGCACCTAGCAGCTGTTTCATATATAAAACAATCACCAATTTGGTATAGTATTGTATATAGTATTACTTCGAACATGACCACACCACAATGTGGATTGGCCACAGGTTGGTAGTCTTTGAGCTTGACCAATGTAATCAATGCAAAAGCCTTGATAAATCTGAGATAGATGAACTGAGCTTGAATATCACCATATAAAATTTTACTAACATGATTGTCTGATGCTACTTTAATACACCTCATACTCCCTGAATTCCTTGTCACATCCAGAATTCATAAAATAATCCCATGATAGCATGAAAAATTACTATCTAAACTAAGCTATTCTACTATATATGCTGACCTGTATTGGCTCATCACCATCAGTATGCTCAGAGTAAATTTCTTTTGTCTCAGCATCAAGAACCATCCACTTTCCTGTTGTTGCTCCAATGATGATCACACTACCATCATTAGAAAATGCAGCAGATTGGATTTTATCCTATAAAGCAGTAAAAACCACACATTAAATAAAACATTAGTTTAAAGCCAACATTTTTCTGATTGATAACAAAATTATTTATAAAAGATCAAAATACATAAATACTAAATCAATACTAAAACTAGTGATTATAATCAATGTTAACTTTGTTGAAATTTAACAACACTATTTTCACACCATGTACTGTTAACAACATGTAACTCACATATGTACTTTTTAATGCATTTAAATGAAATTGTTTCAATGACTGCTTAAATTCTAAGCTACGGAAGCTCTTCGAATGCCTTCATTTACTACATGGATTCATATAACACTGACTAAGTGAAGACATACAGGAATAAATCTTAAACTGCATTACCCCGTGAGAGAAAGTCATGTCTACATTTTTATGGCAAACATCGTACTATTCAAGAGTGGAGAAGCTATAATACTTTATTACATTTCATTTATAACAGCCACCTTTCATCATTTAACTAATAATTGAACAATGATTATCATGCTGTTACCATAACCATAAATCATGGCTAAACCATAGATGTTAAAACTGTGCTGAAGAAAACTTGATGATTTAGACAACTGAAGTCTACAAAATACTATATTTACATTCATCCTGAAGTTTGTGTGTGTATACTACTCTTAATTGAAACTTAAATGAATAAATAAGAGCTTGTTCATTGTAATATGAATTGATACATTTGCATACTGAGATGTCTAAAAATAATGAATCAGAGCTCTAGTTCTTTCATATTAAATTTAATTTTTTACTAACTTTTCCTTCTTAACCCTTTTGCGACGGCAGTATTCTTGTAGAATCGTATCCATATTCCGAAGCTTTTGCAGAAAAAATATCTCTCGGACATAAAGCCCTCCTGAACCTCTGCTGATGCTAGTTACCCTTTTGGGCCCTTCACAGCGGGTCTCAGGGGAGATTTATGGCCCCTAACACAGCATGTGGCTTAGCATAACTAAATGCCGTTGCAGTTATTTAGCTAAAGAATCATTTGTTGCACACATGTCCAATATCTCATTCGTGATGAAAATCTTGTGCTTTACTGATGACGTACAACTTTTAATCGAAATTCTACTGTTGATATTAACATATTTAGCAATCTACCATAATGATATTGAAATATCTACTATTTTCTTTAAATACTTTAATATTAATGCTAAAATTTTGTTTAAAAGTTTTAAATTACAAGCGAAATATGAGATTCTCAACGCCAATGATACATTGACTGAAAGAGCAACAAATCATTCTTTAGCAAAACAACTGCAATAACATTTATTCAAACATGGCCCCATGCTGTGAAATGGGATGTGCATCAGCCCCATGACCAATGCTGTTGCCCAGAGAAGGGTAAGGAAAACCGCAATTACAAAAACGTCTGTCGTGTATACACAACAAAAGGAGCAAAAGGGTTCAAAATTATGTTGTGTGTTACATGCTGTTGTATTGTATACACTGACAAATATGATATATTAAGAATATGATTTGAAGAAAAATATACAAAGTACAAAAGTTAGACAAATAATTGTACTCACACTTAGTTCCTTACTCCAAACTACATCATGGGCTTGAGAATCCCAAAGATGAATTAACTTGTCATGACCACCAGTCAAAAACTGTGGCAAAGAAGGATGGACTGCCAAGGCCCAAAGTTCATCAGTGTGGCCCACCATCATTGTTCGAAGGCCTAAATCAAGACTTCCTCCAGCAATACAGTTCTTTGTGGTGCCAACAATTAACTGACCACCTCTTCCTTCTGAGACTGCCCGAACACCTCCAACTGATTCTGGCAGCTGTATCAAGATAAATTATTAAAATCAAAACAAATACTCTCATTGGTTGAGATGATATACTTTGGATGGATGAATTGTCTAATATTGAAATCTCTAAGAGGCAAAAGAAATTATTCCAGCAATACTTGAAATTTTGCATTGCATAATAAAGTGGACACCAAGGAAGACCATTAGTGTTTTTCCACCTTGAAAAAGTTTTAAAACATTCTTTGCAAATTTCTTTGATGATAAATATCTATTACTAATTTCATCAAAATATACAGTACCCTTTATTCCAAAAGATTAAACAAAAATATTAATTTCTAATAATTTTTAACAACAAGTTTTGATAACATTATCCATAGATTTATGAGAAAAAAGGGAATTTACCAAAGAGACTTTCATAACTCCCTATCAATAACATTGGAAAAGAGGTTAAGTTTTAATAACATTATATTACTATGCCGATGATAGTATCAGTATACTGATGAATATGAAATTGACAATATATACGGAAAGAAGAACTCTAGAAATGGATTAAATTTTTTTTAATAAAATCAGATTCTTGGCTAAAATATTGACCTATACATATAGAGAATGAAATTACACTAACAAAAGTGTTAGTAACAACTTATGGATCCACCTTATGATCATTGAAATAAAAATCAACCATTTAAAAATAAACCTGTAAACAATGCCACGAATCAAAGATTTTAATCTGTACACTTAATATTTAAAAAAATACCTTTCTAACCCTAGGTAGAACAGATATATAGGGTGACAAGAAAGGCTAGGTAGATTCAGCATATTCTTCAATCTTATTACAGCACCTCACCATATGAAACTTATGTTAGGTAATTTAATGAATTTGCAAATACATAAGATTTTATATCCGATTAGATTTAAATAATAATGGATCTGTTGGATTTTAGGGCTGACCAAGAATGATAAATGTAAATATTGTATTTCCTGATTCCTTTATTTTATATATTACCTGAGATTCCATTCCAGTTTTGTTATACTCAGAATCTAATTCTACCAATCGGCCATCTTTGCCTCCACCAGTGATTACATTGCCTTCTTTGAGAACTGTTATTGAGAATATGGAACCTTCATGTACTCCACGAACAAATTTTGCAACAGTGTTGGTACCTGAAAATCAAATTATATTTAAGGTATGTTTTGATAAAGCTTCATTATTCAACCATATTTTCTAATTTACTATCACTTATGGCTGAGGACACAAACATTTATGCAAGTATCTATTCCACTTAAATTATCTATAACCAATTTAAAGAGCTTCAATTCTAATTTTCAACTTTAGCTGGAATTAACTTCAAAGGAAAACCAGCACAAAGGCAAAGCAATGCTTCATGTTCAAGAGTCAAGAACTGATTTGTCTGAACTTATCAAATACTGTACTACTAATTAATTTGTTTAAAGTGACCTTAACTTTGAATTTGTATGAACTTGTTAACTTAGAAACAATAAAAGTCCAAAAAATATATCTTTTCCACCTAAATTGCAAAATTCTCCAGCAAAATGGCACCAGATCACAAGTGACATCTCTCTCTTCAACCTAGATTCGTGAACTTGCAATGATCACCCATCTCATCACTCCATTACTTAATTCAAAACAAAATAGTCTCTTCTCCCTGTGTAACATTAACTGATGTAGCATGACATCCTTTATGACCCTTATGTCTTCTAAATATTAGAAGTCTTTTAGATTTTGGTCTAACAGCCAAATGTCATAGCCTCCCCTTGATTTTCACTTCCCTCCCTCTGACCCCACATTTTAAGTCTTCAAGTGTCTCTGGAATTGACAATTAAATTTTAAAAATTAATTGAAAAGTTGACAACACTCACCACGTCCCCAAACTATGATATTGCCATTGGAGTCACCAGAAATAACATCACCGGACTGAGAGAAAGCAAGACAAGTAACATACTTGGGCTTATCTCTATTTTCAAATATGCCCATTCTCTTGCTTAAAGCACATCCCCCCTCTAGATTCCAAAAGGCAATATGAGACTTCCCACAAGTCACAACACATGTTCGTTCCATTGGATGGAATTCAGCAGCAACAACAGTATCCACAGAGCACTAAAAAAATTAATATTAAACATAAACAGGGTGAACAAAAACAATGATAAGAGGCTATTGCCTCAATTCTATATACATTAATTTAATAATTCAAAGGAGAAAATTCATCAAACTGATATTAATGACAAGAGCTAAAATAATAATACCAAAGTTTTACTCAATATTAATCAAACAATCAAAATAAATATTTAATTATAGCTTAAAAACAAGAGAAAATTGAAAAATATTTCCAATGTACATAATTCATAATGAAATATCAGTAACTATAAATATCTCACCTTAGTTTCAGTGATTTTTTGGCCTCTCTCTCCTTTCTGCCAGTCCCAAATTGAGATGTTATGGTCTGGAGCTTCATCAACAGCACAAAGAAGAGTACCACCATCCTGTAAAAGGTTAATGAAAGTTTAAAACCAACATCGCAAAAGAGGGAGTTTTTAAACTACGCACAACTTTGTGAAATATTTAAAGATGTGAATTCTTAACAATATCAAACTACTTACAGCTTTAGAAAAAGAAAGACAGCAAATTGACCTCTCAAACTCTCCAATTCCAATCACATGGAGAGTGGATAAGCTTACAGAGTTCCAAATTCGTACATGAGGCTAGAAAGATAACATGGAAATATGGAATGAGAATACAAACAGGAGAAATAATTTAATTTCGTCAATAGAGATAAACATTTAAGAATGAAAATTTTCAATCATAATAATTGTTTTATCCAAACAAAGTGAATATATTTTGATAGAATTTGATTAGGTGAATGATATTTAAGATTTTGTCTGTCCTGAAATGTACCAAAAAGCCATAACTTTTAAATTATTGGAGAACTAATGAAACTTTGATTTAAAATAGAAGAAAATATATCTGCAGATCACAAAAAACATGGAATGAATTTTTTCTCTCTTTCAAAATGAAAACTTATGTTTATAAATATTTTCTCTGCAAATTTGATTAAGAATTACAAAAATTAAACAAGATAGATAGGCATTGAATATTTAAATACCATCTATGCAAGCTGAAAAAAGCAAATTTTAGATCAATTCAAATATAACAGAGATTTGAAACTAAACACCCACTTATTGAATAATAACAAGGGCACACTGAATATCTGCAAACATTATGATTTATGGTACCCTATTCCCTTCACAAAATGAAACTGATATCCCATTTATTTGGATTGAAATTATTTCAATTTCAACACATAGCTAAAAAATACATACCAAATTACAGTGACATGCATTAAAGCTGACAGAAACATAAGATGATGTAAATAACAGTTTTACAAATTTAGAACATAGTGAATCATGCAAATTTCAAAATCAAATAAAGACTCCTTGTAGATGGCCACAGAAGAGATTTAATTTCAGCGACAATGCCTTGATATAACCTAGGACACCAAGAGAGATATTGCACATAAAAGAGATAAACATTGACTGATACAGTAAAATTTGAAAGCAGTAAACTGATAATATAGAACTATATTTTACAGCAATAACAATGAATACCAGTAGTGGTAATATAATGGTAAATTAAACTTTTATTAACACGAAATCTTTTCTATCCAATTTCATCAAAAGATTACTCCCTCAAAATACACTAGATATCATATTTAATTATTTAAAATAGTTTCTTTAAAAATATGCTGTGGAGCAAATTTTAAAATTCACCTTAATAAGTTAAGTAACACTAATCTATTCCCTTCCAATATTTCATATTAAATAATGATCTAATAGATAATTCAGAAATTTAACACATGAATCAATTTTTCTGGATGTTTAGATAACTGAAATTAATTGATTTCAGGGATGCAGTTAGATTTTCGTTGTTTATAGGTGCATTATAATCATTTAATAATTTACAATAAAGGAAATAACTTTTTAAATATGGCTAGTCTAAATATATTTAACACTCCTGAGTACTTCTGTAGGCCCAATTATATAAAATTAAAACAAGGTCAACAAATGAATAACATAGAATTCATTTAAATTAAACAAATCATTGAAATGAATGCTGTTCAATCTCTCATATTTTTTGAGCCAATGAGAGTTCACAACTTACCTTTTTAGCACATTGATGACTTAGTGACATTGAAAATAAGTGGGATATAGAAGTGTATATACTTTTAAATATGTTCCTGGATGTAAATCAATGAGTAGTGAAATGGATTAATGTCTTTCTTTATAGTTTTCTATTTGAATTTGTCATTTTTCTTCTAATTTCTATCGTCAATTAAGTTTTAACAAGGATGTAAAATGTAACAATGTAAAATGCATTTAATGTTCTAATTTTGATAAACATATTAGATTTATCTGGATTACAACTAACTCTTGGAATTACATAATTAGGTTATTTGAGAGTAAAAATGTAACAATTATGATATTAGAGCCACAGTTTTTCCTCCAACACTAATTACCAGAAAATTCTACTACAACAACAACTTAAGAATACTAAAACTTCCATCAATTAAAATCATTCAAGCATTAAAACTAACTGACTACCACATACTCCTTAGAAAGATATCCATTTGTATATCCATCTAATGTAATCAATTTATCATTTTCATTTTTAAAAGGTTAAAAAATACCTATAGAAATGACAACTAGCAAAAAATCTTAACTAGATTATCATAAATTTTCCAAATTTTACTGTACCCAATACATACACAAAACTGCAACCACAAAAAATCACAAACAAAGAATAATATATGTATCATGCCCATAGAAGCATAGACTTCTTCATTTGCCATAAGCATCTTACTCTGGAAGGGTTGGGAATAAAAGTGAGAAAGATGAAGCAGAAAAATTACACACTAACCCCAGAATAGAATCAGACAAATAGCACTGATACTCCATACTTTACAATGAAAATAGAAAACACCAATTTGAAAGTAAAAAACAATAAATTCCTCCAATAAGAAAGACTTAAGCATTCAGAGAAAGACACCATCTCTATAAAACCATCAAAAAAGAACCAAATAAAGAGTCCTAATCAAGATACCAAAATAAAGACAAAGAGTATTCTGTAAGAGATGAAGTTACATGAGAAAGAGAGAATGTATAATGCTCTGGAAGTAATTATGAGAAAGTGTTATGAAAGTGACACATTGAATACACAGATTCAGCTTTGGTGACACGACATACCCACTGATCAGCTTCAGGTGCAGTTCTATCTGGTGGAGGGTTGAATTTCCATGACTACAGTGTGACAACAGATGCAACCAATTAAAAAAATGGAAACAGTGAAGAACAAACTGTGACTGTGAACACATTACATACAAACACCAAATATTTAAATGTCTGAGAAAAAAAATATACTCATCAATTTGTATGATAAGTAGAGCAGTTCAATGTAATGTGAATGATATTTTGTTTTACCTGACTTTTGTAATGAAATTCATGTCTGTTCAAAGCATATGATGTGATATATAATTTGAGTAAATGTGAAATGTACCTTTAATGTGTAATAGCCTAAATATTCTACGTAAATTAAGCACCAAGCAAAGTAATGCACGTTTATCTATATTTATTTGACCACAAATGAAACAATGAATATTTGGAAAGTGAGCTAAACTTGATTCTAGAAAGAAAAGATTAGAAATAAGAAGCTTTATCAACAACCTACCCTTCCTTCTCTTCGATCATGGCCTGCAGCTTGACCAGTAGCTATCAGCAGACGATTGGGGTGAATTGCTAGACTAATAGTTAAAAGAAATATAAATTTCAATACAGTGACCTAATGTTGAATTTACATTAACCAACTTCTAAAACAAAACATGCAGATACAACAGATACACATTTTTCTAATAAATTCTGTGGTTAAGAAAATGTACGAAGCCATTTGTTTCAAAACATTTTTGGAAATGTAATAATGGATCATACATTTAAACTGCAGATAATAAATTGGATGAATTTAAAAATCTTTGACTTTATTCATATTTCTTATACCTATGGTTCTCTTCTTCATTTAAATAAGATGAATCTTAAAATCACATTTCAAAATTAAAATATTATCTCATACAATTTCTAAAGATGAAAATCAAATAAATTTATTTATATAAAAGAAATGTTTTGAAAATAATAAGTGCTCTTGGAAGACAGCCTTAAATTAATATTTTATTACATTGGATAGACATTTGATTACAGATATATGAATTTTTGATCAACCACTAGATCTGGGATACTCAACCTGGTGTCCGAAGGGACCTTGCACAGTGCCCACCAAGCTTCGGTAAAAAGATTCTTTTTATTTGCTACAATAGTATTTCTTGGGAATGCACTAGCAGGGATAGAGTGGAGGTTTGGAAGGGGTGGGGGTGCCCGCTTCGCTTTCTGAAACGCCCTTGGGTGCCCCGGCACCCAAAAAGGTTGAGTACCCCAGCACTAGATCATATTTTCATTAAAAACTTGTTAGCACTCTAAAAGGAACATTATTTGGCTGAATTTCAATTACAGTCAATGAATTATGAGGATAATGTAATTAATCTAAGTTTTTTTTAATTTAAAATAAGCCATATCTATTCTTACCATTTTACATCATCGGTATGACCCAAATAATGGCGCTGAGCTTGCTCCTCAAAGTTATGAAGCACAACAGCTGCAGCCACAAAGTAAACAACTTCTCCTGTAGGGAGTAAGTGAACATTGGAACGGCAATCTCTTCCTCTGTACCCATATCTAAATGTGTCTGTCAAGGGAAGATCAATACAATTGGAAATACAGACTAAGATAACAGATAAAGGACCTCTAAATTGAGTAAAAGGTAATGGTTGGTTAATAAAGTCATTCTTAGTAAGAGAACTAAAAATAACCAAATCTACTGAAAAACAAAATAATTTCACACTGAATGGTATGTCTATTCTGAAATTAACTATGCGTTTACCAGAGCATGTGAATACCAGAAACCTAGAGAAGTTAATTTGTTTTCTCCTTTAGATAAATATTTCAGATTAACAGAAAAAATTGAAAACATTCATGACATCACATTCTGAATAATAATCACAGATTAAATGAAACCCTCACTACTCAAATGACATCGAAAAACCAATTCCAACTTTTCAAATTTTTTCTTATTCTATAATTTTCGACATCGATATGATTTTAATTGGTAAGATAATAGCCATTTGGTAGCCAAATTTCAATCATCGAAAATGGAATATAAATAGATAAACGATAAAAGTAGATGCCGTAGCGAAGGCTAAATATAATTGAATACACTTAAAATAAATCGACCGAGCCAACTGATACTTATAATGGTAACAAAAGTAAAAACTTCAGAACCATCAAAGAAAAACTTACAAATTCAAACGTATTTCGCTCTCAATGGAAGCATCTTCAGAGAATGGACGACAAAATACTTGAGTTCCTACACTTTTAAAACATAATTTTTCCTCTCTTTCAGCGTCAATACTCTTGGGAACCAAAATCCAACATTCTTGGATAGAATAAGAGTGATCACCTCAACTTAAAAGTCCTTGTGCCATTTCCTCATTTTTATGATACCCCGCAACGTAACATTTTTTTTCATTCTCGGTATCAAAATCTCGAATTCATGGTCGGAAGAACGAATTATAATGAGGGTTAGCCAGGTTCGGCCATAAAATGTTTTACACAATACTTGATGAGCTTATCATGGATGCCCCTCCTTCCCTCGAATGGCGATCCCCATCCGATAGTCTAACCTCGCAGCAGCGGTTCTTTGAACATGTTGATTACTTCATCGTCACGCCGATGGTATTTTCCTCGGTCGTGGCGCTTACTCAGCGTCCCGGTTCACGGAGTGGTTTAACGGGGTTCGAACCTAGTCTAGGTGCGGCTGCGTTACTCCTAAATTAGTCATCAACCGTGGTACCAAGCTTTCTAAAACACCTGTTATGGTAGTGTATATCTTTTCAAATAGTATTCCATTAAAGCTAGTGTTCCAAATTACATAAAAATATATTTCTGGAACATTAAAATTTGAGTTTTATCTTCGGCTATGATCATTTTGAGCTTTCTCATCGATTAAGATTCTGCGATTCCCAAAATCACTCCCTTCCGAAGAACTAGTAGCAACTAATACTTTAAGTAATCACTTTTACGGCATTAGCAAATAAAACTTCCAGAATAGATGCAATTGATACTTCAATGGGGTTGTAGTTCTTCAAAATGTATAGAAACTATAACATGTTGGCGAAAATTTACGAAACTGCTAAAGATTATATGAATATGAATCTTAGGACCGATAAATTCGTAGATGAGCTCCCGGGGCTATTTACTATTAAAATAACCTCTTCTTTTTAGGTGGCATCCATTTCAATTGCGCATAAATCGGCTATTATTTAGTTGTAATTAAACAATGTCCAGCTAAAATAAGGTAAAATGCGTAAAAGCGTAAGGCGTTCCCTCGAAGGAAAGATTTCATTTCCAATTATAACACCCCTCTTGCATTCCGGAATAATTTTCCCCTGCCAAAGGCGGCTTGCAGGGTATTTACATAGATATTTAATCTATTTCACCATAATCGGCACATTTTTTAATTCGAAGAGACGTCTTTAACAAGGATTTCTTTAAAATTGATTTTTTGAGAAATTCCTATAAAGTAATCTCCCTGCTTCGACAAAATCTAATAGATGCAGACGTAAAGTATTCGGTAAATAGCATACATTGCGTGATGATTAGACGTTTTATTATTTCCAAGGCAAAAATGAGAGAAAACCAAGAAACTAATACTGAATTGACCGAAATTTACAGTTTCTATCTCAGAAGGAAATCCATGACGAAGGGGCTTCTTAATAACGATTCACGTCCGTCATGTTTCAGAAAAATACTAGCCTTACAAATAAATAAAGTTATCTCAAACTTTTTTACCGAATTGTCTCGAACATGACTTCTCTGAGCTAAATACTACTAATTACGTAAGCCGACGGAATTCGCTGCGAAATATTTCACGCTGCAGACCCAGTCTCCCGCATAATGGTTCCGCTTCGCCTGCAACTAAGGACGCCTAGTCACCTTCCTACGATTAAAATACCACGGATGGCAGGCTTCCTTTGTAACTGTTTCCACAAGTGAGAGGAATAATATTTTATTTTACTCACATAAAACTGTGAATAAATTATCCCACCATACAACCCTTCATTTTGTGCTGCAACAGGAGACAAAAACTGGTAAATAAACGATGACGTAAGCGCCGCCATATAATTTTACAGCTTGATGAAAAAAGGATACACCCATTCCAGTTTGAGTTTCGACTGAGGTGCAGTCGCTACTTTGCTGATGTCATAGCCTTCGAGGTCCGAGGGGGCGTACAGGATGACGGGCCTTCCTCGAAGGAACATCCGGACGTATCCCTCCTCCTCGTTGTAAGTGGCATCCCTGGTGCTGCGGAAATTAAAGAAACATCAATTAGTAGATTGCGATTCGCGATTAAGTCCAAGGCTGCGGTACGGAAAAGTCCAAGGAGGAAGAATGACCTACGTATTTGGATAGAAGAAAAGAATGAGGAAAACAAAAAGATTGTGCGAAGAAAGATCAGCGCAAAATTCATAAGATAGTGGGAAGAGTAAAAAAATTCCCTGCGCTTCTTGGCTGCGAATATTAAGCTGACATACGCGATTAGTCTAAAAACTGCTGCAATAAAAGATAAACATCTTCTGACATTATACTCAAGTAATAGCAAAACACTGTACTTTCAATTAAATAATAACTAGTTACACCAAAAGCTCCTTTTATTTTAACAGATAAAATTACAAAATAACATCAGCTTACCAATGACGATATTCTCAAAAAATTATAACGTCAGAAACCAGATTAGAAAATATGGAAATCAGAAAATGGCGAAAGATAGATAACCGTCGAGTTTGGAGCATTCTGGGAGTAACTGATGCGGTCCGAAATCGATAAATGGAAAATAAACTAAATTCAGAATTGCTAATGCCTTGACACATTGATATTGTACAATACAATAAATGCGAATTAACTTAAACTGCGAAGTGCATTCTGCACTGTAATTATTCTCCTGAAGAGTAATGATGATGCCTTGGAACAATCAAGTCATCAAAATATTTCTTCCGCTACCTAAGATAATCGGCAAACATAACAGCTTCGAATACAGATAATAAACTGGTTTCTATGCGAAAGTTAATCAACATTTTTAACACGAATAACATGGGAGTACTAATGTAAGAATAAAAGGAGCTATCTCTGCGGAGAATATACGGAATACTAGATTCACGAGATATTTAATCGCAATATTTTTTCAGAATGTACCTGAGTTCTGTCCACGAATGGAATTTTTATCCCAATCGCTATTACAGGAGTTCGGAAGAACACAATTTTCATGGTAATTAAATACCTTGTAACGATATCGAAGCGTTACCTAAACTTCACGGCATTTCTGCAGCTGTGACCTGCGTACCGTAAACATTCAAGGGCTTCGCTGCACGCCGATTAGATAATGTATTAGTCGCCGCGGCTGACAATAGCTATGACGAAGTAAGGCCGACGCTGCACGTAACGTCCTCTCCATTCACAGTCGATGCCAATTCGGAAAGAATTCACGCAACACATACCCAACACTTTGTGAATGCTTTGTGCTAATACCAACGTCACCAATAAAGGGTCTGGTTCCGGTCTCTATGTATGAATCACTTCTCGTAGTTTTGCAGCGTGATACAACCCCGTGACAGGATTAATTAAATATTACTAGATCGAAAGCTATTCAGCGGTTACACAGAGAAAGATACGAGAGAAAACCGTGAAAAACGAAAGTGAAAAGACGTCGAGAGATGAGAACCCGGAAGTGGGAAACATTTACAGAGGACTTTACTACGATTTTCCATCCCAACTACGCAATCTTTTGAAACAGAAAAAGCTGGGACCCTTCCTACGGAGAACTTCTACTCGGGAAGAACCCAAAGCTCAGGAGGCACTGACCTCATAGCGCTAGCGCAAGAATTCCTCGAGTCGGACGGTCTGCACGCGAAGGCGAGTCGCGAGATACTAAATTTGAAAAAACCTACGGTGAATCCATCGTCGCGGGCACTTCCTTCCCGTAAACAGCAACCGGAAGATGATCAGTAGTGCGTCTGCGCCGTTTTCAGGAGAGATGCAGCCAACTGGAGCGTTGCAGAGAGGGAGAAAGAGATAAGGGACCAAAAGAACAAGGCTTCCGAGCCGCTAACGGCGAAGGTCTGCAGTAACGCGTCGAAAGAGGTCGGGCTGGCAGCGTCGCGCCTCTTCCACACCCCTCTCCCTTCTCGACTCCCACTCCTCTTCTCCCTCGCCGACACGTAAACCCCTCTTCCTCCTTTCCTCACCACAACCATCAGACCATTGGAAAGATTTCCTCCTCTCGCAAGGTCAAACGAAGCAGTTCTCTAGCGTTCGGCGTCCGCTCCAATGCACATAACCCTTTCAACGAGAGGCCCGTCTCAAACGTTGGCATCCAAAGGAGTCTTTAAATGGCGGAGAAAAACTCGGTCTGTGATTGTTTACACAGTGCACGAGGGTCGGCGAAGATGAAAGTGTTTAGGGATTCTCTTTGTTATGGCTTCCTAAAGAACTACGATGCCACAGACAACATCAACTAAACACTCTGTTGATCAATATCTCTGATTAATGAGTTATCCGGACGCAATAATTTGAAATTGATTTGTATCTTAACTGTATTCATAAATATATAAGTTTTAACGAGAAGTTTAAATTAATACTGTAGATACGAGGAAATAAAGTTTAGAATCGAAGAAATACTGATTTTACAGCCAAAGAGCAAAGTTAGAATAACAGAAATAAAATTTATCAGAGATGAATTTCAGGAACTAAGAAGATAAAAATTATTAAATGTACTTCGACATGACAGACTAATTAAGCGAAAAATAAACATTTTAATCGACGGAAAAGCGTTTTCACGATCGTCAGATGAGCAAAAAATAAAATTCCGCAAACATGAGATATATAAAAAAAATAAAAATTCCTCAAACTTAAATTTAAATTTTTAATTAAGATAAAGATAAGCTTTAACGTAACATTTTTCATTTTTGAAACACCGCTAATTATTTCAGGTTACCGAGAATTCTGTTCGAAAATTTGTGGACCACAAGAAAATGTTCCAATGATCTAACAAAACCATATGAAAATAATTTTTCCACTCCAGTTATCGGTTAATTGGGTTCTGTGAACCGGCGAACGAACTTTTGCAAATGAGAAAAATGATATAGCTAACAGGAAGGTAGGAGGTACCTTAATTGAAATGCATGGAAGACCTACCAGTTGAGACTTAGAGGATGTAACGGTGCCTTTATACTTCAGAAATTTGCTCGGATTCCGTGAAATAGAGGCTCGTAGATAAATACATCAAACGCAAAATTATCTGTTATTGAAATTTACGGGATTAAATAAGATTTTAAATTTTATTCTTGAAATAAAAGGAAATCGGCATAAGTAGGAAAGGAAATCTTTTTAATCTGTCTTTCCTTACATAAATTATAAATTTGAGTAGTATCTCCGACCTATATTAAATTTTAAAATGCTTTCTTGTCTGATTGTGAAATGGAAACTAATTGTAAAAAAGAGGTAAAGATAAACACATTTATAAAAACCTTTTCAATAGTGGAGAAATTGACGTTGAAAAAATAGAAGGATTTAAACATCAACCGAACTCTGAAAATTCTAGAAATTAAATAAAAACATACGAAAATGTTTTTGATTCATATCGCACAGGAAATGAACTTGTTTGCCAAACAACACACTTCAAAATGAATGCAACATTATATTACATATAATTATGCATATTGCTAACTTTTTGAATTTTATTGAGCATGTATTTTTATGTTATGCATTGACGTGTAATTTTATGAATAATTTATTTTAACTTCTATTATGGACTATTTACACTATTATGTTTCCTTCACATGTCTTGGCTGTAAGCATCAGGCTCTGCGCTGGATTTCGTATCCCTCTTCTTTGTGGATGCCTTCCGGATGCGAATTCCAATTTTCGTAAGTTTTTTGTTGATTTTTTACATCCACCAACTCCAATAATATTTTCTAAAGGGATCTTTCTCTATGCTTGGAATGCATTAATCATGACGATGAGTCGGATGGAAGAGGAGATATTCAGTCTCAATCCAGCCCGAATAAAGACGCTAGTTATTTATTTACTACTAAGGAATTCGAAGAGAACTTTTCGACCTGAATCTGGCAGCGTAACACATCGACTTATTCATAACTTAGACGAATCCGGAAACGAGGAGAAAGGAAAACTCCTGCTGAGGCCACTCTTTCATTTGTTCCAGACTTCCTCGCCGCCAGAGTAATGTATGGAGTTCGATTTTCGCCGTCGTTTTCGGGCGAGAGGCAATTCATCGTGGCATTCATGGGGCCGCAGATTGGCGGACTAGAGTAAGTGTCAAAATTCCATAGAAGAGAGTGGGAATCGTGCCAAGAGAGGCAGGGACCAAAAGAAATGCCCTTCTTTAACTGGGACGCGCTTATTGATCACGGCTTGCACAATGGAGCGCCACAGATAATGAGCGATGAAATCATGCGGGGTCGGCGGAAACGCGCCCCACCTGAGTGGCTTCCGCTACTCTCAAAGAACATACGAGCATCGGAAGTGCGCCCCGCAGCTCCCTTTTTAAAAGCGCCATACCCTTGCGCCATAAGGTTTCCAGCGCCATTTATCCTATTTGCGGATTGTGGTGCGTCTCGCTTCGCATTTTTTCCATTGCTCATCTCATTATTTACTTGTCAGGTGAGGCTGCATTACGTCAGAGGTGCACAAACTTTATCAAGTCGACGGGCAAGCGCTATAAAAGGACGGCGAATTCGACGCGACGAAGCGTGCATGAAAAGACTTGCACGATCGAGTCGATAAATTTGTCAATGCCGTTATCTACTCGATAAGTATCCGCGATGTTGTAAATATCCGCTCCACCAAATGCCCTTTGACGGACTCTCAGTCGAATAAATAAAGCGTCTTTATTTCTTAAAACTCTCTTCTTTCGTTTATCCCACAATATTCAATTAAGTACAGTTCTGGTCTTCTTTCATCCATCATTCATCAAGACCATCCGCAGAAATCTGAAAATTCCCATTTCAATTCCTTCATTCAACGAAATCTACGTCGATAGATTCCATCCTCACCTTCAGAGCTATCCTCTGTCACTTTTTTCATCCTTAACATTTATAATGAAACCATATTTCAAAGCCTCCGAGATACTTCTCGTCTTTGAGCTATCCAGCTGGCTATCATTTTACATCTTTCCATTGTCGACATGTCGAAAATCGTCGGAAAAACAGGCAATTAATTTTTTCTACTGGTAAATTTCCCCTCAAAATAATGATAAACCTAAAATTATGTGAACATTGCATCTCCCAAGGAAATTAGCGAAAAAAGATTCTCAATCGCTGACAGTCTAGTCAAAACGAATATTTTAAAAACTTGTGATTTCGATTTTTTTAAGAATTTATCTTCAATATTTTAAGGCAGGTCCCAACCGATTAAGTTTTCCTCAGTACAGATGACAGGGTTTTGCATTCTAAGATTTTATAAGTAAAATGATTGGCTTCTCTTACATTAATTATCAAACCTTACGATGAAAGATCGTATTACATATGCATAGTATCCGAAGGACTGAAAATCAAAGAAATGATTTCATCATCAAAGTTACGAAAATAATATTCAAGAGCGAAATTTTGAAAATTAAGCACATTTTATAGCGAAATGAAATTTATCTAGAGAAAGTTTTCCGCCAATGCAAAATTGGTTACGGGTAAATCGGTATGTAAAATTATCTACGCGTAGGATGGTGGATTCTCAACTCACCCACTACATTAATGTAGATACAAACAGCTTTGGAGAAAGAATGAGACATATTAGACAATAGAATTCATTAATAATTCAATAAAAGTTATAAAATGTATTAGAGACTTGAATGTTTTTTGTTGAGAATTTAACACAAAATAAAAGAAATCGGGTGTTTCAGTATTTAGAAGGTCAATGGTAATTTTACGAGCTTCATTTCTTCAATCCCTACCGATGATAACTCAACGTCAGTAACTCTGGGAGAGCATCAAACTGTTACGAAGATTATGGTTTCAAAGGCACTCGCTAGAACCATGCCGCCAGAGACCGGTGTTAAGGGGTTTGTTGACTTACATGAAGACATACTGCTGAGTCGCACCTTTCTGCCGGCCTCTTTACATTATGAACCTGCCTGGTTCGCATAAGACACAAGAACGTCGAGGCACTCTGCCACTCCATTAAAGAAGAAAAACTATCCAAAATGTTGAATATCCAACTTCCAAAACTTTTCGCAGTTAAAATTTCGAAATATGTGGGGCGATAACAACTTGTGAATAAGCTTTCGGTACAAATATTGGCTGTCTGGAAGGCTACCCCCACCAGGCGTTATCTACAAACAGGAAATCTTCATATGCTCTGCGTAATGATGCATACGATTTGCATTAACTATCTTCTATTTTCTGAATACATAGAGCAGAAATATTGTGAGTTTGTTTGTTAGCACGTATGTTTGTGAATCTTAGATTGGAGTCCGCACCGTTGCCCCAATTTGTCAAACTTTGCAAACGCGTCCTCTGAGACCAGAAGGAAGAAATGTTGCATTTTTATTTGCTAATTTTGCTGGGTTAGAAGCGAGATTGGTTAGATAGATTTCCATAAAGAATACTCTTTAGTTCATTTTATCGTTCGCAGTATTTATTTCTTTTGCAAAAGAGAGAATTGAGCGAAGTTAAGACAAGCACCAACAGAGAGGAAATTAAATATTATTTCTTATTTTGGAGGTGGAATATTGTTCTCTGTTATTTATTATTATGTTAAACCATAAGAATTTTGACAAAAGTTACGAACATTTTCTAAAATTTGCAAGTAGTAAGCGACTGCGATTTGCAGTAACGAATCGTAGGGACAAACGTACGATCACTTAGGAAAGTTTCTTAATCAGCTCAAATGATCACATAAATATTCTATTACAATTAGACATTCATGGAATAAAAAAGGGCGAGAAAAATATTATTTACTTTGATACAATTACAATACGAAGAGTAACTATAGCAATAGCAACCTGTCCACTTAAATGGATTGAACATTTAAACACGAACGATTAAAATTAACACCTTAACCCGCCTTTCGAAACAGCGAACTCGATTTCACTTTCAAGGAGATAAAATAACCTAAATTAATACAAACATTAAATCATCAAATCATAACACGCAAGAACTTACTTAAATTATTGTTATTGCATAGGCGAATTATGTCATTGTTAAGCTATTAAAGCGAAAGCTGATAATTGTATCCTTAATTTGCGTTTACAGAAGATAAGTTCGTTATTTTCTAAACCATGACCTTCCGAAATGCAATATCATTAGCAATTTCTCGACACCTAAGTTTTTCACAACTTCAAATTAATCGATAGAATGACCTTCTTAATGAGAAAATATGCCCTATTATGCGCTATTACTAATGTATCAAGGAGTTAAGAAAAGTTCAATAATGAACTCTTACATTTTTTGCTAAACGCGGATATAATCTTGACTTTATAATAGATTATTTTTCTCCCTTGAAAAAAGAGTGACGTTGATAACTCACAATTTTTCTTTTGGACTAGTGTTAGTTAATCTTAAGTTCGAATTTTTAGAAAAATCGCTTATGGTGCTTCCATTATTCAAGTTATCAATTCATAACCTCCAACGGAACAGTGCCGATCAAAGGAAGAAAGCGTTTTCCTCGAACTTTCCGGGAAAAACTTGACAGGTGGCGACCTAGCTATTGCTGGAGGGTCATTTATCCTGTTTATCGTCGAGAATTGGAGCCACTGAAAGGATATTTGAGGAATTCAGCAATAAATCAAAATTTCTGCGTCATTTTGGTGGACGACATTTCACGCGCTTGTGTTTGGGAATTTCGACGTCAAATGAAAGAACATCGCTGGGATGTCTCGTCGCCTCCTCCGCGATGAGATCATCGGCTCTGAATTGAGTCTGAGTGGCCTCTGATGAAAGCAAAGGGAGGAGGGACGCGTGGGATGGCTATATAATTTTCCACTAACCTCACCTCTATGGCGCACTTTACACTGACACTCCTAAACCCGGAAATTCCACACGATATTTTGTGTATATGGCCTACTTTACATATTGCAGGACATTAACGATCCCTTAGTATACTGCTGATGTAACGAAATTAATCTTTTTCTTCCATCATCGTCGATAGTTAAAATAATTTTTTATAGGGGATGGTATTTCATTACCTGTTAGGCACTGAAATACCAACAAGATGAATATGCATTGAGAATTTAAATAATTTCTATTTTGATCACGAAAAGGAAATTCGCTAGAGGTCGCATTTCCACAACTAACTAGTAAACATACGAGATCTCGTACTTAGAGAGATAAATGAGCTGATGGTAGATTTTAATATCTATCAACTTTTCAGTCCTTTTCTCAAAGCCGAAAAAAAATAAAATCCACTTACAGCGCTAACGAAATATGATCAAACATAAATTCATTGTGCGAACTAATCTATTTAATAAATTTTTAATTCCTAGATAAAAAGAGCAATTCGTAGAGCAATGCTGAAGCTTCGAATATCTTCCTCGCTGGACGAATTGTACTCGTAGCTTCTGAAAAGTGCAAAATATGATTTATTTACAAAATTCACAATTTCGACCACAAAATGAGTTGATTGAAATTTATGGACTGATAAGAATTTCGGTGAACTATAAAATAAATTTCTACAGAGCAACCTTTTTACTGAGAGGAGAATGGAATTTAGTCGAATAGCTCGGAATGCAGATACAATAAATCTCGAAAATGCTTCATTTAAATAATCGCTTTACATTTTTAATATAAATAATAGCTTTATCTTTCATAGACTTCAACTCATTTTAACCTTTTCTAATTCTTTTAACGCTTACCAATAAAATATCCTCATGTAATGAATTTCGGCGATGTAGCCAGTAAAAAATCATGCGTCAAACATCAGAACAGCAGAAAATTTTATTGGAGCACCGCAACTCAATGATCTATTCCGCATCTGAAGCATGTCATATTATTTAAATAGTCGAATTAACGAGGGGTACGGTTAAACACTTAGTTATAGAATTCCTGTTGGAATAAAGTTTATCATAGTTTCTGCTAAAAATAGTTCATATACTGGCGTATCATAGTCACTTTGTATCGTACCGGAAATCTTTAAGACCTTGAAAAATGGATGACGTAAAATTGGAAAGTCGGGAGGCGGTCACTGAAGGAAAATCCGAGGACTTAGTCAACTATGACGTACTAGTTCATCTTTAATGATTTATTTAAAATCAATTGAATTTTTCAAAGTAGTTTAGATAGATATAAACCCTTACTTAGTTTAGAACATATAAACCCTTACTTACTTACGATGAAATCCATCACGAGGAAGGTTACATAAATACAATACAGAATAAAAACGTGCGGAAATAATAGCATTTTCTTGTCTAACAAGTAAGAATCGTTTCTGAAACACCGCAAGCCTTTCAGAATGGTTTCAATGCAAGATGTAACAGCTAAGAGCATGAAGGAACTCGAACGTGAACGATGGAGGAACATTGCTTCGGCATTGTTAGCAGTGCGATGGTAATTAGCTGAGGTAATAATTGGGGGTGGGGTTGATTTTCTGGCATCTGCAACAGGTGGGTGGGAGAGAACATTGAGAGACTAGAGTGGGAGTTGGAAAAGAACAGGAATTCTAGCGCATGCGCGGATCGTTTCTTGGTTTTACGTAATTTGTTCACCCTAAAACACATAATTGAACAGAAGAGCGTCATGTCTCCGAGAACTAAAATCAGGTGAAAAGAAATGACGGAATGAATCACGCACCATTACTGACGGCCCTCTGAGTTGACTATCGCTGCAGTTTGAAAAATACACCGACGTCACGGAAAGGATCCTCAGACGAGAATTCCAATATCGAACGGAAAAAAGACAAAATTTGGATGAGAAAATAAGCAGATGTTCTCTTAAAAGTTTCTTGGGGCCCATATGTAACAGAGATTCCAATTTTAGCGCATAGTCTCAAACGATATATCCCGTTTTCCGCATTCTGGCTGACTGTCAATGGGGAGAAAGATTATTAAAGCGAACCAAATTTCAATTTAACCTTAATTAACCTTTCAAATTTCAACAGCATTTCACCTTTTGATTGCCTTCTGGCAAATGGAACATCGATTAGAAGCGAAAGGAAATGATTTTCCATCCATCATATTGCAGGGCATTTGAAAATAGCTGATTAGCTATGGTATTCTAATGAACTGAATTTTCTATTCTGTTCTAATTTAAGCCCTCTAAAAGGATACTATTAAACTGAGAACTGCAAGTACATTTTATATATTCGACTATATTCCTTTCTTTCAATGTTTCCCTTCGACCTTGGGAAAGCTTCACTGCATCTACCCTTATCAGTGTTACTTACAGCATTTAAAAACGACTGCAAACATAAAGTAAGACAAAAAGCAAACATAATGGTCAAATATGACTGTTATTTACGGATGGAAATAAACAGATACTACTCAAACAACCAAGTATAAAATGAATATCTGAGATAAAAATACACATGTAATAACTAATCTTTGAATTATCTGGGCACCTTCCGCCTGCATTATGTTTAAAAATTCCCAGATTTATGATAGGAATAAATCTGATGCTTAAATTAACTACGAACAATTTTTAAGATTAACTTGAAATTTTTAATCTATATCCACTCAACAAATACCTACGCAACTAGAAAATTGCATTTTAAAGACATATCAGTTCCAGAGAACTATTACTAAATAATGATTCTATTAAGTGGTGATTTACAATTGCTGAAGCAAGCTCAGGTAGCAAACATTAAATAAAGGTGGCCAGCATTTAAAATGAATGACAGTCCGCATTCAGCAACATAGATCGCATTTTTCAATACGAGGCGCATATTACGTATATCTGTCAATCCAAATATATTAGTATTAGTAGGGTTACCCTATTCAAATGGCAATAGACCAGAACTTATCGAATTCTGAAGCGGATAAAACCAGGAAAGAAAACCGTGACTTTACTTCTAAACTTAACATGAGTCATAAATGTGTTTTTAAGAGATTAAGTATGTTCAGCATTAAAACTATAAAATATTTGCATTTAAATGATTTTTATCCTCGAAACTTCCGTGCCTAACGATTCCGAACATCCGATTCAACGATTTCTTCCGTCAAACTGGGACAAGAGAAAAACTGACCGGGACCAAACAATGAAAACGGGCTTTCCCGCTCAAAATGGGACGTATGGTAAGTATTTGTGATTTCGATTTTAAGATGGCGTTCCTGGTTTATGTCCACCAAACCGTATTTAATCACATTTTTTTCAAAAGTTAGAGGATTAATCTATTGAAACGGTGGTGATTGGGTGATTCTTGGAAGGTCGGTTAATCCAGGGTTTTCCAATGTTTCCACAACTGGCCACAGAGGACAGGTACGGGCCCCAATAAACACGGCTTTGGAGCGTTTCCTATATCTAATTCATTAACATTAATGTCTTTGAGAGAGATTATCAGCACACCGCAGTGAATAATTTGCTACCTTATCTAGCAGTTCTAAGTTACGAGACAACATTTTATCTGAGATACCTTTCCAGAGTCGAAAGTAAATTATTTTAATTTTTTGATGAAAATTATTTCGCTGCGAATTCATATTTCCAATTATTTATCCTAAAGAAAGAAACATGAGAGCATTAAAAGAATTCGGCAATTTTACCAGATTCCAAAAACGCAGCTTTTATATCGTTGTATCATGGTATCATTTTGTATATAAAAAAATTACACCAACTATGATTTCATTCTAGAATCTCACCGCATTATTTTGCAACGAAAACATAGCGTATGTATCTTATATATATCTACGTGCATACCAAAGTTATCCGGTGGAAGTTAATTTTTCGTTTTCTTAAATAGAAACAAATCTGTAGCAGACTTTTAACAAAACTGTCGTTAGATAAAAATAAAATCTGGTCAAATCAAAAGCTTCATGCAATGCCTGACATGTTAATAAACTGAATACCTATTCAAGCTAATTTATGCGAAGATCTCACGTGCCACCCTAGATACTGAAGGATTTTGCAGAAGAAAACAAAGCCTCGCACAAATAACAAGTCGTGCAACATGATGAAAACATAGCAGTGTCGAAGTGATCCATTTAGGAAGTTTTTTCGTGATCTAATTCAGAGAATACCACTACTATCAACACAAACATATCACCAAAAGGAATCATTTCTTTTTCAGAAGTACTACCTTCCGACCCATTGATCTAATTCATGTATGATCATGTGATGAATGCCATTTCTAAAAGAAAACTAAACTATACATACACCCTTAACGCATGTGGTATTATGAAAACCAAACATTTCCTAAATATCCATGAAAAATACTATGTATTACACTAGCATGCAAATTGTATACTTAAATAATATAGTATATTTAAAATAGCATACCCATGCTTAAGAGATTGGTGGTGCTGTTGTGGTCTCATGTAGAGGTTAAATAAGGATTTTGTAGCTAGTCTAGAAAGGAGAAAAACAACTAATTAAAATGCAAACATTGATGAACATGCAAAAGGAAATTTTCATTTCACAGAGAAGTAAATGATCACAAAGAGCAAGCAAATTCATCGTGTTTATGCGACTAATAAAGGTAAAGTAACTAGCAAGGAAAAGATATATTTTTGGGAGAAAAAAGGGAGGCAGCCCAGAAGATGGAATGTTAATTCACATCCATTGCGATCCTATTTTCAATTTCGGAGGTCTTTTATTTCACGTATTATAATTTATGAAATGAAACATTTATTGAGAATATTTTGGTTGTTCGATTGATATTATTATTTGGTTTTTAATATGTAGTTCAAGGACAATACATCTCAGTATCTTACTCAAATTGAGATAATCTTCTGATGCTCTGTTCTCATTAGCAAAATGTTGTACTTATTCATATCTCACATAAAAGGAACATACTTTCACCTTAAATGGCCGAAATATGTTTCTCAGAAACGGGAAAGGTGTTAATTATACTCCAAATAGTAGACTAAGTTATCTTTTCACCCAAAACTATGTCCTTTCCTTGAGATTAACAAGAAGGGCACATTCTCTCTAAATCTAAGGATGGTGCATCATTCTTGTGGGGTGATTGCAAGCTTCAAATTATGAAACCATAGTTAAATAGTTTGCAATAACAAGTTAGAAGATAAGATTATTTACGCAGAACAGTATTTCACCAAGTTTTACTAAACCATTACCAACTACGCTCATCATTCACTGTAAACTATAGCAGCAACTTGATTTCCAGAGCAGCTCTTCTCTAAAATTATGAATCATTCCTCTTTTAGACTACCAAAAACTATTCCATTCTAGTTCCATCATGCTACAGGTATAGATTACATCATTGAAAAATCCCGTTCTCTTTAGCCATTTGAAATTATTATTGATTGATTGAATCAGCAAGGCCTATGGCTTTGAGGATAACCATGATAATCGTAATTCTTATTTACATTAGGTTTATTTCATGATTTCAAATGTAAAGCATATTTTATACTGAAGTTAATAATCTATATGAGAATTTTTTTCATATCGTAATTCTTATAGCACGACAGGCAAGGGCAGTGCAAGGAAAATGACGAACAAAGAGTGCATGCAAAACATATAAAATGTATATAGCAGTGCTTCTGTAAGAGCAAGCGGCAAAGCTTTGCAGTTTTCATACATCCGGCAAACTCGCGGAGCAAACCAGAAAAATGAATTACCTCGGTACACCTTTTTTCTGTCGAATCATCCTCATGCTTGCCATTGCGACCATTTCTCTCGGCATCAATGCAGAAAAAATAAACGACGTGTTTAGGAAAGATTTATAAGGAGAGAGCGTCAAGACAGACCGACTTCCGTCTCCTTTCTCCAATAAATCCTCCCTGAAGATATCGACCTATCTTATCCTTCTAAAGGGGCGGAAAAAACGGACATGACACGAAACGGAAATACCACCCCTGAAAAAACTTCGGGAGAGGGGAGAAGCCCCAACTTCACCGGAGACTAAATCTCTAAAGAAAATCCGCACTTTCTTAGATCGGTCGGTTTGAAATGAAAAGGGTGCTCTGGAGACGGTCGCAGATCCCGGACGCGTCGCATACCGCGACGGGGAAGCACACCGTCTTCAAACAGAACCAGAAGGAAGAGGAGGGAGGGATCACCAACCTGGTTGCCAGGGAGATGTTGGCGTGGGGGAAATGTTGCTGTATGGCGGCGTGCTGAGCATGGCTGTTCCCATAGTGAGGTGGCGCCATATTCTGGAAGTCTCCGGTGGAACTCCACCTCTTCGAGATGTGGAGGTTGGTGGCAGCTGCCGAATTGGCGGAGGGGGACGCGGGGGGTTGCTGGGATGGACGCGGCGGGGGGTGGTGTTGTTGCCTGGGAGACGGCGACGTCCGTGCCGCCGTGGTGTGCGTCGGAGAGGGCGAAGGCGCCGGTGAGGCGCTCGCAGAGCTCTGCTGGCTGTCGGAGTGCAGGGAGCCCGTGGACTGGTAGCGCACTGCACGCCTGTTGAAGCACGCGGGAGGCGAGGGCAGAGAAGAAAGCGGGAAGAGGTTCCCAAGCGTAGGGAAGATATAGGGAGACGAGCAGAAAGTGAGGTAGATTGGGATTTCCAGAGAGGTTGCAATACGTCGAGTTGGGTCGAGAGAGAAAAAAGAAAAGGGGAGAAATATAAAAAATCAGCATCAAAGCATTGACAGAAGCGATAAAAATACATATAACTTTATATACAGTAAGAAAAACAAATTAACCTTTGATAGAAAAACAAAAAAATTTAATCTATGGAATTCTCGACAAACACTGTAAACAGGCGTTTTAGAAGTAAAAAATACCAGTATGTCAATAAAAACTTCTGAAGAAGCGTAATATTTTAGGAAGACTTTTTCCAAATAAACTTCATTGCCTTTCAATTCAATTTACAACTTCTCTTAGCATATCAGTTGTCATCGAGCATAAATTTTATTTATATTTTTGCTTCAACTGAAATAGTCGAAGGGAGTTGATACAGAGAGTAAGTCTTGTTCATTTTTTCGAGAAAACAACGAACTTCAAGCAATTCAGAACACTGACGTAGAAAGAAAATTAATTTCTCAAACATGAGCTCTTCCCGAATCGTTTCCTTAGTTACCTATTTTTTCTTTGACAAATATTTGTTAACCCAATAAAGGTAAACAACGATTCGATCTCTTCACCTTAAAGTAAACATTTGCTCACGAGACCTTTTATGTCGTTTTAGCATCCAATTCGGTTATAGATTTTTTGGTCCAGTTTGTATAGCAGTGGGAGGGATCTTACTGAAGGACTAGGCCAGATAAATCGATAACTTCTGAAAAATTACCAGTTGAATTAAAGCAATAAAACCATAAAGGACACGATATCATTCCTAAGAATGATTAAAAAATCCAATCTTATACGACTTCCAGTGTGGCTATTGCGTTTATTGTGAAATTAACTTGAGATACAAATCAATGAAAACTTCCGTGAAAGAATAATATATGTATTCGTCCCGTATAGATGTAACTGAGTCTAAACAGGAAATGATTCAATAGAACTGACCTGAGATGAGTTACATGGATACTCCAACTATGATTAATCACAAGTTCTCATTCCGTTCAAACGCTTTGTGGTGCAATAAACTAGCCGTTCCTGCCACCGAAATGAAGAGATAAACTTTACAGCGTCAAAACGGAATAGTTGGAAACTCAAAACAAATTTAGTAATAGCGTGCTCTAGCTATTCTCCGTTGATGTATGGGAATTGCCGAGTGATTGAAGTCTTGTTGGCCTGGAAGGTGAAGTTTTTCACCTATTTTGAACGTTATATCTCAAAGAATAACAGGTAAAGAAATTACTTAAAAAGGAGAGATTTCTGTCACGACTATCAAATTATTTATTAAACCATAATAGCAATAGTCACAAAGATAACAAACGGAGAAAATAACTTCAAAACTGCACTACTACACTTTTACAATAATTAATATAATAATATACCCAAGTGCAGGGTTTTTCAAACCAAGTTCTTCGAAACACTGAGGTTCCATTAAAAGTTATTAAGAATTCTACGAAAACTTGCCAAGATTGATAAGTCTTGATAGATTTTCAATCCTGGAAGAAGTTAAAACATGTTCCGAAATTAGGGACTTAATTTCGTGAGAAGATTGTGGTGTCAAAAAACCCTTGACTCTTAATTAATCTTATCTTACATAAATTAATTATTACTAATATTTACCTACGGAAAAAAAGTATCCTGGGTATTTGTTATCTCAGAATTAATGAATTGTTCTGATCGAGGAAAAGTGAAGGAAACCTTACCCTACAGCATCAAAACTTCACTTGATGAAAAATCGAGACGCATCTCTTTCGCAATTACGAATTTACAAATGATTAGATCAAATCATCAACAAATATAAGCGCTTTTTAAAAAAAAATTAAGAGGAAAGTAGAATAAATTATGAGCATGTAAAATCACAAAGGGTTGTATTAACAGATAAAATGGGTTAAAATTATCGCAATGTTTGTATCTTCTCGCGCATTACAACTATCACTAAAAACTTTTTTACTTATGCATTGAATAGCTAATCATTTCCCTATATAGTAATAAATATATACCTTTAGATATTCATTAAAGTACATTTGCTAGTCGACGAAAACTACCGATAAACACAAAAGAAGAGTTGCTTTATTGAAGAGGTCCTTGCAGAACCGAATGTTTAGTTAAGTTCATAATATGGACATCATACATAAAGGATTTAAATTTGCTGTATTTTGTCTCGTAATTCTTCAGATATTGAGAAATTTTTATTCCTTTTATTCCTATCCAGTGTCGAAGACCAATATTCTCAGTAAACATTATTATGCTGCAGGCCAAGTGCTTACCTTTGCGCGACTCCTGTGGGAGCGTAACTGGAGACGCGTCGCAGAGCATCTCGGGAGTCTGAAGACGTAGGGCGCAGACGAACGGATGGCGACCCAAAGCCGTCTTTACTGGGCGTAGAAGGACTCACGTGGTTGTTGATATGCGGGGAACCAACTGTAAAAGAAGAGGGACGGGAAAACGTGAGATAAAAGATGCAACGGTCTGATTCACCCGACTAGGAGTATTGCTGTATCACAAACAGTCGTATGAAATACACCGAACATGAGTGCAAATTTTCGGCTAACGATGAAATTTTAAACACTTGAACATTTAATGAAGCGTAGCAAAAATGTATAGCGGACGTAGAACACTATTTTCCTGAAGGAATAAAAGGAAATAAGGAGCGAAAGTTAAAGTTCAGTGATGCAGCTCTTGCAGCCAGAGTTAGTAAAGCTTCAAATATCTGTTCAGAAAATGAAAACTAACTGATCCTTAAAAATAATAATGAGATCTTTATGTACATTGGGTATGTCATTAAGTTTGAGCCTGAACAAATAAAGATAATGACTTAGAAAAAACTTTTAAGTACAGGAATCCGCTCTACAAAATTATTCAAAACCCTAATGACTAACTAAAGTTTTAATATTTCTAATGTATGGATTTAGCCACAGAAATCATGGATTTACGGGATGTACGGGATTCGTTCTTACGGGAGTTACTTCATTTAAGCAGCATATCTTCCAAAACTAAGAGATCGTGTAGCATTAATATTCTATATAAAGCTAAGCCGTTGGAATTCGACTGCTAACAGACATCTTAAATTACGAAATATTGAATTTTAAAGAGCAAAAAAATTCTTCTTCAGTTAAGTAAGTTCAATTAAGAGCCGAGTACTACTCAAAAACTTGGAAATTTCAGCGATATTAATTTTGAGGCTGCGAAGACATTATTCGCAAAAATCCTACATGATCTTTAAATGATTAGGCAATGATAAATTTTCCTGTAACCGATTACGCTTACCTATCCAACGTTTTAAAAATTTCTTGATGTCTTAAGAAATAATTGTGTAAATTTCAATGACCTTAATGCTGTGAAAAATTTACTGTTCCTCCTCCAACATTCTTGCTATAGATATCAGTTCTGAATAAAATTTCATACCGTATAATTTCAGGCACAAACTTAGAGTTATATCTTAAGTCTAAAACATATTTCGGCGCTCTTAACAGAGAGTCGCCTTTGGCGATTACTCGATGGAGGGTCACTAATAATATTACCAACAGCAACAAAATATTAACGCGAAATACCTCCATTCAGTTTGAATATGATTCGCATGTTACAATAATTATGAAATAATCATTATTATTATTATATTTCATATAGATCAAATAATCATTATTATTATATATCATATAGAACAAATCTTATACAGTGTGAAAGAATAAAACAGGAGAATAAATGAAGGAGAAACCAGGGTGCCTTCTAGGGTGACCAAGTGTCTCCCAACCAATTTTTGGTGCGGCCACACATATTTTTAAGGAATATTTTCTCAAATTCTTAAATGATAAATGTTACGAATCATTATGAAATCTTTATTGATATTGCATGGATTATTGTTCAATTTCAAGAACCGTAATTTCTTATATCTCGATCACTATACAACAGCGTAACCTAAGAGCCCACAGCAATATAACCAATACAGTCTAAGATGAAAAACATTAAGGGAGCTATGGTAGAGACCCATTTTCATAAAATGAGTTATATATTCTCCTAAAGAAATTTTTTGACAGTTTTCCTTATCAAAGTAATGCTTCCGCTACGAATTTCTCTCTCCCAGCAAATCAAGGCAAGAAGAAGACAACCACAAGGTATCTAAAAATAGTCTCAAAGACCTTTTCCGCAACATTCACTAAACCAGCACCAATAAAAATACATGATTTTTACAGAGGATCAATTTCATAAATTTTATAAGAATTTAGTAGTAATTATAAGGAATAACTTTCTTAGTTTAGCACCAAGTATCTCTATTTTACATTTTTAGGTTTGAAAATCATGCTAAGAGGTGACTCAGTAAACAAGGTCAGGTTAAATAGAACATTACCCCTTTCGCCCTTATCTCTAGATTAAGAATCTTCGCGAACAAACCTTGTCATATGATTCAGATTTCTAAAATTGAACTAGGCGGAAAATGCTTCCTAAAAATATGCTTTTAGGTATAATATAATAATATATAATAATTATTGGAAGTGTGAATTAAAATTTAAAGCTGGTACTCTACTTGTTCCACACTTAAACGAGTATTACAGAAATCAGTTTTATTGCTATTTACCTGTCTGTAGCATAAGCTAGGAGACACATCAAATAAAATTATTAACAATCTAGTATAATGGTCATAAATACCGCTCTATAACAGCTGAGGGGTTTATTTCAATAAAACTTGAGTAAAAGAAGGTATTTTATATCCTAGGTGAAATTAATTTATAAATATAAACTTTTATGCATGAAATTCTTAGCATTAGCAACGTAGAGTATCTGGGACAGAGTAAAAGAAGACGCTATCTACTATGACAAAGAGATTGATAAAAACATGCGTGAGGGATATTCGAAAGCAAATAGAACATGCAAAGGGCGACGGGAAGTGCAGGAGAAAGGGAGACGTCAGAGAAGGGTGGACATTCACCTTTGAAAGTGCATTGCGTGAGTCAACCACGCCCTTGAAGGTGCAATTTGACCTACATCACGAAATTAACGGCTGCACTAGACCGTAATTTCGATTCTGTGAGAAGGAAAAAATACTCCCCCACATAAAGGTGTTAACATGAAGAGCAGTTCCTCTTCTCGAGTCCTCCAGCTGCTTTCTTAGTAACATTCTGACAGAAGCGCTTCTTTATGGTGATCAAATATTTCTTAATGATGTCAAAAGCGCTGAAATTTGGATTCGCGTGTCGTGTCTTTTTCTGAGGAGGGGGCGGATTACAACACGGAACCCATTCATTAGTGGGCGGAAACTGAGTTTTTATTTATCTGCGTTTTATGAATTAAGGTCTTCTTGATAACGCGTCCCTTGACATTATAGAGAGAAATACTGGCAAAACGAGTTAGAAAATATAGACTAGGAGGGAATAAAAGGATAAGCAAGGATGGGAAGGATAAAATATTCAAAATAAAAAATTGAAATGTATCTCTCAAATCACTGAAAATTACTGGTATGTAATTTCACTCATTCATCAAAGTTCTATATTTGTTCTTCGGTATTATTTGCTCTACTCTCGTATCTTAAACTTAAAACAAAACCCATCACAGATTTTTCATTGGAGTTGCATTGAAATGTTTCCTTTGAAATATATATAAATTTCCCAAATTTGGGAAATATAATAAAAAAATGTCAAAAATATAAATCATAATTAAATGCTGGTTTAAAAGAAAACGAAGTTAATTACGCCTAAATCACCCTCCGTTCCGCGTGAATAATTTAGTTTCATGATAATACACGAAATTGAAGTAATTACATCAGACTAATTCTTGCAGCGGAAATCAATCCATCAATCAAAACTTCATTTTGACTTCGAATGAAAGAAGTTGGTCTTATCTTAAAATAGAATTCTGGGTAATCGCTTTCAGTAATAATTAAAAAGTTCAATTTTATGCAAATAAGTCCGGAAGAGAATTGACCTTTCACTTGCGAAAGTGAAGAAACAGCATTTTTCAACGACGCATGAGCGCGACATTGTCACGAACGTTTGGAAAAAAAATTGCGTTGAAATATCGTGCTATATTTTCTCTTGAATACTTATTCTTGCAGAATGCACAAACAGAGGGTGGAATAAACTGCTCAGATTTCCTGGATTCGACCCAATGGCGCACGGATGGAAATCCTTTCATGGCAGAAGTCCATCTCTCCATGAAATAAAGCCTACCTTTAAAAAGAATGGGCACTGCCATGCTACGCAATTACAAATCCTATTCGAGGGTTTCGTGAATTCTACTGGTGAATTTTATCGGGGTCTTTTATCTGATGCTTGCTTCAGATACTTAAAAGTTTTGAGAGCATTTAAGGTCGGGTTCAGTCCTTCGTGCCCTGTGCTTTGGGAGGCAGATCGGTAAAACAGTGAAGCTTGAGGGGCATAAGTTTAACTCTGGCGGGTTTCCGCATCCAAGTTTCCTGTACAATTTATTCGCTGGATATTATTGTAACAACGCCTTAAAAGACAATATATTTTTTTACATAATGTTTCAACCCTTTAACTGCTCCCGTCGTTTATTTACGACTTTGGCATTTTCCTTTGTTTCGTGAAATTAGGTCTTGTTAACATGTACATCTTAGGTAAGCCATAAGAATATGAAACCAAAGAAATAATTTCCTCATCATCTAGACGATAAAAGGTTCAATTATAACAAAAATATCTGCTAATCTAATAAACAAGTTTACAAGTATTATGCATGTGATAGGAAAAATTTCGAAATTTTACGGTCTAAGGGTTAAATAGTTTCGATGAATGTAGTAAGGAACAAGCCACTTCAATACCAGAAAGCGTAAATTTCATTTTGGCAGAATAATTTCCTTAAGAGAAGTCACAATTTTAAAATAGAGTTACTAGATCTGTTTTCAACGGAATCCTAAAGGTACCAGCAACAGTAAACAAGGGTTTCGCGAGAATATCAAGTAGGAACTCAATACCGCCTTTAGAGAAGGAATAACTATGAACCGAATCCATTTTATAAAGAACCATTGCTGCTACTGAATACTGCTAAAGACTATCAATTTTGTTAACAACTCTTATTATGTTTGTACAAATTTGTCAACAATTTTAAACATTTTGGTCAAAATTTAAACAAAATGATTGCTTGTGTTTTCCTTCTTTCTCCCCTTCCTTGGTAGAAATGCCTTCTTTTTCTAGTTGCAAGGGCTCTGTAATAAGATCAAATCAAGCAACGCAGCTCAAAGCATAGGAAATTATTCGAATTGAGTCGAGTGATGAAAAATTTTTCTGTATTAAGGAAATACTAGACGCTAGCAGTGAATGCATGGAGAAAAAGAACAGTAATGAGTGATTCCATTCCGGCGGTTGAGAAGCGCAAGTCTTTAAGAAGTATTCAAGGTTAACTGCCGTTGCCACCCACGAACAGGTCAAGTTCTAGGGCGAGTAAAAAACTCATTTAGAGTCCGAATAAAGCTGATACACGAGTTTCAATCGCTTCCACTCCAACCTCTTTTGCGAGCAACCATAATTTCCAGATTTCCTTCAATATACTTTATGGAGAAGTGTAAAATCATTAAACTAGGTGAGGAGTATAGAAAACGCTGCCCAATGAGATGCAAGTGTGCCAGTTGAAAATTTTGACCCGCACATCCTCTTTTTAATGCAATGGAATGAAAACCGGAAACTAAGATAAGGACTTCCTGTATTTTACTTTCCTTGAAGACGCATTTGCAGTTTTCTTGGACTGAGTGTTGTTGCTGAAATTGCTGTTTCGACTCTTCTATTCTTCTAAATTCTATAATAATTCCTAAGAATCGCACTTCTATATCTCATAAACATAATGTAATCATAATCATCAATAATTTTTGCTGAATCTCACTCATTGTTAATTGCAGTCAGATTTAATGGTAAAACTAAATTAATCGCAAGAAAAGATACACTTTTAATCATTGCACTTATCCTAATAAATGATGTTTAAGGAAGTGATCCTACATTGAATGAAATAAAAGGCTAATATATTGCTTACAGAAGAATGATTCCCTACGACGACGACACTACCATCGCGCACGAAAGGGCATGCATGAAACGTTCGATGCCGTTAAAAATAATAATAGTAATAATTAATAATAAAGAAACTCACACACAAACCAAGTATGGCTACCTCATAGAAATATCAGTAACAAATTCCACAAACTTACAAAAGAAGCATGCAGAAAAATCACAGAAATACCACACAAACAAGGAATAAATAAAGAAAAGAACAAATAAAGAAAAGATTAAACAAAGAAAAGGATAAATAAAGAAAAGAACAAATAAAGAAAAGATTAAATAAAGAAAAGAATAAATAAAGAAAAGGTTACCACAAGAATCGGTAAAAATAGTTACAATTTTTTTCCTTCTGTCTATTCTTCTACCATTATTTCCTTCCATCATCAACAGGAATAATACCAAAAGCATTGAATACCAGCATACGTGACATACAATTAACATACTTGTCTTAAAAAACTTACATTCGATCCAAAAACATTCAATCCAAAAATCTGTAATTTTGGATTCCTGCTCCATCACAAGAAACATTCCAAGTTGGAGGATTAATAGGAATCAAAATAGGAATGTAGATTAATAGGAATAGTAACACAACTTGTTAAAGAAAAATGTAAAGGGACATGTGACTTGGTGAAGACCCGTCATAAATTCAGAACCAATACCACAAAAAGTGAGGAGAAAAAAATAATTATCACGTCTTTTTTGCCTTTTACATGAGTATGCATGTGTAATTGGAAAACTTTTTCCGTTCAACCCTTTCCCAGTTTTCACTTTCCGAAAGAAAATATCACCAGTGCGAAACTCCCAGTAGAAAATCGATTCGATTCCCTCAGAGGCTATATAGGAAAAACCATGGTCTAACCTTCTATACCGACTTGAGAAAGAAATAATTTACGAAGGAAAAACAACCCTTTAGAGGACGACATATAGGGAAGAGATATAATATATATATATAGTCCTTNTATAATAAAAGGGTATTGCCCTTAAATGCCATACACTCGTAAATAAGCGATTAATTCTAAAGGGGAAAACAAGTCATTCCCTTTGTGGAGATATAAATCTAAGGAACGCAGAAGCATGTGCCGCTAGACCAAGTCTCCACAAATGTACAACGCTGCATTCAATCATTGAGTTAAAGTAGAAAAAATCGAGTTCCATTCTCTATTTCTAGTCATTACTTTTCACAAAATCGATAATGGAAAAGGTATTAAAGTTTCAGGCTTTACTGCTGCTGTAATCTCCTTAAGTGTGTCATTAAAAGGCAGTAAATCAGCGGCCATTATAATCCACTCCACTGCTTTTCTTTTTAAACGAAACAGAAATACGTTGAGAAAGAGAAAATTGTCCTAAAATTGGGATGAAAGGCGGCAGTTAAAGAAAGATAAAAGTAGATATGCCATAGGCTTTGAAGTACATATTTCTAGCCCCAGGGGAAAATCCAATGATTTGCAAAAGCTATTGACGAAACCGCAACAGCCAACCACACAGTCAGGATTCAAATGCCTCACATAGGGACAGGGAAATTTTTCATTTCATTTTCAGAAGTTCTCCTTTAATATTTAGCAGTCTAGTTAGTCCATTATTTACGCCATGAAACTATAACCCAAGAAAAGGGAAAATAAATATTCCACAACAATGTTTCAATAAAATAAATACAAGCGGGGTATTCCTGGATGCCGTTTGTAAATACCACTGGCCAGAGATCGTGTGGAAGCTAGAGAAAGGTTTGGCAATCGACTATAAATACGGCACCAATTGTATTTGAAGGGTACCATCGTACACCAATGGAAGATCAATCTGAGGAAATGGAAAATCTTAACATAATTTAAGGAATATATTAGACTGAGATAAATGTTCATACTATTTAAAACCGTGTAATTGCAGGAATATAAAATTAAATGAACAAACAATGAGAAAGATGGCCAATTTTCGAAGCAAATTAAATAAAAACTATTTACGTTACCTACAACGGAATATGCAAAGGTCTAGTGATAATTTTAAAAGTGACTCGACGGCTAAAGTAATTTCTCACGTGGAATGCACTGGGTAATCGAAGCCGGGACCACGAACACGTTACCGACATAACGGGAGGCCCAGCAAAGATCTTTCTAAATTTGTCGTGATGGTGACATCAACTTATAGGGTTTTAGTTTATTTGAAGGGTTTTAGTTTATTTTTTTTTCCTAAGTGCAGACTTAGGTTTTCTTTAAAAATCCCATATAGTAGTTCCTTCTTTTATTGCCTTCTTTTTAGTTTAACTCCCAATACCTCTTTCTTTCTATGTACAATGACTAATGGTTAGATGTAAGAAGAGACTAATTAGTCTCAATCTCGCCCGTAAATAAAGACGATTTATTATTATTATTATATTGTTTTTAAAATGTATATTATATTCCTACGACATAAATATTGATGATTTCAAACCCAATTTTGCAGAAGTTCAGAAAAAAAACTTTGACTTGGAAAATATCAATTGTAGTGGAATGATGAACGGTTCCATTTTTGTCACCTTTTGCGTAAGATTGCGTAAGATTAAAAGCGAGTTATTGTGAATACTTTTAAATAATCTCCCACAGATCATTCATTCCAACTAACAAGGTAGAACATTCTTCTGAAGGGCTAAAGATCACTAAAGGTGTTGAGCATTGCTTACCACATTTGGTGAGTATGCGCGACATCTCAAGTACGGCATAAATTTCTTTGGGATAGTTCATAACATAAATCGACTTAGGATTCGATGTAAAAAATTCTCTAAATGCATAGGTTTAAATATTTCTCCAATCATTTTTTACGACCATAAATTTCTCAGTAGCCTTTGACTTACATCGGTGTAATCAGATTTTTAGGAATGATGAAGTTGCATTTGCAGTTTACAATTGATGGATTTTAGGAGTGAGATAAGAATGCATTTACAATAAGTTTATTTCGCAATTTAGACATGAAATTCAATTCATTCCAACTAACAAGGTAGAACATTTTTGCTTGCAAAGAAAGTGATTCTGGATTTCTAGATAATATTGAGAGATTAGTTACTTCAGCCATCTCCAAAATAAACTAGCTAAATTTATTTCATGTACTTTAAACTTAGAACGAGACTAATTTGGTCCTTGGTTCAATCATAGAGTAAGCTTACTCTATGGCTCAATTAAAGATGAGATAGTCAAAGGTCAACGATATCGTCGACAGGCTTGAAATGAACGCCCATAAACGCTCTGTTGGACACATTTAATGAATTTAAAGACTTACACAAAGCCAATTAAAATGCTGACGAACTGAATACTTGTAATGCGATGAAAAACTTGAACTCATTCAAGAAGAGAAACTCCTCAGAATTCCGTGAAGAAATGCCTCAAAAAGAAACTTTCCCTAAAAACTATTCTATTCAGAGGGCAGGTAAATATAAAACGTCAAAAGGGCTTTTCCTTGATGTTCGTCTTACCACTCCGATGCTCTTGCTGAATTTAGATTTTATGCTCTTTTTACCCCTGCTTTGCGTGACTTTTCTTTTTCTCCGATATGATTCTTCCCTGTTTTTCGAAGATGGTAATATCGACTGAGTCATGTTCCATCCAGGATACCAACGGGTTTCTAATCTTTACGACTTCACTTGTTGCAAACAATAGCTAGCCAGACAGTAGCCAAGGAAAGAAACATTTTGTGATTTAATGACTCGAAGGAAACTGGTACGTAACCATTCATCAATTCATTCATTCCCCAAATATAATGAATAAAAGAAGTTTTCAAGATGCTATAGTGAAGGTATAAACGGTACGTTATCGATCAATTCAATCTAAAAGGTAGAATTTGAATCGGAATAGAGTTCATTGATCGGATTATTTTCCAGACGATATGTAGGCAAAGTAAATTACTGCGCGTATAACAAAATGGTGATAAGATTAGATAATTTTTGCGTAGGAAAGATAATGAAACATTTTATTAAACGATAAAAATATTCTGGAAATACACGCTATTCTAAATTTTAGTAAAAATACCTGAAATAAATCATAACTTATGTAGTAAACATGAATAAGTCATGCTACGCTATGCCATGTAAGAGAATCTAAATGTTATTACATTCATAAAAAAATCATCTAAAGCTCATATTCTTGCAAAAGAAGATTTCTACTCAAATCATAATAAAAAATCACTTTTGCAATCCACCTAAAGTTTCAAAATATTTTACAGTCAGACGCCACATCAATACATTAGTATAAAAAAGAATATTTTTGAGATTTAAGTAAATATTTAAGTCAATGAACAACAGGATAAAGGATTATAAATGAGAATTTTAAGAATAAAAGAATAAACGAATAGTGGAGAATTTATAGAATTCATTTTAACTTTACGGTGGCGAAATCGTTAAATTCACTCCCAAGAATTTTAATACATAAATTGAATTATATACTAAGAAAAACGGCACCGGAAAATCAAAGAAAAAATCAAACTCATAGCAGCAGATCGTCGAATAATCACCTCAATTTTTTACGACTTACACTCGTGAAGATTACAACTGTCGCCCTGAAAGGGTATATCCCCTTTTCTTGGCATGAAAGAGCTTTCTCGAGAAAGCGATAAAAGCATCAAGGACTGTAGAAAAATAGGATCATCTCCCTGATCCTAAGAAACGAATATCTTAATGGAGAAAAATGCGAAACGAGATAGTGGGCGTGTCAAATCAAGGGATAAATTGGAGCCGCTGTTTGAAGCCACTCTTAATCGTCCGGAAAGGAGGTTAACCAATCTCCCCTTTTTCCACTTCCAGGGGCTCCCACTCGGGGGAAGTTGGGCAGGCCAAAGAGAGGGCAGCTAAGGTCACGGCAGCACGCGATATCCCAAATGGCCATCTCACAGTTCACTCAACCTTCGCCGAAAACGAAAGACGGATAGACACCCACGTATCGCCCATTTTCGGGGTTCGCGCAGATCAAGAGTCCGAATAAAGCTGACGTTCACTCACGCGTGTGGAGAATAAGATATATGGTCTCTTAAATAGAATCCGAAATCGGCACATCCTCATTGGAACGAAATAAACAGGAGTAGAAATTACGAAGGTGTTGATAAAATGCAGCAGAATATTGCCTGGAGGATTAAAAGTACTGCGAAGACTAACCCTCATTCCTCTACTGTACTTTAAAAACAAATGCGAAAGGATCCTTTAGGCGCCATAGGGGAGAGAGCTGGTATTTTGCCAAGAGAGAAGAGGATGATATTGGGAAATTGATTTAAGGCCTTTCTAGGAAGAATAACGACTTAAATTCGGAGATTGAGAAGAGGATATTAAGAATTGAGGAATTCATTTTTTCAAGAGTCGTTCATTCATTCAAAGACGACAACATTTTCATTCAGAGATAAATAAGTCCAGAGAACAGCAGCTGGATATCTAATGGGCAGATTCGGAAAAACTGAGTGTTACAGAAACGTTGAAGGCTCTTGGGTGGAAAAACTAGAAAAAGATGAAAAATAAATCGACTAGGTTGCCTTTACAATATTTTTTTTCAGGTAATGATGGGTGGAAATGTTTTAAAAATTCAATCGAAAAACCGGAGTCCCTTGGCAAAAATAGTCAGGATCTTAAAATGAAATCTTGGAGGCAAAAAATGGATATTGCAAAGTATTCTTTCCTTAATAGAGGTATTACTACATTCTATAAGTTACCTGTATCACTCTTGAAGTCCTTTCCTGAAACCACAAAATCTTTTAAAAAGAAATGTTACTGTGTATTGTGGAATGTCGGAATAAGGGATTTTCTACTGCAGCGACGACATTTCTGGAGAAAGTAAGGAATCGCTTGACAGGGTGATGTACGGTGGGGACCGTGACCGCTAAGGCGACCGAGAAGGCCTGTTATGAACTCTGAAAAATCCATGAAGAGCAAAATACTTCTCATGTATTATTATTTTTGTGTTACTTAAGCGTCACGTAGGTGGTGAGTACACATTATGTTTGAGTTGTAACTGAGGAAATCAGAATGAACGAAAGTCTAATTTTACCGCATACGAATTCAGTAATCAATATATCTGAATATTTGTTCACTCGTACAAGTTAAATGCATCCATAATCATCAGATATTAGAATTTTTATCAGAAATAAAAATTGAGATACTGCTCGTAAAAGAATTTTTACCGTAAAATTTGATTTTTATATGTATAAAGTTCGTAAGAGGTTTATTTTAACAGATTTTGTTTTGTGTATCACTAGCACTACTTTTCAGCTCATATCTTAGTTATGCATTACCTAAGGAATATAAAATGAGTAATAAGACTGCAAGATATCAGAGGGAATGAATGGACCACATATTAAGAGGAATTGTTAAAGATTATAACAGAAGGAAGGATGGCAGAGGGGGAGACGCGAGCAAAGAAAAAAGAATGATATAATTGATACGATAAGTAATGAACGATAAAGGAAGTGACCCGAATTAAGAAAAATGACTACCGTAACTTGAAAGACGCATGCACTTATAAGACTGAAGGTTTGCAGTTTCTAATGACGCTGTTATTCATTCAAGAGTAAAATTCAAGCTGAATTGCTGTATTTGATTCAACAAATTTTTGTACATTTACATTTTTATTAGGACCAAAATGTAAATATATTTACTCAAAAAGAGTAAAGGAATACTCAAAATTTCGATTTTTTTCTGATGATATGTATCCTGTCTTGCGGAGCCGACGTTTAATTTCCAATTTAACACATTTTCAAACATGTAATGATACAATAAAAAAAATATTTTCCTAATGGTGAAGAACTAATTCATTGTTTAAGATGTATGTACAATCACTTTACGAGATGCCACCAAACCTCAAATAAATAGCACTCGAAAAGAATGACGGGCGACATTAATGAATGTTCCGAAAAGATTGTGTAGATAAGGAAGAAGCCGAAAAGAAAACTGACAGAATGAAGCTTTTAGAAGAATCATGGCGAGTAGAATGTGAAAGACGGTAAACACCCGTAAAAAAGCCAGATGGCGCCAGAACTCTTATGGCGTCTAACGAAATTTTTCAGAGAAGATCCGGGAAATATATTTCGACCATTCCTTTCGCTTTTTCCATGGAACTTCCTTCATGGTAATTTTTTTCTCGTATCGACCACAGAGAATAGGAAACCTTTCTCTTATCGATTAGAAGATGGGCATTGACGACGAATTCGTGAGATATCTGATATTTGGTCATCTGATGGAATTAAAATGTGTATGAATATTACATTATCCAATACAGAATCCAATACAGTAGATTCCCCCTTTTTGAGTTTAATCCGTTCCACATGATCCATCGTACTGTGAAAATATTGCATTCTGAACACAATATCGTACATTACTTCTTCATCAATTATAATGCACTGACATGATGTGAGATATTTAACTGGCATACAGATCATTTTAGATATAATTACAAAACTCTAGAATGAAATATATAATATTTCTCCGTCACTCAAATTACTAATCTTTGAGAACTTAAATAAGCCTAATAATTCTAATAAAATTACACATTATCTAACTTAATGAATGTTATCACTGAGTGAGCAATGAGCAAAGGTATTCGGTAAGTCGAATCATCAATTATTAATAAATAATTAATACAGAATAATAAACTAACGAAACTTCGGATTATTTCACGAACGAAAACATTAAATAATAACGAAAAACATTCTTACAGCTTCTTATTTCACTTAAATTAATCCTTTACCTCGGTTGACCGAAAAAAGAATATGGAATAAGTTGATAGTCGCACTTAATGAGAAAGACGCACTCGGGGCAGTTCGTTGCTCAGGATTTTAACGATAAATTATATTCATTTGGGAAATAAAAAGCGGAATATATCCTGAAGCATGACGAAAAACTACTACATATAATCTAATGATAAACTATTGGTTAAATTATGATAAAGCTTTCTTACGGATTACGCAGCATCGTCATATGAATAAAAGCAACGTTTCGCCAGAGTTACTGCCAGCTTCTTCAGGAGAAGAGTACAGTTACAAGTTAATACCAATCAACGACGCAGTTGAGCTGCTCTTATAAAACATGGATCACTAACCGAATTGACTAACAAACATGGCTGATAGAAATCAAGGTCATGGGATAGAATAAAAAAGACAAACGTAGTGATTTCAAACAGAATAATGATTCAATACAAGGAAAAAGCGTGCAATGAGAAGGAAATAGAATGCATGAAAAACATGTCGTGACACTAAAGATAGAAACGAGTAGATATCCTGAACACCAGCGTAGAATTTGTAGAAAAATGATATATTTTCACTTTGCATTAGCAATATGAAATGTAAACTTTCAAAAGCAAGATCCTCATTTCGCAGCAATAAAGTAAAAAAATAAAGTAATGGGAACGGGTAAAGAAAATGCACCATAAATGTAGCTCTCTCTCTCTCTCTCTCTCTCTTCAATTTCTGAAAAAAAATCGTAGCAATGAAGCTGTTAGAAATTAGTGGAAAAAGAAAGCTGCAGCGTTTTAGTGGATATGAAAAGAGTGCTGTTGTAGTGAAATGATACTCACTAAGTAATAATCCGAATCTTGTCGGAATATTTATATTTTGACTTTCTAGTTCTTAATTCGCAGTTCCATTGATAGAATTCCATCGCTTGCCACACGTTCAAAATCGGATTTGTAGGTTATGCAATTTTGATGTGTTTTCAATTAATTTTGAATTTTCTTTGCCCCTTAAATTGGAAAGTATTAGAAATATTTCCCCTTACTTACGGAACCGTTTGATTTTTCAAGATCTAATGGGAGATCTCTCTTCTATGGTAATTTAATTTTAGGTAATATAAAGCATCATTGAAATCATCTTCATTTATTCTTCTAAAAATCATCTATTCTTCATTCATCTTCATCATTGAAATCACTTTGAAACAGAATTTAAAAAATCCGTACTCGCAACACCACACTTTAAAATAGCCCGAATTTTACGTAGATGCATCCTGAAAATTTGAGTTGTACCAATTCTAATCGCTACGAAACAAGATTTTTAGTTTGTTTTTACCCTTAAGTTTATTTTAAAGGAACTGCCGATATCGTGATAGCCGAGGTTTGCCTGCAACCATGATGGTCCAATTACCGTGGGGGACCACGAGCCGATCAAGCTTTCTGGAGAGAGAGAGGGACGTTCAATAATTGATTTATTTTTCTTATCCACATGAAAACGCCATTTACAGGACCCCTTAATATCCTTGACATATACACTCAGCTTTATGTAAAAATGAATTAAGGCGAGATCTGAATTCAATAAAGGAGTCTGCAGTGGTTCGTGCAATCGTTATCCAATAAAAACCCGCTAATCAAGGAAAAATTCATTAAAATCTCATTAAGAAACTGGTCATATGGAGGATGGAATCAACTTCACGAATAAGGCCGTTCTCGTTGGATTTTATAAATCTTTGCCCTCTTGATCGAATGAGACAGAAACTTAATATCTTATGCGCTTAAAGTAATTAACCCACGTATTGCCAGTATAATATTATTCTTGTATTAATCCATTTCAGAAACATTATTGCAACTGCAGTTCAGATTGAGTTACATAAGAAAATCTTAAAATTTAATTAATAGATAAAACCATTTCAAGAATAATATATCTATGCCTTTAAGTTTAAAAGGCTGTTTTCCGAAAATTTGCAAATAATAGGCACTGAGACAGACCTCCTCAGACAGCACATGATACGTACATATCAAGTATTTTTGTATCATCTTCGTACGCTTAGTATCTGTATTTTACCCTTTAAAATATTATTGAGAAAGTTTTTTCATTAACTAAGTGAATTTTAACAGCTCTGCTTCCCAGGTTTTCTGAGTAAGCCTCACCGTAGGTATTTGGACCCATGAAATAGCTATGTAGTATGAACTATTTATAAATGAAAAAGAATAGTATTCTTTTTGAAAATATCACGAAGTACACAAGCGAAGCATTCCTAACAGTATTGTAGTAGTTTTGTTCCACCAATCCACCAATTTAGGTTATTCAAAAGCTTCGCCATGCAAGACGGCAAATGTGCAGTAACTTCGATTACAAATTACTATTGAGCTTATCATTTAGTAATAAATGAGGTACAAATATTACATGCCACAACAAATAGTACCCACATACATAAGTAAAATAAAATTCTGTTGCTCACAAATGAACTTCAGTCGAAAGACATTTTTAGACTAAATTAGAAGACAGTATATGACAGAATATTAATGACCGAATCATAGGTTGTGTGTTGATACAATAATGATAATGACACTATGGAAATTTTATATTTCCTCATTTGAATCTGAACTGTTTCAAACGAATAAAAATGCACGATCTCAGCAAAAAAATTTAAAATAATATCACTGGAAAAATCACATGTGGGGGACATTCGATTTGGTAACCATATTTACTCAACGTATTGTAAACAAAGAATTAAAGAGTGACATTGACCGAATGAAAAGTCAACCCAACTCAATTTAAAGCTACAACATTTATTTCACTACAATATTAGGCTAAAGATCTGTAACAAATTTATTCAAAAATCTTTGCGGCCTATGAGCTGGAAAGGAGTTTTTCGCTGAAGCTTTTACAAAGATACGTCGTTATTTCGAAATGGAAGTAGCTATCACATTTGTGACCAAATGCGAGTCTTCAGACCTAAAAGAAGTGACGTCACGATGTTCGAACTTTTCACTCTTTCGATCGTATCCCCTTCACGTACTGCCTTTTTCCGCGAATCGTTAGGAGGTCACCGTTGTCATGGAAACAAAACAGAAGCGTCATGAAGCGCATTGAAAATTTACGGGGTTTTTATCGCTGGTACCCGACCGAACGGATTCCATTAGTGAAATGCAGCTTTCAATAGCGATGTGTTTGCAGTCGAAAAAGGAATTTCATTGGTCAATTCTGTTCATTGAGTGGGATGTTGGAAAAAAAATCAAACCTCAAAGTATATTTTTCATGTTATTTTATGACGGCCGAAAATAAGATACCGATTAGCGGTGGGTGGATTTAATTTTACTCCTAATATACAGGAAATACTTAAGAGAGGCAGCGTTAAAAATTGATACTTAAAAATTATGAAAGTTGAACTATACTATACTATGCTAACTAATAAATTAAAATTATTATTCATAAACCTACAGAAATCATAAAATACTTCTAATTTGAGTAATGGCTTCCTTGAATGCTAAAATTATTTAGAATCTCATAACTTGGAATTGAGGAGAAAATACTTAGTTACTTCAGTCCTTAAGTAACTATTTTAATTGAAAATATTACAAGAATTTCAGTCTTTGTTAATGCAATTACTGATTTATTAAAAGGACGAAGCCACCTTTAAATACATCATGCAAAACTCATTCCAATTTTTTACGCTCCTTTACTTCCTATAAAACCTCGATTAAATTTTCTAGTGAATATAACACATTTACAGAGAGTATCTATATAATGTTTTGGTGGAGAAACTCAACAGACAGCCCCGAGGGCATTGTTCTATTGCAAATTAAAATAAATTTAGATACGACGTGCAATACTCAAGAGAGACGAGGGTGTTATATTTGGATCTTACACTTGAAGTTCAAAAATTACAGTTGAATGCATTGTCGAAGAGATGCAAAACAAAGTCAGATTTCTTCTTCAATGACCATTCAATTTATCCTATAAATAGTAGATAAAATAAAATCTGTAGGAACTGCACCGATGATAAAATTAAGGTACTTCTACAAATACTAAATTTTGAATGGTCGTAGATGAGGAATGATATTCCGATAAATTCCTAAACTAATTATTTATCAAGAGCCAAATTCTTATATTCCAAAGTATTCATTAAAATCTGAGAAAAAAATTTTTATAAATAACATAATGCTAAACAGTGTCAAAATTTTAGCCGAATACAGGTCACCATAAAACTTTTTCTTAAATCAATTATTTGTGCAGGAAATATACGGTAGCTCTCAGCAACAACACTGAAACGAATCTTGCGGAAAGAAAGGAAGAAAGAATCTATTTTTTTCATGACATCTCTACTCCAGCAGGATCGCTAATAGGTTGCGAAAAGCATTCTTTAGAGCAGTGGTAACCTGAGAGCCTTGATAATCAATGACATCAGAAACCGCGCCATCTGTCGAATGCCCCTGCAAATCGGCTTTTCTCAAAGACGCTGATGCGAATTTAAAGAAGTATTTCCAGGTCAGCAAGTACATACTTCCGAATGATTAGTGTTTCCGGAGATTATGGTGGAGCTAACGAAGAAGAAAGTATGCCGTATCGCAAAAAACAAGATATCAACGATGGAAACGAGAAATATTACACGTTATAAAGATCGAAATCTGGATTAGAATGACAAGAATCCATGTAACTTCGATGAATATCGATGACACTACTGAAAGTAAGAGAACGTTGAAGAATTTCTCAGAATAAAAATTTCTTTTTCCAGCAGTTTCTCCGAGTTCCTAAACGGGAAAGGCCGATATTTTCAATCCAGAAAATTCAAGGTCTCGGGCACATCCCGAAAATCTAATTTTAATTCGATTATCTGTTTCGAATACAAAAAAGGAAATCGGTTTTTAAAATATGTAAAACCCCGAGGAAAAAGATGTTTTACGGATTTAAATGAAGATAACTCGCGTTGATATCAAATGAGAAAATAACTGTGATGCAACAGGTGCCATAAACGATCACTGTAATTAGTATTCGAGGAAGGTTTTTAAGATACAATCGATGGGTTCAGCAATCTAAGATTCTGGGTAATTGGCATTTTGTATAGAGAAAATTGTAACTTTCACTTTCCCTAAAATTGGAGAGTAATTAATCAAGGAATAATTACCACGGTAACATAAAATTTTCAACACTTCTCCGCCAGTACTCTTGAGTTATAAGCTAAAATATGGAAAAATATTTTTCCAAAATATGGAATAGGAGGGAATCTTAAGAAATATACAAGCCTAAGCAATACTACCTCTGCTTTACGAAAAGGTCTCACAAAGTCAGTGTGATAAATTTCAGATTATAATATTCTCAAATGGAACGCCGATTGCCTTTACTTTTCCTAAAGAATACTTCGACGCAATGGTTATCATTATTGTAATGAACGGATAAACACAAAAGAAATTTTCATAATGGTCTCATTATTACGAACATATGCTATATACAAGTAGTCTTGCCAAAGATTAAATCCAAAGGTGTAGCCTTCAGAATTGATTGTGTGTATTGAGGACTTGATGTATGAAATATAAGGTTTGTCAAAACGGGAAAATTGCGAAATTTTAAATGTCGACACACTCCCGCAGTATTAGGTTATACATAAATGGAAAGCGGAGAGAGTGAAAATGCAGTAACACATTATAAATTATACGAAAGTGGTCCATGCACTCAATGTAAGGCAGAAAGAATTCACCTTTAGAGTTAGCGAAGAGATTTAACTTCAAAAAACTCGGTTAATCTTTAAACAAAAACATGTTCCTAAAATATGATTAATTAGTTAATTTGTTTATTACCGATATTTTTCCTCTAGCTTTTAATAACCGAAGAAACGAACGAATATTCGTACTCTGTAACAATGTTATGAGTGATATAAATGCATTTATACTTTGTCTTTTTAAAAGGTGAATTTTTTAGTCCGCGGTGGAAATGTACGCTGTAAAAACGAAGTAAAGATTCACTTTTGGGACTTCGCAGAAAAAGAACTACATCGGATTCCATGAATATCCTATAACGTATACATTGTAAACACTATATGTATCGTCACTATACGTATCTTAAGCATATATCTTTAAAAAGAATCATTCTTAATAAATATTAGACTTAATTCACCGATATTTCTCCCTGATTATTTACTAATCGTTGCTTCTTATAAAGATCCTTCATTTATCATTCGTCATTTGAGATTTATTTATCCTTTATATATTTTTAACGAAGCTGAGGGCGCTCAGATTTGATTGAAAGATTTGCAAAACAATTATACATTAAAGGAATAACAAGTGTGAAAAAGTTAATTATACATTACATTGACAATAGTTGAAATGAATATCGTAACTATACGAAATCTACTCACTAAGAAACACTAACATTTAGATTATCTGACATCTAAGCTTGATACGTTTATCAAACCATTTCCCTTCGTTAGTTTCAATCAATCTGAACTTTTATCGTCAAAGTTACCTGTTAGCCAGTTAACAGTTTATCTGCCTTTGCCGTGATAAATTTCTGAATCTATTCTAATTTCCTAATCCATAACGTCACTAAGGTTCCTTTTCCCTATTCTTCAGCTTCAAGCGGGTCGATTTTATCCCAACTGGTGACAAGTTCGTGAGTGCGACATGCAAATAACTCTCGAACGTTCGAACAAAATTATACAGGCAATCTATTTATTTATTATAGTTTATTTATGTCCCCTAAGTATGGTAATTTTTGGAAATTTTATGAACAGAATTCAATGTACATAATAGGGTTAGAACCCAGGATAACTATAGTGGATACCGTAAACACTAAACATTAACAATAACAAGCAACTCCCTCTATCATCAACGGTATTACTTAGTTCAACGAAGTGAAACGAAAGAGAAAATAGCGCAATGGTTACAGCCACTACCACTATAAGCAGAAAATGGTACTTACTAGTCCTTCCTCCATTTCTGGCATCATTGGGCGTCGTGGCGTTGACGGGACCGCTTCCGTGCGACCGTCCGGAGGACGCCTCGAGCGTCGAGATGCGTCGCAGGGCGTCGGCGAGCGTCGAGCGGAGACAGACGATCTCGTCGCCTTGGTCGAGCAGCTTCCGCTCCAAGTCGGAGACGCGCTCCCTCAAAGATTCGTTCTCGTTCTCAATCATATCGTCTGCGATGAAAGAGAGAGAAAAATACTTAGAGAAACTGAGTGAAAGAAGTTGAGGCAAAAAAGGAAGAGAGTAAAGAAATGAGAGAGAGGGGGATGACCGCAAACGACGGCCGAAACCTGTCTTTCTCGGGCCGATGAAACCATTTCGGAAGGAAGGCGACACCCAAAACTCAACGATACACTCGGCAGTGAAATAATAATAAATTGGAGGTGAACCGAACAGCATTCCGGGCGTATAAGCCTACGCGCGAAGCTGCAAAAAATGTTTTCGTTTAGCTTGTTGAACGAGAAATGATACATAGACATTCCATGGTAATCCTTCAACTTCGTCCCTCAGGGCATCTCAAGATAGGGAAGAATGAAAATTTTTTTTATATGTTTCGCTAACTTTTATGAGTACAATTACAAGTGAATAGAAGTAGCCACTGAGGGTTCAGTTAATTTTTGTTAAAAAACTATCAACAATGTTATCATGCACCATGCGCATTTCGCCCTCGCCATTTTCTTTTCTACGTGTTTTATCCATCTTTTTCAATCCCTGAGGATGCCTTCTTGGGCGGCAAAAAGCGTATAGGGCAGGAACATATTGATTCTTGATGGTTTTGGCAGAAACATATTGATTGCTGAAGGTTTTTGGAGTTTTTCAAGAACAATAATTCCAAAATATTTTATCCAAAAGGGGATACGAAGAGCCAATACAATCTGGAAGTTAATATGAATCTTGCTACAAAGATCAAACCTCTTCATGAATTCGTAAAATATATTTTTTTTTGTAATTGGACAGTCTCATTTCGGATATGAAAAACCATTTGAATAAAAAGATTTGAGAACGTATTACTCCAAAGAAAAGAGCACATTCTTCAAATCTACTAAAAAAGGAAGTCACTTGTCGTATTAAATTACTCAAAGGTTGTCTTAAATATAAACACAATTGACTCAGTTAAATTCAAATGTCACGTGGAGATGTCTGAATGAATTTAATGGATACGGCGAGGTGTTGCGTTGTAGAAGTCCGCAGGAAATAATGAACTGGTAGATTTTTTTTACTAGAGCCCCGTGACGCTAGTTCGATATAAAAAAACTATCGCAAATTTTTATAATTCAGGTGCTTTCATGATACTGTTCACCATAAATTTGCAACTTTAACTTCTCGATCGAGAAACTATGAAATGAAAATTTTATAAAAACAGCTCCTGCGAATCTGGGCGAATTCAAGGAAGTAAGATCAGAATAAAAGTAAGAATTTTTTTCCGTAAAATTAAACTCAAGCTCGGTTCGACTTTTTATATCAGCTTGATTAAAAATTCTACATTCAGGGAGCACTAGAGAATCATTGCTTTATACATAGCCCGCCGATTAAAATAAATACAATTCTTTTTCTCGCAAGCAAGAGTGTTAACACTGGGGAAGAGATGAAGCTATGACAAAGAAATCGCGGGTTTCCAATACTTTCAACGAGAGAGATATATGTTCCTGGTAGTGTAGAGTTTTCATTGCAATATTTTTTAAACATCTTCCATAAAAATATTGAGATCTGCAGAGCTTGTGTATCAGATAGTAGGATAGAATTATGTTTGAGGAAGTTGTTAATCATAAAGAAATTGGAAGAAAATGAAGCTATAAATTACCAAAATAAGATCTTAGTAAAATAAATTAAACGAAAATATACTTTAACTTCATAAATTCGAAATTCTTTGTGTATTTCATCTAAATGACGTCAGTGATTTATAAATATTATGACGGTGTATTCTATTCATGTAGATAAACCATTCAAAATAATAGAATCCGAATTAAGAAGAAAGATTCAATAAGATGAATTGTTTCTTTTTTAGTTCTACCATATAGTGACCATTCTGGCGAACGATTGTTCGAGTCTAGGGTTTATGACAGCCAATGTAATAACGTCGGCAACGAGCCAACTCTCCAAATGGAGAAAGTTGGAGACATGAAAGACTTCTTAATATAGAAATACTGCGGGTTATTTCTAAATACGTTATTTCTAATTAACTCCATAAAATTTCTGCGGAACTATTTTATGGAATAAATTCAAGAAATTCAAGAACTCATCATTGATTTTTCTTTCAATTTTTTAAAATCGAAGTTTATTACGTTTTGCAATACGAATAATAAAATTTACTCCAAAATAATAACGATTTCACTAAGAAATGATACCGTTACTGAGTGATAAACGTTGATTGCTAAAAAAGAATGATAAACTATATCATAAATTCTACTTATGAACAACGTTAAACTATTGTAGAAAGAAATAAAGTCAATCCAAGATCTCAATGTATCTTTCATAATTAACTATACCCTTGACCATTCATGTCTTAGGAGGAAATTACTCTTTTTCCATCTTCAACAATTCTTAAATAAACGTTTCGTTTGCTTTATCTTAGAATTTTAATGTAGCAGGAATACTATCTTTCGCATAATTTATTTTGTCAAATCACAGCTCTTGAAATATATGAGGTCAACAATCTGATGAAAGCTCGGAGCTGAATAAGTGGGTGAGACGAGATTAATACCGTTCAGAAGCGTTATGTAGGGAGAAAATTTAAACGAACGCAAAAGTACATAGATTCACGACGCAAACTTTTTAAAGAATAAGACCCGACCAAAGCAGCACGGTACTTTTCGTGTCTGGACACTGCGATAGATCGATTCAAAACAACTCCATACAGATTACTGATCTAAATTTCTTCACAGAGCTATTGATAAGATAAATTGAAATAATAAATTTCCTATATCAGAACGCAAAGCTGAATTTCATCAACTCTCATAATACATTTTACGAGGAGAACCCTGAAACTTAGCACCTCATTTTCAAATATAGTTTACGAGAGTGGTATCCTCAATCTTATGCAACCCTAATAACTTTCATTTTCATCGGCTCAAATTCGCGCCGGGAGAGACCAATTAATGAGAACCCATTCTCAAGTCTAACCAAGATGTTTTCATCTTCCCGACAATAAAATGTCGTGCTTAAAAGATTTTGTACTTTGATACAATAAATAATAGTAATCAATTAGCAACCGTAGAACTCGTCAGTGGAATTAGAATCGGCTATCATGGATACTCTTTATCAGGCACTCATTAAGTACGTTACCACGTAAATATAATTGCAAATTCACCTTAAAACTTGCATTCTAAAGACTTAAACCATACGATAATACATTTATCATGACAAACGAAAAAAGTTTTGATAGTTATGGTAATTTTTGAGTACATTGACGGCTTTTGAGTATATTTGGGGAAAAATCGTGGCATCTTTGCAAATGCTTTTATCCGATTCCATCTCTTTCTCCAGTATCGTACCTACAGCATTTCATATTTGATTCCAATTTTAATTAAACATTTTCTACATAGCGTTCTATGGTTATGCAGGGTGCTCATACTGTATTAACGAGGAAAGAGCCTTGAAGGAACAGGAAAGGGTCGATGAGTGAAACCTATAGGAGGAAGAGGGATTGAATAATGAATCGAAGGAAAGGAGGAACCTACGGCGACTTCGCCTCCGCCCACTTGAGACAATGAATCCGCGGGACGTCCACCGCACCCACGCAACAACGATTCCTTACGCTACCCTTTGTTGCCAACCCGACGTAAGAACCCACACGCCGTTGAAAAATGGTATGCATGCAGCGGAACATTCACGAATCGGATTAATGCAGATATCCTACTGCTTAAGGAAATCTGAACGACTGCAACTGAAATTTAGACTAGCTTACTTTAACTCTCAATTCCAAATCTTTAAACTTTAGCAATAATCACCAATTTCGAGAGAGATTTTTAAAAATGTCATCAATATCTTCAATGTATCAAATACTATGCATATTATTTTCAAGTGAAATTCCAGTGCTCTTGAGTTAACCTCGCTTATGAACGGAGTTCATTCATATTGAAAATACTAGGAAATCTTGGGCTCTAATACATACAGAGAGGGAAAGCATGAAATTGGTTCTTAATTCATTCTGAGGAGTTGTGAAAATAAAGTGTAAATTTATTCATGTTCTTTAAGCAAGAAAAATTTCACTCAGTTGAAGCAACTGATTCAAGTGGTTATGAAAACTTCTTTAGTAATATACACTTTCCTATTGAATGTTTTGCCTCAATTATCCATGAAATTGGACATAAGGAAGAAGAAAAAAAAACATGGAGTTCTTTTATAATTTCAAGTATTTAGCTCAGTAAACGTACTAAGTAGTTCTAAGATCGATACTATAATTCTTATAATTAACGTCCCTTCTGTTTATGATAGTTTATGTTTCCGTAAATGAGAATATGCATTTCAAGGATCCACAATGGTAGTTATTTTGCGCAAGGGAAACGGCGATAACTTATCGCGAAACGGAAGATAGTAACCATGAAAGTGTCACATTTTCATAGAAGAGAGATTAGCTTTGGGGTCAACATTCACTACAGATCAGTGTAAATATTCGCATGCAAACAGCAGCCTAGCGATGCAATTGATACGGAGTATTAATGAATAAAATATAATCCAGAAAAATTTTATCATCGTAAGTCGTACTCCGGATATAATAGGTGTTATTCGTAAATAAATGCTTTATAATTACCCTTCCTAAAAAGAAACACGCTACGTAACACAACTTTTGAATTCACTCGACCAAATACTTGATACTAAACAACACGCAATAACTTATTTGATACGGAAGGCTGAATGTTATTCTTATAATCAAAATATATGAACAAGACTCTCTTGATACGAGTAGATAACTATAATGCGGATAAATATATGAGATCTCTCCTTTGATAGGAAAAGTACTTTCAAACCGGAACCAAGCCTACTTTATCCCGTGGTGCCGGTTCCATAAGCCAAAAATCCTCCACGGATGAGGACCGCAACATGCGATCGAAGGCCTTTTAGATGCGGAAGGGAGAAAGTGGCGTTTTTTTGGAAAAATATTTTTTTCGCTAACTTGGCCACCGCTAAGGCCCACAGTGCGGAGGGAATTGATCGGCGGGGGCGGTGGGGGTGGCATCGATCCAGCCCACCTCTGCCCCCTCAATAGCGCACTTCCCCTCATCTCCATTCTCTGCCTTTCAACGGCCTCCAATTCCACTCTCGCTATTCCATTTTCCAATCGAAGTGGATGGATCATTTATGAGTCACCCAACGAGTTGCACAATGAGTCCTCTTAACCAACTGCTCGGAAAAGAGGAAACGTTACGCTCCTTTGAGGAAGCCGCTTTCGCAATGCGTTTTAGGGGAGGCATCCACAAGAAGAAGAATGATACCGCATTAAGACTTTTATCGTTCTTTAAGGGGTTATATCGTCTTCTTGAAAGGACATCAACTGCCCTTAATGATCATCGATTTCTACTAACGTTCACTGATATAACTTTTATATTTTTCTCCCTCATGCTGCACGGCTTCCGATTGCGCGGGCTTCACCAAAGTATAATTTTAAAATGTATACATAAATGTGAAAATAAGAGCCGAAAAATATCAAATTACAATATGTGTCTAAAAGAGGAGTAGGAGTAGGGATGAGGTACAGTGAGGACTTATCCCCGGGACCGATACAGTAACCGTTAAGGCCTTCCAGGAACCCTGGAAAAACTTTTACGATAATTTATTGACTTTCTAAGTGAAAATGTACTATTTTTAAAGTTAATATCTGGAATGAATTCGTTTAATTTTTAGCTAGGAAACAGCTGTATTGTAATATTATATTGTCATAGCTAGGATATATTTATTTATAAATAATGAATTTTTATCGCTTGAAATTTTACGTATTGTAATAGTGTATTGTGTAGCTAGATGACAGCTGTCATGTAGTAAGCCAAAACGTTGCATTATTCTATTTAGCATTGTATATTGTACTGTATGATTGTATAGCGTGATATTGGAATGCTTGTAAAAGTTATTACCAGACTTTCACTCCACCTTTAACGCATATAATAATAATAATCATAAAAAACATTGTAAAAAATAATGCGCATTTCACTCTTTAGAGGACAATATTCAAATTTCATTTTTTTAACATTGAACTGTTCCGAGGTTAAAGGTTTGTGACATAAACGCTTTAAGCAGACAGGAATTTTTTCCCTTGAAACGCAGCCGACATGGTGCATGCCTACCGAACCCCTTGGACGGACAATTTCAAATATTTCATAGTAAAGACTTTTCTGTTAGAATTAAATCAAATCACCTCAAAATATTATACACGACATTTTTTAATACATTTAAAATAACATTTTATTGTGTATCATCGTGTAGGCCACAAAACATTGCCCTTTCCGTAATGTAAAATTATCTGGAATGCATTTCATAAGATTCCTTTTATAAAATGACCTCGTTCAGGACATTTTAAAACAATTATAAATATGAAACCTATAGCGAAAGACCATGCTATACGAGGTATTACGGTAAATTTCGATGAAATTGTTGTTTGTTACGATTGTGAATTATTCTCGCGCCTTCTAATTATAATAAAACCACGATTCACTTTCTCTCATCTATCTCCTTAATCACGGTGGCTCCATCGACTTATTCGCGCACCGCGTACCATTTATAGGACTGAATTCAATGCAATTTTGATTTTTCTGACTTATTGTTAGCGTCAACTAAGGTCGTGTTTACAGCTTTCATTCTTCCAGCTCTCCGAGCTTTCTATAGTGTTTCACAACCCCTCCATCATCGTGCGTGTTGTTGCACACCCAAAACTTTGTCGATACTTTCCGTAAGTTTGGTAACACACCCCAACGCTCATAAAAAAAATTCCTACGAGTCAAAAAACAACTACTACCTCTTAGACATGATGAAAGTGTCAGGTCACGAAAGCATGAACGGGAAATAGGAATGTGTCCATCTACTAAAGAGAGGAAACTTGTAGCCCTAAAGAGAAAAAAATGAAGCGCTGCTCGAAAAATACTTACTCTAATGAGCTCCATTGAAACATCGTACATACAACTGTTAATACATCATTGCGGTTAAGTTACGACAGAATAACTTCATACGATTTATTTTCAAAGTAAAACATTCAGTACAAATTTATCTCATTTTATTTACGATATCAAGAGCTCTCAGTTTATCTAAGAAAGAAATGTAACTTAACAAACTTGTTTCCATATTTTAAAGTTGAAAAATACTCAAATATTTTAACTAGGAAGCGAGCGTGTTTACGAATAATCTTAGGGATGTACCGTGGATAGTGGATGGCAAAAGTTGAGAAAATCCGCAAAAACTCACTGCGACGTTGATTAAATAAAGCAATTTGTACACGATTGAGAGGAGAATAAAAAAATCGTGAAAAACGATTTTTCTTACGCTACCTATTATATTTTATGGACTGGGTTACTTATCCATATCTTTGATTTATTATTAATTTAATTTTTTTTATATTGACGATGGGTTAAATGGAAGAGGAGACTTTAAAGTCTCAATTTCGCCCAAAATAAAGACGTTATTTATTTATTTATTTATCTATTGCAATTTCATAAATTTGTTCTTTGAACAGTGACATAACTTAAGCGAGGAAGTTATCAGAAATATTCTAAACTCTTTAAGTTATTCATACCGAAATCTCTCTTGAGACGAATTTGAAACAAACCAAAAGGGCGCATAGAAGCGTAATTTGAGTTTTTATATCCACGAGAAGTCGGAAACATGCAGTAAGACAATCTTTTGATTATGACTCATTATAAAGAGTACATACATTCGCAGAGGCCTTCAGCCAATGCATATTCCAACGTAACTATGTTCGAAAAGATTAATTTGAGAAATAAATAATAACGCGAATCTAAAATCTCTCAATGTTTATCTTACTTAGTTCCAGGGTTAAATAACTTTCAAAACCGCGAACGAATATCTCGAAACTCCAGAGAAGATTTAGTTTTACTTCTCTCCGTGAGAGACGCTACCTTCCTCGGACCCGAGAGAAGAAAACCTTCTACAGAGACGGTTATAACCTCACGAGATAAAAGGGAACTACATCGAAAGAACGAGGAAATAACAGCGCAGCCGCAGAAGAAAACATCCTTGCCGGCCGGTACGAACTCTGCCAACAGCGGAATTATTTCTTACGCGATTAATTAACGTGCGGCACTCGTGGTTTACTTGAGAAAATTTCTTTGCGATCTCCGTAAGTGAAAATAATACCATTCCTGCGCTACCTTGAATTTTCAATTCTAAATTGTTTACGATATCTGAAATTTCGTTTTCCCTATTAAATAATCTTTTCTTTTATGAGGGGACTTTCTGAGATGATCTATTTACTTCCCCTTTACTTTACGCCTCTCAAGCGAAGACTATAATACAGCTGAAAACTCTATTGGCAATGTGTTTTATAGATATCTGCACACAGACAACGTACATAAAACTAAAGAACGGCTCTTTTAATTATACTACACACAACTTCCATACTTGAAGAATATTAAGAGATTTTTATTTCATTGCCTACGTTAGAGCCACAGTGGCACTGAAGATAGAATAACATATACTATTGGATGCGATATAAATTTTTAGAACAGTACAAAAAGAATTGGAATTATGAAGGAGTTTGAAAGAAAAGATACGAGAAATCGGACTCTTTGAAGGATATAAGCTTAATAAAGCAGGTTCATAGTACTAAAAATAGGGAAATTTCGGACAAGTTTCAATCTTTATTTCGTACTTCTCGTCACTAAAACTAGCTAAACATTCCGAAGATAGTCAAAATTATGCATGCGGAAATTTAACTACAGTTCATGGGCATGGTTCTACATTCCTAAGACTAAATTAATTACAAATTTCTCAATTGTGTGATCATGAGCAATATTAGCGTCGTATGTATTCCTATGTATGAGCCTAGTACCTTAAGTAGTAGTAATTAAGAGCATATATTTATGAGGCGATAATCATTTACATTAAACGTATACAGAATGTCCCCTATCCCATTCATTGCAACAGTAAAAGCACTGCAATTGAGATCATTGATGTTTCAACTTTAACTGGTAAGACCTACGTAAAAAGAATGTTCATCAAACTACACCTTCTCCCTCACATGAAACGTTCTCGCTATATCACTTGTACTTGTAAACAAATTCTAAAAATCGGGCGTAAGGTTGCGTCGAGAAAACGAAATGAATCTATCAGAAACACGATTATAAATTTTTAAGATAACTTCCTTAATTAATTATAATACTGCAAACATAAATATTTTTTCGACATGGAAGTATCAGGAATGTATATTTATTTATATAAATCCCTTTTCCTTGCAAATCATTTCTATTGCAACTGTGAATGAAGCAGCAATAAGATTTCAAATACGTCAAGTAACTTGAACCGATAGAAGAGAAAAAACGAATGAAAGTTTGAAGCGAATGTCGCCAAAATTACATAACGGCGAAAGACCCCACACGAAATGAATAATAAAGAGTAGAATCCGTCGCGAAGGAACGACAACTCTTTATCTGTATAGTTTTACGATCCTCTATAAAAGGTCTCCAAGTTACGCGACTAAACATCTTCGCAGCATCCGAGGAGATTTCAGCTGGTACGTGTTGACATTCGCATTAGCTATCTCAGGAGGACTTATTTCCTACACCTTAACGCATGCGTTACTGAGATGATAAACGCACATAATTTCATGGGCAAATAGAGGAAATATTTCAGCCCAGGTATCTCCTCACATTCCTGCCATACTTTCACTACGGACAGGAAGGTGAAAAGTGAAAGGGGAGACGTGGCAACATCGCATCTCTTTGGCTCCTTCGTATGTATATTACCTAACTGCGATACTTGATTCGATGTGTCCGCCCTCTAAATTGAGCGCATTGTTGCTCTGCGGACTTTAAAAGGGGTCCAGATGAGTCCCACGAGTAGGAAGATCCTTTCCTCACTTGTAGGGTGTCGAGACTGTTTACATGCAGATAGGATGGAAATCATAGTAGTTAGGATGACGTCAGCGCGTAGATCCCGTCAATTTGCTGTCGCGTTTTAAAAAGGGAAACTTGTGAGCGCACATCGATAAGCGAGTGTCGAACGAAGCGAATTTTCGGCCTCGTCGCTTCCTTTTGGTATCGCGAAATTGGCTTTGGCCCCTTGGAGTGACTCGTCGCGCCTAATCGGGCTCGATTGGCGCCGGCCAAACTGCGAAAGGAAATTGCGTCCACGAATGGAAAACGCCCTGCCACAGCGTGTATCAGTGGATAGGTTTCCCACGAAGAAAGAGAAATGAGATGCGGATATACAAATGGCAAAGGATAGATGCGAATACATGAATTCATCGACCCCTGTAACGACATTGACTGAAATACCCGGAATTGGCCGAGTACAAAATAAAATTTCGTTTATTGAAGAAGCCCTTACCGTCTGGAATTTAATGAAATGGATGAATTCATAATCTTTAAATATAATTTGACGTAAGTTCTTTTATCACGAGAATATGCAAACAGTCTACATATTAGAGTCTAATAAAATCAGAATAAATTTAACGAAAAACGTAAGTAATGACTGAAATAAGAAAAGATGAAATTTAATGGTAAAAAAGTATTTCACATGTCTAAAAATGTGAGATAATACATCTCTACATGGAAAATTTTGCGATCTGTACTCGTATGGTAATGGTCGTATATTACGGGGTTACATAACTCGGATTTTCAAATGCTAATTTTGCATGAACAATGGTTCATTGAGATGAATAGTCGGAGACGTGTACACTCTTTTAGAGCAAGTAACATGCCCTGAAATACTCCACGGAATTCGTGTCACACAAACCTGGTGTGTTCTTTGTTCGTCCATCGTCAAAGAAGTGGTAATCTCATGGCATTTATGTTTGCCACCAGCTTGTTGATGAACTAAGCTTACATCGAAACTTATCGTAAGAAATAAATTTAGATGGAATTTTCAAATTTCATTCCTGTTCCCCTCAAGTTTATTTCTTTTATGAAATTTTGTTCTAATGCTAAAATATCCCAGCTTAGAATTAAAAATGTGTAGCTTTAAGTGAGTTCCGTATATTTTTACAAATGCGTTGAAACAATTATTTTGTTACTGTAATTTAACGAAATTTATTAATATGCCAAGTTTGAAAGTCATATCTTACATAAGGGAGAAATTACTTCGTAAGTAGTAAATATTCTATAACTTTTATTCATATCACCGCTGACTTCAAATGTGCCTCTTTTATAGTATAAATATTTCCCCGAGATAACCTATAATAGAATAATAAAAACCTAGAGGAAAATAGAGTTTAGTACAGGCGATATTGATGGCGGGCTTATCTCCATTTCTTCTGCTTTCCACCACCTTTCTTCCCAGGTGTGTTTATGTAACATGAATGAACTTTTCCGATACACAAAATCTTCAGTTTTATGTTTTCATTCCATTTTTATCAAGATGTGGATATGTAATATTGTTCAAAGATTTTAAATCATACATTTTAATCGTTGATAGTTCTCGAGTTTTAGGCAAACAGGTATACATACACGCTAACTAAATTATATATTTTAGGAAAGGAAATAGAACCTTTCTACGCAGAAAATTGTGCCCAGATACTGCAAATATCCAGGAAATACTTCAAAGAAGAATGATCTAATATTGAGTCACCGCCGCAGAAAAAGTTACCTTTCGTTTTTAACAGTTTGGACATATCATTTATCATATACACGTATTTAGCTCCAGCTTTTATTTTCATCATTTCTTTCCACTATTTTGTCTTTCTACTCTAATTAGAGGATAAAGTTACTGTCTCCGCATGTTTCAATGCACAAGGAGTTGAAAATGATATCGATGAATACTTGAAAATAGCATCCATCAAAATTCAAGCTGCATTATCTTTCGAAACGGCACGGAAAATTAAATGAGAATTATTTAAGAGAAAAACGTACTGCAGTCTACCTTAAATGATATTCCTCTTGGGAGGTTTAATTTAAGGTGCATAATTCCACTCAAAAATTTAAAATGTAAGGAATGTGTGAATTGGACATGCAAATTGATGGACTCGTCTAATACTTTTTCCGAGGAAAACCCTTCAAGGAAAAACCTTGCTGAGAGTTTTTCTGACGAAAAAAATTTTCTTAACCAAACAAACGTTACAAAAAACCCAACTTCTGTAATGATATAGATTGTAGGATAAACTTTACGAGTATGAGTCATTGAATCAACAGAGAATTTGAACACTCCCTCTACGGATGATGAGTCGTCCCGCTAGAGGAAAAGTTTCCCTTCGGAAGACATTTTAGGTATATTTGAAATCTATCAAGAGTATACATTCGTCAAAGCGATAGAAAAACTGATTTTCATCGCAACTTTCATTCAATGACTCCATTGGAATAAATATGCATATTTTTAGTTGATTTTCAGGAGGACTTCTCAAACTTTCTTCACAAAACTTTGATATTCAACAGCAGTAATTGCTGGAATTTTGTCATACTATTGACATCGTAGTATTTATGAATACAGTCCATACAGTCCATATGGAATTTTTATGACAACTATACAAGAAAAATATAATATGATATAATTAGATTTACATGCTTTTGCTGAAGACAAGTCATTGCCTTCTCTTATCGTCAGACGTTCCTTAGCATTTTGACCCTAAGGGGCCCTTTACTACCAAGTGATAAAGGTTATTACCAGGGAGCAGAAAATTATCAAACAAATTGCTTTCAAATTCAAATAAGAATGTGATAAGATAAAAAACTAGTACTATTCCTAAAAGTGCTTCGACAGCTGAGGTAATTTCGCAAGTGCCCCCACCGGGGATCGAACCCGGGACCGATTTCATCGAAATCGGACGCGTAGCCCACTTGGCTAAGCGGGAACCCATAAAAAAATCTATATTGGAAAACGCCAGCGTTATGCGAAAAGTGCCTTTAAATAAAGTAACATTTCCAAGTGGTTGACGCGTATATTTTATGCTCTCCTCAAAAAGGGCCAAAATTATTCTGTGATGTTCACAATATAACGCAATAGATGTGGAATTCCGGAACGAACAACTTGTAGAAACAGTCGACCTAACAATAAAATGATAATCAGACGTCTAGGGGAAAGATAATTTGCATAACAACTGTCCTTAGTGAAAACACGAGTCATTGAAAGGGAATATAATTCCACCTTACTAGCGAAATAAACACCTTTTGAGCCATAAAATTAATATGGATTTTGGAATGGCGATAGAAAGAGAGAAAAGAGGATAAGTCATCACACATTACAACATCCTCTGCACTCAAGAACAAAGAACATAATGTTATCATGTTGTCTTTAAAGGTTTTCATATCAGTATGTGTTTTAAAGGCGATTTTAAGGATGAGATTTCACGACTTCAACCCTGCAGTAATATGCAATCTAAGCTTTTCGTAAAAGGTAATGGAAGAGATGAGTCGAAGATATCACAAATAATAGATTCTTGGTTTGTTTTTGGCATGAGATGTTTGGTTTAATATTACAGAGCTAAAAACGAAAATGTTCTGATACTATGCATTGATATTATACTTTGGGAATTTAAATATTTTAGGAATTACATCCCTAGTTTCTCGATAGGAGATATTGAGTGCCCATTCATTATTTATTAAAGGAACGTCATTTTTATTCCGTCCGTAAAATTCCAGAAACCATACGGGCGTTTAGCTCAAGCGCGCATACCCACGCATCAATTAAAGTTGTGACCTTGAAAATAAACAGCACTGAGAAAACATTTCATGGGCACAAAAACAATTTAACGTGTATTCACACACGACAAAAAAAAACGTAACACGCGAAAGCTAGTGAACCAAGGTCCCGTAAAACAGTGTATCCGGGGAAAAAGAAATAATGATACGGGTCAAATTTACGAAACTCGAGGAAATTACGAAGTAGAAGGTCATCTGGAATTCGGTCGTGACAATGGTAATAACGTATCATTCCTGCAATTATGATGCGCACCGAAATAAGAGGTGCCACTCACGAGCAGCTATGTTGCAAATCATGCGTAACCTTGGAGACAGCTAGAATTTAAAGAACTTGAGTACAGCTTTAAGGATACGAAATTCCGTGGAAAGCTTATTTTTCAAATCTCACCACAAATATCCATTCTTTATTTACGTTTGGTCACTTTTAAATTAATATTGTCAAGCGTTTCCTCGTGGAATTTCACACACATCTTAAAAGGAAGAACAATTCGTATTTTCCACAGCAGATTTTTAATTGAATAATTTCGTCAATGAGTTGACATCCTTATCTTCGCAAACGAGTCGACAACTGAAAATTTAAAAGAATCTGCTGCAGCAGTTACGGACTTCTCTTTCTTTAAAGATGTTTATTTCAACGCGAAAATGAGAATTGAAGTAATATTGAAACGTTTTCAGTAACATTTAACAACATAAACGTAAACTCCGTCTCTTAGATACAATTTTAATTTGCTTAAGCGATACATATCTCTTATTTCAGTGATTTTAGATGAAACATCGATGAAAAATGAATAAATAACTCACTTATAAAAGACTCAAATAAAATTTTCTATTAAGATTAAATATTCGCAAAATAATAACCCAGTAAAACGTGAAGGAATCTCAAAATATTGCCGACGACACTTGAAATAGTTTCCAATAGATCGAAAAAGCAGGACTTCTTCCGGGAAAAGCGGCTCTAGTGGGAGTTTATTTGATAAACCGAAAGGACTTGCGCGCCATTGTGACACAAAATACCATAGAGCGTGATGCACGTCCACAATGAAATTAAGATGTTGTAATTTACAAATTTAATCATTAACTATCATTACTCATAAACGACCCACATTTATTTAATCTGGTTCTTCATATTTTATATGAAGAATACTTAAAAATATATCGTGCCTTCAGAGTTCCGCATGCCAAAAGAATTCTTCTGCGTGCCACTTTGGACGCGTACTATAGGTTCGTCGCTCCTGTCAGTGTTAAGTGATATTTAACAATCATAAACCGACACTGAAATTTCGCCTAATTAAATAATTCATAATAATAACGAAGAAGATAGTTTGTTTCCTTTCTACAAAGAATATGAAAAGGAAGAATTATGTTATACTATTGAACTGCGAATTGGCTGGTATCGTCGTTTAATAAAATAACGAATCCTTGTAAATACATTGTAATAAATGATCCCTTATATTTTGAAGCGTTTATATACGTATTCTTTTTAGTTAGATGCAGTCCTGCTTCAGAATACTTTCTTTGCAAAATTTAAGAAATTGCGAAATGAAAAATCTGCGTCGTAGAACGGCAAATTAAGAGGGTATGTCACGATCCTCTTTTCGAAAGGAATGACTCACATCATGAAATGAAACTATCAGCTCCTACGAAAGGGTACCTTAACAGGATTACGAGCGCAATGACCATAAGAGTCCTTCCTTAATGGAGCCAAACGATGGTCTTAAACGGTGACCGCACCATCCAAAATTTCTTTTTAAAACTTTTACTCATTAGAGTAGTGACGCTAAGTGGATAACGCTGACGTTACGCGACAAGACTTTTCGGAACGAAAATCTACTTAGTTGAATTCCAGCGACCCTAGCGGGTCAGTTACCTGTAGCAGGCAAACTCGCGTGAGAAAAAAAGTCTTCGCAGCAAGGCTAAGGACCAATGCCAGAGAAAAATCAGAGAAATCTTTCAAAAGTCGCAACCTCTTTATTTTTCTGATTAACTAAACAAATACCTCCCGTCAATCGAGTTTAATATATGTTAATTTTAGCTTCGTTAAGAAAAGCTGCCTACCATTCAAAGAGGGACTACTCTAATTAGATAATACTAGCACCAGTAAAACTTACCATAATATTTATTTTTTCGATCTTAAAATTTTAAATACAGTCAGAGAATCTTCCGTTTTAAGGAATGACGGGAAATCTTTATGAAGAGACTGCGTAGTTCAAAAATAACTCGATAGAAAGATGATGAATAAAGCATATTTCCGGATGATATTTAAATATTAAACGGATGACTGAAGATATGCAATTATATAACCGTCACCAAATATGGCGACGAAGCTAAATTCGTTTTTAAATAAAGCGATAGCTTGATATTGGAATTTCACCCTCAAATTCAACATTAACTTATGTAGAAAAAGAAGTGATTGGTACGCGGGCCTATAAATTTCTTTCTGGGCGCTAGTACACTGGTAAGAAAGTGGGGCCAACCTGCTATAAATTGAAACTTCTTTCCAGATGGATTCTTGGCAAACGCTCACTGCAATCAGTTAATATTAATGGGTTGGAATATAATATACTGCCTTCGTATGGCAGTAGCCATACGAAGGCATGGCTACTGCCAGAGAGGGCCATTAACCACTACTATTCCAAGATTTTCTAGCAAACATCAATTTCTATCCAATCGGCAGACATCTTCGTGAAACAAATACGTTATTATGCAATAAAAACGTTAGCTTCTGCTCTGATCCCTGAGAAGGCTACTATTGAAGGCGAATTGCGCATAGGGCAAAATCACATTGCTTATGGTTTTTGGAGTTCTTTTCAACTACAACTAACTCAACCATCAGCGGTTGCTTCTATTTTAAATACGTTATTGATAATACTCGTAATTTACCAGGAAATTAGATTCAGAATATTCATGTTAGACTATGTACATACAGCATATTTCTGGCTCACCGTTAGAAACAGTCATTCGAATAATATCATCTCCTTTTATTTCGATAAATTGCTAAATTTAAGAAAATTTTTCTTAAATTTCACACATTTTCTGAATCCGTCAATTATAATCACCTTCACTCTGCTTTATTTCACAAAATTCAATTTTACATATCAACCCATGCAATTATAATGTGAATATGGATGTACATAGGTTAATGCAAGAAAAAGACTCATTTAAATGATCTACTTTATTGATTAATAAATTAAAAATAATTAAAGAAATAATGAAATCGATTACAATGAACTCATTTATGGAGCTGCGGCACTTGAACTGACGAAGAAGGCTAAATACAGATATATCTAATGGACAATGAATATATACAAATAAGTATATCAAACAATAGATACTGGTCCGATAGCCGCAGAAGAAGACCTATTTTCGTATTTTTCCAAAGTTTATTAATTTTTGGGAATCATCTACTTCGTAGTTTTCACGGATTTCAGCTGATATATGAATCTACGTAAATTTACGAGCAAAATCTTAAGAGGAAATCAAAAAAACGGTATTTTCCATATATTTCCGAGGGTGAAAGATGGTCATGGGATGAACGATTCCGAGAGGAAAAACCTCTATTATGTTATTCCATTTAAAAGGGCATCAGTTTCACCTTGTGGAACAAAGGCGACAACGTCAGTCGGGCTTCAAAGCCATAAGTGTGCGACAAAGCGGTCAACGTGTCCCTGTTATTGGATGACGGCGAAAGGCAAGCGGTTAAGTGGTGCTGAGCTCGGGGAAATGGCGAAAAGAGTGAGATGAAGTAAGCGGAGCATTGAGAGAGGTGAGGGAAGAGTAAAAGAGACAGTGGGTATTTTCGAGAGAAGTGGCACTTCGCGGTGGTGCAGGAGACCTATTGCGAGAAGAAAAAATAGTGCGAGGGGAAAGTTCACTCTCTCCAATTTAACGTAATGTCAAAACTAGCGAAAGGAAATCGAGTTTGATATCAAACGATGACTTCCTTTAAAGTTGAGAGACGTAATACTAAAAGTACCCACTTAAAATTTACGTCCGTTCCTATTACAATTTATTTGAATTTTGAATTTTAGTAACAATAATATAGATATGACAAAATTTTTACTGATATTACAATTTTTTACTTAATTAGAGCACCTTCTTCATTAAAAAGCGTTTTGAAAATCAATCGGAAAGATTTTGCCGTCAAGCAACAACGAAAATCAAATATCTCTGGAAAAATCAATGTATTCGCTTACATCAACGAAAGCTGTTATTTCCGAACATTAATAATTTAGCGATAGAATTAAATAACTACCTCAACAATGTTGAACTTTAATCGTAGAATTTTGATAACATGCTGCGGGCAGCAAGTATCTACAGAAAGCTTATTCGATCTCTTTCTTTTCGGTTACTTCGACCTTGCATCGACAAGACCGGGAAGCTATGTTACATTCCGACTTCCGTATCTCAAATGCGATTACAAGGTATTTGGAGAGCTATGCGTAGAATGCCAGGACATTTATGGCAAAGAAATGCGCGTCAGCTAACATAAGTCACAAGAATCTAATTTATTAATTTCGAATCCTTCTTAGGTATATAGTACCATAATTTACGAATAATGGCTTGCGTTGCGGCAAACACTAGACAAGTTAAAGTTGGATATACGAGCAAAGTATTCTTCATAGAGATAACGCCTTAAAGAAAACTTCATGAGAAGTTAAAACAGAGAGATAGAAAGCAGTAAGTGAAAATCCAACTGCGGGACCGATAACAAGCAAGCAAAGGAAGAAATTGCTTCTCTAAAGGATGATTAGCAAAGGATTACGTTTACTTTCACCATTTTCTGTCATATATTCCGCGTAGTCAAAAAAGTTTTAAACGCTATTCATAAATCCCTTTGACTGCCAATAGATCTATTAATTTTCATGTTGATTTATCAATAGTGTTTCGCTGGCCTTTTCTGTTATATTTCTACCTGACTTTCCCAATAGGAGGACCTATGGGCAAGTACTGCAAGTTGCGTATACTTCAGTGATGTTTTAGAATACCTCTTCCGCTGTCATTCTCCTTATTCTCAGAGTACAATCAATTTCATCTTGAGGATAGCTAAGTAAAACGCAATAGTAATAACCTTATTTAGAATTTGGATGCATATGTTAGCTCCAGATACACTTCGCGCGATCTCACAAGACGCGGTTTATAGTTACGCATCCGATTTCACAAATATGCGATCACGTTTCCAGTAAAACGCTTTTTTAGTTTTCGCTCTGTGCAGAATTTATGATTCATGCGCTACCTTCACTGCCTGCAGCGTTACAAGTATCGGAAATTAAACTCCGAGACACTAAAACCGTGGGACCGAAAAAATATAGCGAGAAAACGAATAATTAAACTGTTAACATTTCTACCAGTTATCCATTACGCTACGATAAAATGTTGTAGTTCTTATGAATTACCGATGTCGGTGACTTCGCCGACGCGTCGTTTATAATGTATAGACACGGAGTTCAATTACCACTGATCTGCTTACCTTACTTTCATTTCCCTGAGTTTCTGAGAAGATATTGAAAGGGAGAGAATATTCAGGATAGAGTTTACTATGTGATAGTAGGCGAAGAAGGGTTATTCCTAATGGAACGGAAACGAAAGCTTTTGTGGTTAACTGGCAGGCAGCATAACTGAAATTTTAGATAAATTATTTTTTAAATCATATCAAAAAGGTTCGTCGTTAGGAAGAAAATGAGAAGTGAATGAATCAACGATAAGTACCATACGGATGAATGAAGACAAAGCAAAAGCTGAAATTAGTGCAGGAACTTCTGATGTTTAGAAAGACAAACAGATTTCCAAAAGAAATGTTATTTCCATTCAGTTGAACAATCATTGTGAAGTTTGTTTGATCTTGCATATTCGTGAGTATCCTTTCATTATCTTGGAGGATATAAATCAGGGAACAGCTGTCTTTCCAACAACGTCAATGTCGGTTCGAATTCCGCGCCAAGGCCGGGCAGTGACACAAAATCAACTTCTGCACAAGTTCTCTCGTCCGAACCAGTTGGTAAGGGGACAGGGCGTCCGCTTCCAACGCTAAGGTTCGTGGGTTCGATTCCGTTCGCGGACACTTTCGGGATTAGAGGGCCGCCCACCCAACCGGAAGTTTTTTCAACCATCCTAACTTCGAATCAACGGAAAGCTATCGGAATCTAGCCCAGACTTTAGTGTTGGGGGCGCCCTAAGTCCCCGACCCTACTCTCGGACCCGCTGGCGGGCGGCAAAATCATTCATTTTTTCCGATATTTCTCCGTCGTTTTTTCGACTGCTAAAAAATTAACTTTATAGCTTTTATTAATTCCTCTTTTTAATTACTACACCGCCGAGTGCGAACAGAAACTGTTGTAGTTTTTAGAAACGGACGATTCTTTAGCAGCAGGAATTAATGACACGCTGCAGAAGAATCGCCCGCAAATAAAAACGGAATTCGAATTCGGCGGTGCAGTAGTTAAGAGGGGATCGTTGCACCAAAACCGATACAAAAAATTGCATTAATTATTACAGAGGAACAAAAAACTTTGTATTTTGCACCATGGCCAAATTGGAAAATATAGGTGCACGCATTTGGAAAATGTAGTTAAAAATACTAAGAGGTTTCTTCTTGGCGAAGAACATTTTACGCGTTTAAAATTTCAGGACGGTTCAGGACTGGACGCGCCGTTTTGTCACTCACTCAAACAATACCGATTCATCGGGACTTCGTTTTTCAGTATTTCTTCTGAGATTTTAGATTGATGGCATTAATCTGAAAGCTTTTTCTGAAGCTATAGCGAATGAACGATAATATATAGTTGCTACTACGACTACGACTGACTACGAAATCATTTTCTTCTGATTACGAAATTATTTTCATACGCACGGATATTGAATGGACAGTTATTCGCCGTTATGGTGTTCATTGTGCGTCTGTTTATTAGATTTAAACGATTTTATACTAACGTTTAAAATAATTATAAAAAATCATTATGTAAATATTTACATTAATATCTGTGGATTTGGTAACACTTCTTAGAACTTTCATTTTACCAGAATTGACGGGGTTCCCAAATTTTAATGATACAGCTAAAAAAAAACACAGAGTATAAAAACGGTAAAGTATCTTTGATAGTGTGATTCATTCAAGGAAATACATCAATGTGACCCCTGACGACGACTCATATTGACAACTAATTAAGGTTTATATTTAAAAGGGGACCATATAGTATTGGTTGGGAAATAACAAAAATAAGCAAATATGTGAACCTTTCTTCGGCCGGTGGATTCGATCTCAATCAATCAAAATTAAATAGGACGTTCATTTCTACCTTCTTATATTCATGCAGTGCGAGACGATACGTACTGTAAGAGATCATAAGTTCCCCTTTTGAATGAATTGTAAAAACATTTAGATTTGTAATGTAATCGACGAAGTTCTCTGTTTTCATCGAACCTTCTATTCTCGATTTTATGCTATTCGTTATAACGACTATTTTCGTCTACCCCAGTTAACACGTGGTCTTTTCACGATGGAGTCTCTACGACACTGCCATTCTTTCCTCGGACTATCTTTGTAGTGCGCAACTTTTGCTTCCATCCACTTAATGAACATAATTAACATAATTTGGACATTTTTGCTACCTCGACTCACGCAAACTCAGGGTTACGCGGCTCTTAATTTACACCTCCCGGAAGAAACATTCCATTTAAAAAACGAGGGAAACAGAATCGCCAGGAAATAATCAAGTCTCTTATGTGATAGAAGAAGTAGTAAATCTTTCCATGGAATTAAATCTGAAAGTCGTAATTGATGATGTCAACGAGATGTTGGATTCATATGGTCAGAAGCTATCAAAATGCTTGAGCAAAACAACACTGAAGAATCCGACAATTCAGATCCGGTTCCACAAGAAAAATACATGGCAATAGCTAGTTCAACAAAAGCTCTCGGCTCCAGAAATAGGCTTACAAATACAGTGGTACCTTGAGATACGAGTGCCCCAATCTTTTATCTTTTTATTATTCTGTACTAGTATTCATAAAGTATAACAATTATAGTTAATTTTTTTCTAAACTAGTCTTTCCAGTCGAATTTAATGTATTTATATGCAAATTGTACCTCGACATGCACAAATTCGACTTATGCTATTTTCGTCGGTCCCACCTATCGCGTAATTAATCATTCTAATAGAGGTGCAGAGACTGTGCTAGAACGACTTAATCAAAAGACGATGTATCCCTCACTTACTCTTTACGGGCGAAATTTTTGAAGCATTAATTCCAGCTGGTCTCAACATTCCAGAAGTCTGACTAGGTAAGAAAACCGTACCGCTGAGAAGTAAAGTTTCCCATTCGCAACCTGAAAAACATTAGAATTCCAGGAAAATTTCTTTTTCGTGAGAAAGTAACCGTCCATCTTTGGAAAAGGCTTGCTTCGGAGTCGAGGCATTCACAGGGTGAAAATTGTGTCAGTCGTAGAATGTTTAAGGCGAAATGAGTTTAAGCGGTTTCTGGTTCTCGCCGATAACGACGTGTCAAAGAAAACATACAATGAAAGCGCGGAAAGGAACTCAACGGAATGATAATTTTATCATCTGTAACTGACCTTCCATCTCGTTCCACTTGGGAGAGATTTTATGAATGAATACCTACAGAATTTACATATCGCTCACATTGAAACGACAAAGCGAAACTTGCGGATGATATCCGTCGATGCTCGTCGAATATTCATCTGATGAAGGTCTCTCCGATCCGAGACCAGATCTGAATAACTTAAGAGCCTCTCTCGTTAAAAATTCATCTCACGGAAGAAATCTGAGTTTTTTGTTGCAATTAAAGGTCTTTTTTAAATATTTCTATGAACTTGAACCCGCTTCCTTCAATCGATGAACTCGTTTTGAATTTTTATCCCTCTCCACGAGTATATAGTGAGGAAATGTTTCACAAAAATAAGCAACTAGTACATGAATACACAATAGCGACGATATAGTACGTAATACGTCGGATTTTTCCACTGAATTTCTATTTTACTTCCCTGATGTCTATTGCTTCTGAGCAATTTTTGTATTTTTTTTCTTGTGTACTATCTTTGTATTTTGTGTTTTTTCTGCTCCATGGGAAGATCCCAGAGCTAATTAAAAGATTATTATTATTAATTTGGGAACAATGAGAGTGGAGTCTCAATTATCCGAGGCAATGTCGACCGGAGTCACATCGGGCACACAAAAACTCGAGTGGTACGGTAGGGTCGCTATCTTCATGCATTGCAGTAGTATGACATATATTTACAATTTAAAAAATCACTTTGATGTAAAATCTTTTCACATCGAAGTATTTTTAAAAGTTAAATATTNGTTTGGAGATTAGGAACTCTACATAACTCTCCTCCTATCCAATGAGGAAGACTAATATATACGTGAGAACTATTAACATTGACGACGAAATCAAGAATGTCTCTGCCTGAACGACGTGTACTTCAGCACTAAACCGAACATATTTCCATGAACTTGAACCCGCTTCCTTCAATCGATGAACTCGTTTTGAATTTTTATCCCTCTCCACGAGTATATTGTGAGGAAATGTTTCACAAAAATAAGCAACTAGTACATGAATACACAATAGAGACGATATAGTACGTAATACGTCGGATTTTTCCATTGAATTTCTATTTTACTTCCCTGATGTCTATTGCTTCTGAGCAATTATTGTATTTTTTTTCTTGTGTACTATCTTTGTATTTTGTGTTTTTTCTGCTCCATGGGAAGATCCCAGAGCTAATTAAAAGATTATTATTATTAATTTGGGAACAATGAGAGTGGAGTCTCAATTATCCGAGGCAATGTCGACCGGAGTCACATCGGGCACACAAAAACTCGAGTGGTACGGTAGGGTCGCTATCTTCATGCATTGCAGTAGTATGACATATATTTACAATTTAAAAAATCACTTTGATGTAAAATCTTTTCACATCGAAGTATTTTTAAAAGTTAAATATTTCTCTTTTCTTTCAATAAATATACTTCAATTGTCCAGATGCCCGACCCTACTCTCGGACCCGCTGGCGGGCGGCAACATTTTTCTCCGATCATCTGCAGAATATTAGGCTGAAATTTTATTGTCTACGCTAAACTGATATAGTACAGTTACAGCAAAAGTAATTAAATATACGAATATAAATAAATATAGTTATACCAGTACTTAAGTGTAAGTGAAAAAAGGCAAAGCAAACAAAGATATGTAGCACCTAGGATAAATACGGAACCACGGCTAATCGGGACTCGGATAATCGAGACTACTGTATTTCATGTGCGGCACCCACCATCTTACTTCACAAGATATTAAATTATCACTTGTCTCACGAAGAGCATACTGCGTTTTTAATTTCTTCAGTAACATAAATAAGGGAACTCTGCAATAACTTAGGCTCATTGCGGTCAATTTTTATTAAAGTCCACGAAGGCGGCCGAAATACTGTAGAAATTAAATTTCATTCCGAAGGAAGATAAGATATTTAATTTTCCACTCAATTTTTATTCCGGAGACTACCGGTTTTGAGCTTCACAATACCATCATCAGTTCTCAAACACATCAAATATAATAATAATAACAATAGTAATAAATAAGAAAGTCTTAAAGATCTAATTTTAGGAAGAACAAAAGAGCCACATGTTACGAGCCGATATACATCCACATATGTACGGTGCAATCCACCTTTAGGCGTGTTGTAGGGGATGCAATATAACTCTACTACCTCGGATTGATTACTTTTGCGTATCGTTAAACTTTCTGTTGAAGCGCCTAGTCCTAGCATCTATTTCCCTGACTATTGTCGCTGTATCAGAATTGCCTACGATCTGAAGCATCTGGCGTAACGCTCACTGATTTGTAGTAGCCATTCTTGACAAAACGAGTGACCTTTCCCTACCTCTTCTATACACGAATAAAAAAGGAATCGGTATTGTCCAATACACTAAATGTATAGATAATTAATGGAACTGCGATTCAATTTAATCCTCGAGGCTTCCGAAATATTTCCGATTGCATTCCGATTGCATAATCAAATGACCTCGATTATCGATTCAACGACTCGTTCACAAGCCACCACCAAGTTTATGTAAGCCAGGGCAAAACACTCATATCTCGGTTTAAAACATAAATTGAGGACTAACGGATGTGATACTTGCATGACTGCCACGCTCCTGGATACGAAGGCATCTCAAAAAAGGAGAGATTTCACCGATGGTGCGGACGCCAGTGGTGAAGAGAGCGTTCGTCACGGCGGAGGTCACTTCACTTGTGCGACACGGCGAGATGAGGACGAGAGAAAGAAGAGGGTGAACTAATGAAGGGGTGAGCTACGCACGAAGTCTCAGAGTAAGATTAGAAAAGATCTGGCGGGAATATGACTCAGGATTTGAAAATGGGTCGCAAAAATTCGTACCTAAATAAGTATTAAAATTTGGAATTCAGATTTTACCCAACCATGGTTTGTGGCCATATCTAGAAACCTGCGCTTCTCACTTCCGTGGAAGGGGCCCGGGTTCATTCCGTTGGGAGTAAATTTCCCGAAATTGGTTGGCTGCAGGAAGGGCGACCGGTCGTTAAATAAAGTGTCAAAACTGCAAAATCATCATCGTATCATAAATCATCATCACCGTCATCTTCAGCTACCCGCATAGATTAATAAATGGGACAAAGTTCGAAGGATAAGAGGCTTCATACTTTTTCCGCAGGATTTTAATACAGGCACGACCAGGTTTCAGAGAATGATCGCCATCATCATCGCAATCCACCTGATGATGGCGATCATTCGCTGAAACCTGGTCGTGCCTGTATTAAAATCCTGCGGAAAAAGTACAACCTCTCTTTTCCTTTATACATGGAGTATTTCCACAGAGCATCGCCAATGTCTGTGAAATTTATTATAAATGGGACAAAGGATGGAAAGGTAAAAAGATAAATATCAAATTTGCAGGACTTATAGGTAATATGTTTTCTTGAGGGCAACACAATTTTTATTGTAAGTATTACATTGAGTTTTGTTTTTGAGATAGGATATTAAGCAAAAATAATTTGGTTTTACTGGTATCAACTTTCGAACCAGTCAACTCGAGCTTGATGGTCTTCAGGAGAATATTAAAATCCATTACAGTTAGCTATGTAAAGTCTCAGCGTAAGAAGTGACAACCTTGTCCATGTATTCTTTCATTGGGGTCATTGTCATATACACTCACTGTTGTTAACTGGTGCGTTTGGAGATTAGGAACTCTACATAACTCTCCTCCTATCCAATGAGGAAGACTAATATATACTTGAGAACTATTAACATTGACGACGAAATCAAGAATGTCTCCGCCAGAACGACGTGTACTTCAGCACTAAACCGAACAGGCTAATAATCTAACTTTCATCGCTATTTAAGTTTAAGTTCAACTAACACTTGTGAGTTTCGAATGCGTAAGATCTACCGTATATCAAAACCGGGGAATCTCAACTGCCATCTTTTACCAATAATAAGGCGAAGCACAAATGTGCATTTTAATCATATCGGCGCCCAATTACACGATTTACACGAAATTCATCAAAATTTTATTTAAAGGTTTATTTCAGATACTTCTTCATCTCTTTTTCATCATTTTCATCTTTTTCTCAGAAAAGAGGTATGCCAGTCTAAGCTCAAGTTTTCTTAGATACATAATTTTCTTCTATAATTCATACGAATAATTTATTGTTTTAAATATTACAGGGTGCCTGAGTTTTAATTTTGACTCCAACAATCTTCTTTTAGGTTATCAAATGTTTACTCTACTGGGGATTATATTTAAACTGGAAAATAAAACAATTTTACATGGTTCTCTGATGCTTAACGCTCATTTATATTGAAATTATTTCAAACAAGCCCAAGAATAGAAGTGCATAAACTTCAAAAAATAAAAAAGAACGGCGTGAATGATTTGAAAAATTAACCAGTATGAAAAATTCCAATCCATCAGATAGTAGATAGATTCTGGATTGGGCATAGACTAAGAATATTAGAAGATATTTTATATCCTGATGATTAGTAAACATTATGAAGAGTGTATTCTGGACATTGGAAAATTTTTCTGAAGTCTTTCGCGGAGATAATTATTTGTGCATATTATGCTAAGATTTGTAATTAATAACTCAAGATATCAATGACTGTGTGGCAAATATTTATGGAAAAACCTTCTTTTCAAACTTGGCTGAACTATCAACATCAATGCAGAATATTAAGCTCATAAGGGGTAATTACCCCATTGATTCCATATCTCGTACAGCTACTTATTTTGATCTGTTTCTTGTGAGACATACATATGTGTATTTCCCTTCGGTAGGCTCCTGTGCCTCAATACTCCTTATTTCGTCCCATTTCTTTCGTTTCCTGGTAATTTACCCCACCATTTATGTCATCTGACATCTTTTGCCTTTGCTCGCGAAATATACATCCGTAAATTGCTTCATCGCAACCTACGGCGAAGCACCGTCGCGACATTACGCACCCTTCGAAAACCGCACCGTATCGGATATCTGCGACACGCACGACAATGTCTGTGTCTGGAACATGTATCGATAGACACAAAGCTCTCCGCAGGAGCAAAAGAAAGCCAGGATCATTAGTACGAGGAAGAGAAGTAATCGAAGGGCAAATAGGGCAAACGCCGCGTGTCAACGAGGGTGAAAAGGACAAGATAGGACTCACGACCGCATGTCACTAAGCAATTCGATCTCTGAGTGATTGACGATGGACCGAAAGATGCCGCGGAAGCACAAGGAACGAAGGTGAGCGAGAGAACGGACGGGTCGCGCCTACTCAATGCGTGTTTTCGTCGACCTTCAATGGGATTCAAAGAAGAGAATAGACAGGAAATGAAAACAGAGAAATCGGTAGAGAGGGAAGGTCTGAAAAAAGGAGAAACATAAGGGATTCAACGAAGAGGAGAAACAAGAGCGGGACTAAAAAAGGAAAAAATCTAATGAGAGGCAATTGAAGAAAGAGAGGAAGAAAAAGCCCATGAAGAAGTGAAAGCCGTAACTTAAAGAAAGGAACAGAAAACTAAAAAAACGCAAGGAAAAGGATTAAGAATAGAGGGAGATAAAAGTAAAATTAGAGAAATGGACAAATCCCGGGGAAAAAAGAAACGTCATGGAAGCAAAAACTTTGAGAAAAAGAATGGATAAATTAAGCCGCAATTTTCCCTAACGTATTATTCGCTCGTTTTTCAGGGCAGTGGATAATTTGCAGAGGAAATGAATGGAGAGAGGAAAGGGCGTCTTGGGAAAAAAACACCCTTGTCTCGAGCCGTGCATTATATAAGACAACTTCTCATTGTTTGAGTTAGAGCTATAAAAGAATTAAGTAATAGCTCCTTCGCAATCACTTAAGGTTGCACGATGGCCATGGGGGAGCTACTGATCAATGGCAGTCTTTCTAAATGAATGACAAGGTATAACAAGGACAAGGAATATAAAGTGACAACTGTGTGCTACCACAAGAAAAAGCCGAGTTTTGATTAACTCTCGGAAGAAGTGTGTCTTGTTACAAACGAATAACTTTAATGATGACTTGAGAAATTGATGATTTTATTAGAGACGGAAGTGAGAGCTAGGTAGTCGCAAAAAGCAGTTCCATAGAGTAAATACCAGCAAGAAATAAATCGACGTTAATGCTTTCAGATTGTATAAATCAACTAATTAATATGTCAGATGATCCAGCTGATACCAGAACTTGTGGAACTTTATGCCAAATAGAATGTAATGAAAAGAAGCACTATCAAGTCTTGAAATTTCCATTTCGTCCACGTAAACAATAGTATTTTGCAAATTCAGACGCTACACACTTGACTAAAATGGAGGGTATGTTGAAGGGTGTGGATTCTAAGGAATCTGCTTGCCATTAATTGTAAGTTCTGGATTTCTGCGGGTTCCGCATAGCCAAGTGGATAGCGCGTTCGCCTTTATTGAAAGCGGTCCTGGGTTCGATTCCCGGTGAGAGCCAATTTGTATGGAATGACCTTATCCAGAGGTGGATTTACAATTAGGCACTAGATGAGGGCCTCATCCATTTTGGGAGCCTCAATAAGACTGCGCATAAGAGCTCACAAAAACACAACAAAAAAGGCTCGTGTTTCTCTCCACAAAAAAAAATTGTATACCCCGAGAAAAACTACACAAAACGCAAAAAGAAAATATAGCACACCCCACACAAAAATATGAGATAAAAAAGACTATACACAACACACAGTAAAACATAGAAAAAAAATAAATATTAAAACAAAAAACCTGTATACTCGCCCCAGAGAAAAGACACCGAGTTATATAGCAGAGAGATGTGCACATATTATAAAAAAAAAATCGAGTTCTACATACAATTTCTAGAAAGGACCCCAACCTACACCCGCCTAAGGCCTATGATAGCTTAAATCAGCCCCTAACTGTAGCTGTCCAAACACTTTTACACGCATCAATACTACTAGTGGGGTTCCGTTGTTATCAGACTATAATATAATGTCTTAAATTGCCTGAAAATAAACATTTAATATGCAAATAAGACTAAGATATTGACTTTTACGAGAGTTGATCATTTTAGAATGAGAATAGTGAATCGCATCGGGAAAAAATAAAATTATTGACCTGTGGTTTCATATGATAAGTAATGAAACCTGCTCACACTCTAAGATACGCCATGAATTTCTCGACCGAAATTTCTTACACAGATGCATGAATTACGAGGAATTTTGTTTGCCCTTGAATGTAAACTTGTTATTTTTTACAGCGTGTACGCAGCACTTTAAATAGCTTTATGTCGCTCCTTAACTCAAGGTCAGGTGAGCACCGCCATCTCTGCCTCATTTGCATCCGTTTTAATAACGCCGTAGGCGAAGAAGGAACTAGCTTTCAAGGTTTACCGATATTAATTACGAGGTTTTAATTACTAGGTTATTTGCTGAAAGAACCAGCGGGGCATAATATCTACAGCATATAAACATTAACATCCTAGCGCTAATCCCTTATAACATAACAACAAAGTACACACACGGTTCGAAAGCTAATACTAATCTATAAACCAGTTTTAATCGAATATAATACATGCAGACATGTTCATTAAATGATTATATTTTTCTTACATCAATACTCATTGAATGAGAATTTCATCATGGTGGAATAGACGTTGCCCAGGATAAAATATATTAAACCTCATGCTTTTCAGAGATACCTGAACTTCTGTTTTATTTGAAGAATTATCTCCAAAACATTTAATTGGATGTAAAAACTTAACATTTCCCACGAGGCAAAGATAAATTATACGCACTATATTTATTAGCGTAGAGGCCGTCTAAACTTCGTTCTTCAACGTCATAGGTAAATGAAAATATCACTCCTGTCTTTCGTAGGAGGGAATGGTACGAATCATTTGCTGAACAAGAAACTAATTGGCTATTTAAGAAAATATTGAAGCCTGGATTCGAAAGTTTAACCTTTTAGGAATGTACAATGAGCAAATAAATATCCCAGCTGCCTCTCATGAAACACTGACTAGCAAATTTCCTACCTTATTAAATAATATATACTTAAGGAAATGAGGGAGGAAGTTTAGATAAGATATTCGATTCCTGTTTAGATAGATATTCCTGCCAATTTGATGACGATCCTTCTCTTTATATTACCACTCCACTTATTATGTCAATTCCTTTGTATAAAATTGAAGTGGTATCTCAGCTAACGATTGGCCCTGCTTCGGAACACTCCCCCTAAGAAAGATTCCTTTGTAGCTGTTTTTGCTCTTGAATAATAAATACGGATTCGACCAAAGACTTTTTTGCATGTTCGTGTGTACAAAAAAATAAAAAATGATTTAAACATTGGCTCTTTCTAATCTTGCTTACGAGCGTAAAGGTAATGAGGTTGTTTGACAGCGTTTCTCCATATTTTGGGATTAGGCAACTTTTGCGAAATAGTGTATCAGCCAGAGAAAATTATTCTGGAACGAAGTGTATTAGTTGACCAAGGAATTACTTTTACACTAAATTGCCCTTTAAGAATGAAAAGATGACCCTAACTAAATCATCCGAGGCAAGTTCACTCTCACCATTACCGTATATTTGGTGATTTTAATATTGATTTCATTTTTATATTGTATAAGAACACAAAGGAATATTAATTAATGCTCCGGCAATGTATCAATAGAGACTATTTTCTATCTCAAAACAATACCGTACACTTCGTAAAGCCAGAAGGGCTATAACTTAATATTAAAGCAGACAATTCTAATTTCTTGATACGAAAGCTTGCCTAGTTAAGACCGGATCACAATGTCTCGATTTTTTTATCCCTAAGAACCTGTTCCGTCTTTATTTTCCTGCCCATCGAAACATATTTCATGTTCTTATGGTTAAGCATGCTACATTTCACTTTTTATCTCCTTGAAAGGCACAAAAATAACAAAAAACGATCTTTTTTTGGGAAAAAAATCCCTTCAAGGCTCCCAAGGGACTGAAAAATGTCTATCAAAAGAAAATGCAGATCATTTGAGTTATTCCTTCATGCTGACAGAAATATTTATGACGTTTAAAGTTCAAGGATGAACTTGACATTATTAACTCCTTAGCTGCCCATCCAACGAGGAGATAAAGTTATGACAGTAGGTAATTGGAATACAAATATAGAATCGAAGGCCAGAGAACAAGTTAAGTATTTTGATAAAGATATCAAAAAAAGTTAAATGTTTGATGCCTGATCTCCTGTCCCTGAGAGATGAAACTATTATTTCCAGTAAGATCTTCCAGGAAAATTTACTTTGTCGGGTACCGTATTACATGCCGTATGCTCTTTTATTGAAGATACTAAGATTTTATAAAGGAACCAATCTTATGCGACAATATTCTCATCGCAGCTGCACAACTACCGGCTATTACTGATTTTTAACATTTCCTAAATAGTAAATTATTCCAGTTATGATTTGCTCAAAGAAAATAAAGTCGGCTTTCTGATACTTTTCCAATCTATTTGTATATTCTAAAAAATAAATAACAATTCTATAAAGGAGGCTAATACCTTGATAACGAACCTTACTTTGACCTGTTACGTAAAATGGTGCACTTATTCATCTCTTTTATTTTGGGACGAGTAAGTTTTTCAAGAAGTTCACTGCCGTCGAATTCAAACATTTCTCAATGATTCTGTCCTATGTAACGTGCTCCCTTCCTTTTAAACCCTGAATATCTCCGGCATATCTTCCAACAAAACATGGAATATTTCCTAAAGAATTTCTACTGAAGATATTCGCAAATCCAAAAACCTGTTTCAATAGGAGCTATATGGAAATGATTTTAAATTATGAACTCCTCTATCAATGTTTCGGCAAACAGTTTTCTCAGAAAGTACCTCTCCTCCCATTCAGCGACTCTCCAAACATTTGCCTGAGAGTACCTGCATTTTAACGACTTGAACTGAGCCCTTAATGTATTCCTTACCCCGCATTTTCCTATCGCCCTAAAGGCAATGACGTCAAACAACCCATTACTTCTCCAAATACATCCCCTCGGTATCCAGAATTCAGATTTTTCTTTAAGCCTTGATTCAACGATAAGAAAATTTATAAGATAGAATTCATATTTGGTAGAAGAATCTTAAACATTCTTTCTTTTCTTCCAAAGAAATTAATCAAACTCTCCTATACAAAAAAGGATAACCACGATAATAGATAGCGAGTATATTTTTTTAACTAAACTAAATTAGAAAAACTTAGGCAAATGTGTTTTTCTTTCAATTTCCCAACAAAGGAGTATAAAAATATATTTATCACTGTTTCTATGTTTAGAACGTAAGCATATCATTATTTATAAAAATATAAATATAAGCAAACATTCCTCCTAGCGAGTAATTACAACCTACCGTCGCAAGAACTGTTAAAGCAGAGATATTGAGATCATCTCGAGTAAAAAGCGCTGGAAGAAATCAATAAAAGCAAACGATATGAGAGATATTGATATATGTATAATTTGATTCCGCATTAAAAATGACAGAAATATAGCAAATAAGGGATAGAAAGGAAATGGCAAAGCACTTTTTAGGGTTAAAATATTAGAAGAGCCGCAAGGGAACGTGGAAGTATGTCAAGAAATAGAGGATTCTATCGGAGATCGCCAGGATATCCGGAGAGCAATTCCATTTACAAGCTGCATTCCAGTGACTCAGAGGATAAAATGTATGAGTAATGAAAATCTAAGCGGAATTTCCATTACGAATCTTGTGAATGCTTCGATAGTATTAATAAAATGTCACGTATCTTAGTGTAAATCTAGTTCGCATATTATGAAATTCAATACATAATTTGACAGAATTTTAAAATCTCTGTTAAAAAAATTTTCAAATATACTCGGAATGTCAAGAGGCAACGAAATCATCGAATATAAATTTCAATTCATGGGGGGGAAATGGAGTCATATTTCACCCCAGTCATTTGTTTTAGACTGTTGTGCCGAAATCCTAACAAATCATTCACAAATTTTAGTATGAATTGAATTTTTCCTCAGTTTGTTAAGCGATGCAAAGGACTGTATTAAATTATTCATTCCTCGAAAGTTTTCCAAAGAAACAAACCACAAAATTACAACTTAGTGAAACCTCAAGCCACGACAAATATGAATCGCTATGATTTTAGTGGCCAAATTAAAAACAATAATTTATCGAATCATTTGAAAGTCTTCTCTATCAACTTAGTTATCAATTGGTCAGCCCGTTTAAATAAGCGTAAGTGGAGTCTTTGAGATGAATGTCCTTCTGAGGATATTTACGAAAAATACTATTCAAATTAACTACAAGTTTTTGTGGCATGTCGAAATATAACTATGGAAGTACAGTCTTAGAAGAAAGATGTCTGAGCCAGATTTAATTCTGAACCACACAGTTATCTTCAGGCAAATTTAATCAAAAATTCGAGATAAAATACGAAAATTATATTAAAAGAGATATCCGAATTGTAATTTATATTTTTAGAATTCTCCTTATAGCGTTACTTAATTCATTTCCACTTGCTAGCATGAAAGAAGACAGCATTGACCTTTCCTTTTTAATCTATAATTAATATCTTTAACAGTATATTTAAAGTTCTTTTTCGGAAATTGCGAGAGAATTAGATCGCACAAGGCGAAACAACTGGCTAAAAATTACTTTAAAAGTAATTTTTCCCTTCTTACAACCAATTATTTTTTTACGAAAAGACTACATCCTGCTTTTTGTTGAAATGGTCGAGAAAGAAGACATTCTGCTATTTAACTCCAAAAATTGAGAGTCGTTAAGATTAGATAACAAGTAAATAACGGTAACACCGAAAATCCGGCTCGAGAAGAATTTGCGAAACAGAGAGAAAGATTAAAGCAGAAATACGAGACCTTTTGCAAAAAGAAAGATGCGATAAGTATCCGAACGAATCGCTACTATCCTCAGGCGCTGATGACTTCCAGTCACGGAACTAAACGCTTTCCGAATTACACATTATATCCCTCCATTCGGCACTGGCAGGTAGAGATGGCGATAGGAAGACATTTGAACAGACGAACACATGAGAAAAGGATCTTTCGAGACTAACCTTTACAATAGACCATTACTATCTCTTTCCAGCATTACAAAGTTACGACTTCATTGATAAAACAAGCGTTAACTTAGAATATCACGAAAACACACGTACTCAAAGCTAGTAACATCTATACTGAATATAATAATAATATTAAAATTAATATTAAGATAAGTACTTCCAGGATTTATCACTTAAATTTTGTATTCTTAAATAGCATTGCGTATCAAATGTACATTAAAATATTTTGATACTCTATGTTAACAATAGGTTCTTAAAATAAATATATTATTTAAACAGACGTTATAAATCTCATTATCCGAAGCGTCATTACAATACTAAATTTTATCCCCAACAGTTAGCCTTCAAATAAACGGAAATATTCCCCAAAATTTTAAACAATTTTTGAGTTCCTCAGAATTCACCCACAATTGTAATTTGAACCAAGGAATTAAGTCTTTCGTTACGGTATAGAAGATTAAAAAAAAAAAACTTTACTTCCCTAATATTGGTGAATTTTCAAAGAAATAACTACCCTTACACCCCTCACAGATATGGGCTCATATGAATTGCGCGGCGTTGGATGACGACTGCAAAACCTGGAAATTTAAGAACAAGAGAACTCTCTTGAGTTTACATGAGATTTGTACATATTTATCCTTCAGATTTTCTTTGCCGAGATAGATGAAATTACCAAAACCACCAGATTCGTCGACACATTAGGTTAATATCAATGTGAATCATTACACATCTTTTCATCATAAATTCTCCAAATTTCCTATCCTAAAACCTAAATCCTAAAACCATGAGAATCCTAAAACTGTGAGAATACAAGAGGAGAGAGCCATTCTGATCGATTCTTACGAACTTACGAAAGCCACTATTATATCCTACATACGGAAATCTGTGCAACGCAAGAAATAACATGATTCATATCCACGAAAAGTCCCCCCTTAACGTGTGAGTGCTCGGGAAAATGTAAAGGGAGCGCGTCCTATTAGAGACAGGATGGAATCGGAGAAGTGAAAGGGCAAAGAGAGATAATGCCAAGACACACAGACAGACCCAGAGCCAGGGAGCAAATGGAGGATTTTAGAAGAGCGGATCTAGCCACGGCATAAAAAGGAATGAGGGAGCGAAGATTGGATCGATCCGAAGTACTGGGCGTTGGGTGCCTGGGGGAGGGAGATGAGGAAAAGGGCTTTGGGGTGAATTAGAGAAAGGAATAAGAGGAATGCAAAGAGGAGAGAAAGGGGCGAAAGGGAAATCCCTAGGCGGATTGCGAAGCGATTGAAATACTGTGGAGATCAGGGAGAGAATGAGATGTGAAGAGGTTGAGAAGAGAGAAGTATAGATAGGAAACAGAAATGGAGGGGAGAAAGAAAAAATCGAAGGGGATATCAATGATAGAGAGGAAAAATGTCTTAGGAGATGAGACAAAAAGAAAATAATGGATAGTTACCTTAGTTATCCAAATGATTCTCTGATGAAAGAAATTCATTTCTTATGTTAATAGATAGCATCTAAATTTATATTGATCCCCAGCAAACTACCAGCGTGAAGCGGTAGTTAATAACGGAAGCGGATTAGCGGAAGAGTTATACGTTATAATTACGGAACTGGAGTAAAAATGGAAGATTATTTCTTATTTTCATCACAACACGGATTTTTCGCTATAAAATATTCCAAAATTAGTTTGAACATTCCGCGAATCGGATATTAGATTAATATGCGCAAATGAAATTCCATACTTTCTCGTCGTCGACTTTCTTATAACCCAGGAAGCCCTGTAATCGATATTCGCTTGAATACATCGCCTCGAACAAATTTATCTAAGGAGATCGCATAATGTTTACTAACCCGTAGTTTATATTTTCTTTATGAACAAGAAATAGAACATAACTAGCAGCTTTTAGAAATTAGAGTGGCACTATAGCGAATAATGGTCATACATTACTTGGGCAGTTTTATCGGGATGCATCATAATTCCTTTCTATGCCGTTGCTTCTTTTCATACGAATGGGGTAACAGAGAGAAGTACTAAGGGTAGTAGTTACTTCCTGATTTCGATGAGGGTGAAGAAGCATAACACGTTAAAAGGAGAGATAATGTGAAGAAATTAACTTAACAGAGAATCGAACAGATTATCTCGAAGAAAAACGTGCAAAAACTTGCGCTCCAAAAAGGCTACAGAGTATTTCCCTCGATATTCACCCTACTACCCGCCGAAAGGCGGCTCACAGGGTACTCAAGTAGATGTAGATATACGATATATGTACGGTGAAACATTAATTTAAAAATTTTACGAAAGAGTGAAATATATTTAACTTTTATAAAAGAATACCATCAGCAATAGAATAATATCAGCCCAACAATACAACTATAATTAATATCTTTAACAGTATATTTAAAGTTCTTTTTCGGAAATTGCGAGAGAATTAGATCGCACAAGGCGAAACAACTGGCTAAAAATTACTTTAAAAGTAATTTTTCCCTTCTTACAACCAATTATTTTTTTACGAAAAGACTACATCCTGCTTTTTGTTGAAATGGTCGAGAAAGAAGACATTCTGCTATTTAACTCCAAAAATTGAGAGTCGTTAAGATTAGATAACAAGTAAATAACGGTAACACCGAAAATCCGGCTCGAGAAGAATTTGCGAAACAGAGAGAAAGATTAAAGCAGAAATACGAGACCTTTTGCAAAAAGAAAGATGCGATAAGTATCCGAACGAATCGCTACTATCCTCAGGCGCTGATGACTTCCAGTCACGGAACTAAACGCTTTCCGAATTACACATTATATCCCTCCATTCGGCACTGGCAGGTAGAGATGGCGATAGGAAGACATTTGAACAGACGAACACATGAGAAAAGGATCTTTCGAGACTAACCTTTACAATAGACCATTACTATCTCTTTCCAGCATTACAAAGTTACGACTTCATTGATAAAACAAGCGTTAACTTAGAATATCACGAAAACACACGTACTCAAAGCTAGTAACATCTATACTGAATATAATAATAATATTNATTACGAACAAATCGTTTCAATCGACTCATATAACTGTGTAAAAAGTGTCACTGATGGCATGCAAGCTTTACGGGAACTGAAGGAGAGGACGTAAGAATAGGGAGGCGTATCATGAAGCTGTTTTTTGTTTGGGATTTTCAACAGACAAAACTTTTAGCTTAGTTTTACTTTGAATCTTTAAATAAAGCCACGTTCTTGAACTGTTCTGATAAAATGAATTAGTTCCGCACGCTTCCTATCTGCGAATAGGAAGTAGTAGTTTGTAATGTAGACTACTAGAGCGCTGTAAGATTGTCTTCGTTATTTTGGTATAGTAGATTTAAAACTTTAAATAACCTGTTCCATCGGCCAAATAGTCTTACAATTTTCCCTATCTCAATCAGTATATTTCTAAACCAAAATATTTAAGTTACTGTTGGTGATAAAACTACAGTAGACGTCCGTTATAACGAGTACGGCATATAACGAGAGCTGCGTTATAGCGAGTGATTTTTTGGCCGTTGTCCGTCTCACGGCAGGATAGGGTAAAAGGATAGGGAGTTACGTCCATTATAACGAGTGGTTATTTCTGAAGTATCGGTGTAACGAGTGCCACGTTTCTATATTCGTGTTGCAGGAGGCATATCTCGGAATCGTCAATTGACGTGAGAGACCAAGTCCGACAAGCAAACGGTAATATGAGGCGCGTTATCTCTTTAAAGAACAGAAAAAAATTAAATGCAAAAATTATCGTCACCTATTTCATTTTGTTTCCCACAACTCGCCTCACCCTTCGGCAAAAATGCTTTCATTAGAGACTTCTCACGAGTCAAGAGGACGGACATTTATTAGAAATCGGCTATAACGAGTACGCTTTATAACGAGTACTTTTCCTATGTTTGTCAGCTCTCGTTATAACGGACTTCTACCGCATATACGATAGTTTGACCAAACTTACAACCAGATTCAGTGCAGGAAACCTAACTGGTAGATGTTACACTGAGATTTTAGCATGGTGTAGAATCTGACACGTAACAATCCCACCTCATAGATGGGAAAAGAAGGTTGAGGAGATGTTGGATTAACGGAAGTGGGAAAAGAGCGTAAACTTACGATGACTGGAAAAGTAGAGAGCGTTAAATTACAGTCTGAAACCGGTCGCATTAAAAATAAGCTACCCAAAATAGAAAGTGTTAGGCAGGTATTACGATTCTCCCGAAATTAAAATGAGAAGTTTAGATTATAGTACCGATGCCATAGCACATAATGGAAAGACCACTATGAAATTAAGTAGAGATAACATAAAACCAAAAACCACACAATAATTAGCAATCATTAACATGCTCCGTAAAAAGAGAAAGGCGAAATCCAATTCAGTTAAATTACAGCAGCGCATTCTCATACGGGTTAATTCTCCTTATACCGCTGTTTTCCGGAACTATAAATTGGGATTAGAGCTCTAGCAAAAAATGGCTTTTACTAAGACAGTCAATTACTACTTACAAATAAGGTAATCCTTGATTAAAGAAAACTGATTGTAAAAGTTATGTGATTTCATTTACGAACGGGCGAATAGAAAGGGTTGAACATGATTAGAACAAAAACAATGTTGCTTCACGAGATTGATGGAAGGAATGAACGATTAAGCATTGCGAAACTCCTACCCTATGAAACAGAAATGATCGAAAATCATTATTTTCAATAGTTAATATATAATAGTATATATATAGTATAATGAATAGTAATTAAGGCTAACTGAAAGAAGCTTGATGTAAAAAGTCAGCAGAAACGAAACGTGTTCTGAACCTTCCACCGACAACACTAAAGGAAACGTTTCAATGCTAAGCAAATTTTGAAACACTTAAGTTTTTTAAATAATTTGCATTAAATTAATTATGTAATTGTTAATCATTAGCATTATAGTTATTCTTGGTTGTTAAATACTTTACTGTCACAAATAA